>CAJNDS010002350.1:0-135000 GCA_905221605.1 Symbiodinium natans
GAGGTTCATGGTACTTACTAACCAATTATAACTGCACTTATAACCTCCAAGTAGGGTTTAAGGGCTTAGAGTTTAGCATTCAACTCTGTCGCACCACGCTTCCATAGGCTTGAAGAAGGCTTGACCCCACCCACGCTCTTGCACCTTCAGGTTGCCACAGGCTTGATTTGGAGGCCCAAGACCCAAGGAAAGACCCTAAACCCTAAACCCTAAACCCTAAACCCTAAACCCTAAACCCTAAACCCTAAATCCTAAACCCTAAACCCTAAACCCTAAACCCTAAACCCTAAACTTTCAGAATGGACTACCTTATAAGAAGCCGAAAAGTTGAAGAGTTGGGGTTTGAGCCAGTAAGTGATTTGGAGGCCTTAAACCCCTAAATCCATAAACCCCTGAAACCTAAACCCTAAACCACAAACACCTAAACCCAAGCCTGCTTCAGTGAAGCCCCAACTTCGAGTTTAGGGTTTAGGGTTTAGAGTTTAGGATTTAGGACATCAGGAGGCGTGCCCGGCAAAAGTCATCCGAAACCCTAAACCCTAAACCCTAAACCCTGAACCCTAAACCCCAAACCCTAACCCTGAACCCCTTCCGCTGCTGTCTGCGCATCGTCTTTCACTGGGGTACTTGCTACCTTGTGCACTACGTGACGAGCCCAAGCAATGACCCTAAAGCCTAATACCCTAAACTGCAAAACCTACATCGCTCCATGCCCCAAAGAGTTTAGGGTCTAGGGTTTAGGTTAGGGTTTTGAAGCTCTAAACCCGCCAAACCCCCGACCATCTGTAATTTTTTGTATGATTTTCGGAGCATTGCTATCGCGCTTGTTCACCCAACCCCCACACCACCTAAACCTCAAATCCTCGAAGTATCTCAAGATGCCCTGAAGACCGTTCCCCCCCCCCCATATGAGGATGTCCGTTTAAGGCTCCGTCCTTCAACAACAATCCTTCAAAGGGACCAACGTCCAGAGAGCTGGCCCTAAACCCTAAACCCTAAATGGCCACTACGGTTCCTTTGCCTTGCGGGCATTCGCTGGCTGGTCCACGGCTTGGGGGATCGCCACCAGCGGCACGCCGGCCATCAGGCTCTCCTGCAATCTTGGCTGCACTCAGGAGGGTAGCTAAAAATTAAACTTTTAGCTGCCTTAGTAAGAAACCCAATAAACCCAAAAAAGGTAAGGATCTAAAGTTACAGTAAAGTACCACAAATATGGGCTTTACACTGTTTGTAGGGTTGATAAGGTTTTGGGGCTTGGGCTCAGGCAGGTACTGGGCTCAGGTACTGGGCCTTTTGAGGTATCACATGCCCTGACTTTCCCTTGCAGAAACCTGCTTTTCCCTGCACCTTCGTCCATGTCTGCATCCTTTAAGTGGGTTTCGCGTTTAGAAATCCTACACCACCAGACTCTGACAGCGTACCCTATAATTACCCTAAAACCTAAACCCTAAACCCTAAACCCTAAACCCTAAACCCTAAACCCTAACCCTATAAGCCCTAAACCCTAAACCCTTTCTTAGAGGCTTGCGCGCGGCCATCTCCCCTTTGCATCAACGGCCGTTGCGGCTCCTGGAGGCTGTTGAAGCCGACGTGAGAGATGAACGCGGAGGTGTAGTTGTTTAGCATCTCCACCTCAAAGCCCAGAGCGGTTTAGGGTTTAGGGTTTAGGGTTTAGGGTTTAGGGTTTAGGGTTTAGGGTTTAGGGTTTAGGGTTTCGGGTTTAGGGTTTAGGGTAGAGCCCTAAACCCTCAACCCTAGAACCCTAAACCTCAGAACCCTGAAGCCTCAGAGACCCTTGCGCAATGTCCTCAAGCCCCAAACCCTGAATCATGAAACCCTGAACCCTGCAACCCTACACTGACCTACACCCGAAATTCTGAAGCCCTAATCCCTGAAACCCCGAGCCCTGAACCTGCAACTCTGAAACCCAGAATCCCTTGAACCCTACAAGCGCTGTTTAAGTTCCCCCCTATACTAACAGTCCTTAGTAGGGATTGGAATACCCCCGATAATGATTCGAAGGACTGTTAGTATAAGGGGGAACATCCCAACCTACACCCTAACCCTAAACCCTAAACCCTAAACCCTAAACCCCCAAACCGCTTTTGAAGTTCCCCACCTGCGGCACGAAGCCCCGGATCAGCACGTTGGAAGGCACCTCGAGCAAGCGGGGTCTTGGTCTTAGGGGCTTGGGGTTTAGGATTTTGGGTTTAGGGAAGTTACATGGGGTGTATAGGCTTTACGATGTAGAGCTTAGGGCTTCGTGGTTTTTGGCTGAGGATTTAAGGTGTAGGGTTTGAGGTGCTTGGGTTTTGTTTCTCTCTCGAACTTCTTTTTGAAACTTTGACTTCATTGTTCTTTTGCTGTTGGGTGGCTTTTGCGCAGCATCGGGCCTTCGAAGCTCTCTCTTGCGGATTTCCCAAAGTAAGGGTACCCGTTCAAATATACTCGAGCCAACCTAAACCCGAAACCCGAAACCCCTGAACCCTAACCCCTAACCCTCCCTTTCTTGGGGGCCTCCAAGCTGAGTTGATATTGGTGCTTTTTGAGAGCTTTGTCGGGTGATGTTTGGGGATTGTTGTGGAATGCTTCAAAAAACCCCAAACCCTAAACCCTAAACCCTGAACTCTAAACCCCAAAACCCTAAAACCCTAAACCGAGTGTCTTGCTGTGCTATTTGTGGCTGCCTTTGCGCTGCCTTTGGTGCCTATTGGGGGCCTCTCAGGGCTTTCCGTTCAAAGAACTGAATGTGGAACCTCTGCTTAGTGTGATGCTGAAGTGCTTAAACCAGTTCTTGGTGCCCCAGTCACCATACTATGATAAGGGCACCCATTTTTTGTATTGGTTACCTTTCAAAGCCAATTACTTCTTCTTCAGAATGAGACGATGGCGGGTAAACAAATAACATCAACCTAGGTCAATCGAACCTAGGAGGCCCCTTAAGACCCTCCGAAAAAGACTCCTGAGTATGATCCTCTTAAACCCCAAACCCCAAACCCCAAACCCCAAACCCCAAACCCTAAACCCTAAACCCTAAACCCTAAACCCCAAACCCCAATCCCTAAACCCTAAACCCTAAACCCTAAAGCCTAGCTCAGGGAAAGCATTCAACAAAAACTCACCCGATGCCTGGTCGAAGATCTCTTCATCGCTGCTGCCCAAAAAGTCGAGTGCATCAGGCCTCTGACCGGCTCCAGGTCTGTGGGTTTGGGGTTAGGGTTTAGGGTTTAGGGTTTAGGGTTCAGCTGCCCTTACCCCCCCCTGGTTCTTAGTAGAGAATGCGGGAATTCGAGCACTACATAGACGCTTTAAGGGATTAGATCGGGTCCTAATTCCATCATTTCCTACTGGAAACCAGCCAGGTCTTGAGGGTTTAGGGTTATTCTGTTGGGATGTTCCCCCTTATACTCTAACAGTCCTTAATCGGCATTATAATCGAGGGGTACTATGATCCTTAACAAGGACTGTTAGTATAAGGGGGACCCCAACAACATATTATAGGGTTCAGGGTTGAGTGTTGTTGCTTCAAAAAAGGCACAAACCCAACAACAACAACCTAAACCCTTATATTCTGAAACCCTACAATACCCTAATTTGTCTTAAAATCTGGACCCTAAACCTCAGGGGCCGTGAGGGCTTATCCCTGAACCCCAAAAGCCCTAAACCCGAAGTTTATGCGTGCTCGGGCTGTCTTTGAAGCTTTAGACCTTCATATACTTCGGGCCAGTCTAGTAAGGCTTTAGCTTTCCCCCCCACAGGGCTTGGGATTTCGGCCCTAGGTGTGGGGTTCGGAGGGATCGGCGTCCATGCCATCAGAGCTGAGGGGGTCGGGTTGAGGGTTTAGGAATTAGGGATTTTTGGGAGAGAGAGGTGTGATGGATGTAGGAAGCCAAGACTCGCCCTAAAACCCTTAAAGACCTCAGGGATCCCAGGGTCTAGGCCCTCGGCTTAGGCAGACGTACTCCTCCCAGAACCAGGGAATCCGACGCTTAAATGCTAATATGTGGGTTTAGGGTTTAAGGGTTCAGGTTTAGGGTTTAGGGTTTAGGGTTTAGGGTTAAGGGTTTAGGGTTTAGGGTTTAGGGTTTGGGGTTTAGGGTTTAGGGTTCAGGGTTTAGGGTTTCGGGGACCCTGAAGCCTTGACCCTCAAACTTTTGGGCGTAGTAAGCAGAAGCGGCTGCTTGCCCACGGAGAGAACGCAAAAGTACTCGTCGCCCAGGTCCTTTTTCAAAAGGCGTTCAGAAGGGCCGGATTCTAATGGGTGTTAGGGTCTTTGAGGGTTGCTTAAGCAAATGAAATTTACGAGTATACATAAACTTGACTAATCAATGCTGTTGGTGAGATGAGTGACTACTGACTTAGAGAGTGAGAGAAACCCTAAACCCAACAATCGAACGGGAAGTTCTAAACCCGGTATTTATGAGCCTTCGGGTATCCAACAAAAACTAGAACCCCAGACAACCATCAGCAATCAGAAAACTGTTGCTAGCAACAGCAGCGACTACCACGGTCAAGATTCAGAAGCAAGGACAGCGTACCACCACCACAATTACAATTTCTCCTCCTCCTGCTTTTCCTCCTACTGAAACCCAAAACCTCCAACCCTGAACCTCAATGTGGCGCTCCTTCAATGCAGCCAGGAGGGCTTTCCACACGTGCTGGCAAAAGGCCTGCGGCAAGGCCCCACCGCATTCTGCCGACCCACCCCCCCAACCCCCCTGCCCCTACGGACATCGAGCAGTCTCGTATGGGTTTTCGGGTTTAGGGGTGTGATGTTTCTGCCCCTTACTGAAGTGCTGCGTAAGTGACAACCAGCCAGTCTGGTCAGGCTCGTGGACCCTGAACCCTGAACCCCTGAATCCTAAACCCTAAGAGGCAGGGTGGGGGTGGCGAGGGGAGAGGGGTGGGGCAAGCGAGGCACTCGCAACTTCGACTGTGGACTCAAGAACTTTCTCGATTCTTTGCGCTACGAGGAGTGGGGTCTTCGAGGCGTAGGTGTAGGGCATTCAAGGTTGGTGGGGCTTATAGGGGATTTTAAGGCTTATACGCATAACCCTAACCCCCTAAACCCCTACAACCCCTAACCAACCCTGAGTCAGGCCTTGCCAGTGGTGCCGATGGGGAGCTTGGAGGTTCACGGTACTTATTAACCAATTACAACTGTACTTCTAACCATATTAGGGCACTTAAGGGGCTTACAAGTACCCTAAACCCTAAACCCTAAACCCTAAACGCTAAACCCTAAACCCTAAACCCTAATTGGTTACAGGCCTTGCCAGTGGTGCCAATGGGAAGGTTGTAGCCGCTGAGGTGTCCCAGGTCGATGCTCCACCGATCTGAGAGAGCCATAGTGCCTTGCAGTCGTCAAAAGGAGGGCTTAGGGTTTGGGTTTAGGGCTAGGGTTTAGGGTTTAGGGTTTAGGGTTTAGGGTTTAGGGTTTAGGGTTTAGGGTTTAGGGTTTAGGGTTTAGGGTTTAGGGTTTAGGGTTTAGGGTTTAGGGTTTAGGGTTTAGGGTTTAGGGTTTAGGGTTTAGGGCTAGGGTTTTGGGGTTTAGGGTTTAGGGTTTAGGGCTTCAGATTTGGAGTATTTAGGCTGTCGGGTTTTGGGGCTGTAAGGTTCTGGCAGGGGTCGAGAGCTTCTCCTCGCTCCCTTCAACCCTAAAACCTATGTATAACTCTAAACCCTATGCCCTAAATCCTAACCCACCCGAAAACCTATATATATATATATGTATATATGTATATATGTATAACTCTAAACCCTAAGCCCTAAATCCTAACCCACCCAAAAACCTAAGCCTTCAAGCACAAAGAGGGGGCATTTGAGGCCTCAGGAGTCTAGGGTCAAGGGGCTCAGGGGTTTCATGTTCTTGGGATTTAAAATGATTCTGGACGGTTTATATAGGGCTTAGAGCTTAGGGTTCAGGATTCGGGCTTGGAGTTGAGCATGTAGGGCTTGGGGTTAAGGGCTGTAGTCGCCCGTACTCAACCCCTGCTAAGCACTAAGTCCCTGTATGGCTAGCTCCGAAACCTCGGGCATCTTCTACAACCCGCATCCCTAAATCCTGAACCCCCTGAAGACCTAAACCCTAAACCCTAAACACTAAATCCTCCAGGCACAAATCCCGAACCCAAACTTCCCAAACCAAAAAACTCTGAACCCAAAAGCCCTGAACCCTGAAGGCCGCTAAGATTTCCGGAAACATTGGGACAGCAGGAGGTTCAAGCACAAGGAAGGGGGTTTAGGATTTAGGGTTTAGGGAGGTTTGGGGGGATGTTGGTAGGCGCCAAAATACCTAGGGAGACCTAAGAAAAAATGCCACCTACAAAGAACACGAGTGCCCACTCTGGGTCCTAAGAAAGGTGGGAACTTTAGGGCTTCAGGCTACATGCCTTTGGAACCGGACCGGCATAAACACACATGGTCAATTCTCAAAATTAGAGTCCCTTTTTGGGTAATCTAAATACTAGTAGCCGCCTTATTACACTTGGAAGCCCTGTTGACTTAGTGAGGAGGGTTAGTAAGGTGGGCTATGGGGGTTCTAAGAGGACTTCTAGGGGATACTAAGTAGACTTACTAAGTCAAAAGAGCCTCCAAGTTGCAACCCCTAAAAGGACCATAATTTAATTTAGAGAAGTGACCACATGTTGCATGGTCGACGGATTTGAAGGCCCTAAACCCTAAACCCTAAACCCTAAACGCTAAACCCTAAACCCTAAACCCTAAACCCTAAACCCTCAGCCCTCAGCCCTCAGCCCTAAGCCCTAAACCCCTATGCCCTAAAAACCCTACACAGGATGCCAGGGGGCCGAGGGCGGCGTAGATGATCTTCCGTCCCTTGGCCAGCCCTGCCGAGAGCTCCAGCACGGGTAAGGCGTGGCCGAAGCTCTTGACACCTGGGATTTCTTGGAGGAGCTGAGAAGGGTTTAGGGTTTAGGGTTTAGGGTTTAGGGTTTAGTGTTTGGGGTTTAGGGTTTAGTGTTCAGGTGCTCAGGGTGTGGGTGTAGATGTTCTAGAAGGCTCTCGACACCTGGCCACCAAGCCACATCACACGTAAGTAAGTTTGGAACAACCCCAAACCCTAAACCCCAAACCCTCAACCCTCAACCCTCAACCCTAAACCCTAAACCCTAAACCCAAACCCCTAAACCGGGGATCTATGTAGGTTTTGGGGTTTGGGCCTCAGGGGTGAAGGGATCCAAGGCCCTACTAAGTAGGGATCCTATTCAGGCCGATGCCTCCCGCTGCAGCCACTTGGCAGCCCTTTTGACTTCGTAAGTAGGGTTTGGTTTAGGGTCTAGGGTCTAGGGTCTAGGGTCTAGGGTCTAGGGTCTAGGGTCTAGGGTCTAGGGTCTAGGGTCTAGGGTCTAGGGTCTAGGGTTTAGGGTTTAGGGGGTTTAGGGTTAGGGTTAGGGTTAGGGTTAGGTTTAGGTTTCTAGGGTCTAGGGTCTAGGGTCTAGGGTCTAGGGTCTAGGGTCTAGGGTCTAGGGTCTAGGGTCTAGGGTTTAGGGTTTTAGGGTTAGGGGTTAGGTTTAGGGTTTAGGGTTTAGGGTTTAGGGTTTAGGGTTTAGGGTTTAGGGTTTAGGGTTTAGGGTTTAGGGTTTAGGGTTTAGGGTCTAGGGTCTAGGGTTTAGGGTTTAGGGTTTAGGGTTTTAGGGTTTTAGGGTTTAGGCTGTGTAGGGTGTAGGGTTAGGAAGGTGGGCTAAGGGGATTGGAAGCGGGTTTCTAGGGGATACTAAGTTCAAAAGAGCTTCCAAGTACTCCCATGGGGGGCTACCCGCTTTTCCTGGTGCAAAGTTTTAGGCGATTGCCAGCACAAAGCCCCAAACCCTAAACTCTAAACCCATAACCCCAAACTCTGAGCACAACACCACAAAACCCCCAAATCCAAAACCCAGGCCCAAACCCTAACCCCCAACTCCTGAACCCTAAACCACAGACCCTGAACCCCAAACCCCTACAATCCCAAACCCAAATCCCTTAAACCAAAGACCCAGCCCTAACCTTAAACCCCAAACCCCACACCCCAAACCCTCTAAAACCCTAAACCCTAAACCCTAAACCCTAAACCCTAAACCCTAAACCCTAAACCCTAAACCCTAAACCCTAAACCCTAAACCCTAAACCCTAAACCCTAAACCCTAAACCCTAAACCCTCACCTCCTCTCCAAGTCGCGCGGGATGAAGCTGTCGGACCGGGCGCTGATGACGTGCCTTGGGGGGGCCCTAATTCGTGGCCTTCAAGGAACCCCATTCGGGGCCTCTAAAGGGTTTAGGGTTTAGGGTTTAGGGTTTAGGGTTTGGGGTTTAGGGTTGAGGGTTTAGGGTTGAGGGCTTAGGGCTTGGGGCTTCGGGTTTGGGATTCCATGATTCCTTACTAAGACCTTCTAAAGCCCGGGGGTCATCCTCCTGGGCTGACCGAGGGCGCCCTACATCAACACCAATCGACACACACGAAACCCCCAAAACACTTCTCTGAATACCGCTTTTTTGGAAGCCCGACCCCAAGCCCCAAACCCCAAACCCAAACCCTACACCCCCCTGGATGAACCCTTTATCACCAACCATGCCTCCCAAAAAAACCCCTGTGAAAGACACAAACGCCGTAAAGCCTAGTGCTATTCAAGTACCCAAAGCCCCTTGTTGAAACCCTAATCTCTCATATACATAACACCCAAAAGCCTTCAGAGCTCCTAAACGCATCCCATGACTCACCAACCGTAGAGGGTTCAGGGTTATTTAGGGTTCAGGGTTTAGGCTCTAAACTTTCCCTAAACCGTAAACCCTAAACCCTAAACCTTTCAACTGAAAACTTGTAGGCCGTGACTCCTCAACAGTCGAATGTTCAGGGTCTAGGGCTTAGGGTTTAGGGGCTGAATTGTGGGGGTTGTTCGGGCTTCCGGTTGGGGGTTTCAGGCTAAGTGCTTTGGGCTTCGGATTAGGGTTTAGAGTTGAGGGTCTTGGTCGCCGAAAGCCCTGTCCTAGACCCCTAAACCCTACACCCTAACCCTAAACCCGAAACCCTAAACCTTGAACCCTCAGCAACTCCTCGCACATCTTCATGTGTGCCTGGAAGTCGGCAGCCACGCGAAGACGCGTCCACAATGTGCCGCACGTCAAGCGAATACTATGCTGATTCATGCCTCTGAACTTCAAGCAGCGACGCCAGGCCCAAACCCTAAACCCTAAACCCTAAACCCTAAACCCTAAACCCTAAACCCTAAACCCTAAACCCTAAACCCTAAACCCTAAACCCTAAACCCTCAACCCTAAACCCTAAACCCTCAACCCTAAACCAGCATACCACGTAGAATGTGGTCCGGGAAGCGGCATTGTGGCCATCGGACGGGCGGGAGCATTGTGTCAAGTGTTGCGGGTCTGCCAGGTTCCGTCTGATCGCAGACCGGAGCGGTTTGCCCGTGATTTCTTCTCTCGTCTGTCGCAGTGTCATTGATTGTCGGACCTGTCAGGGGTTTAGGGTTCAGGGTTTAGGATTTAGGGCATAGGGTTTAGGGTTTCACGACGAAGGAGAAGGAGCACGGTGCAAATGGCCCCGCACTAAACACGAACCTTGAAACAGTTACTATATATGCATATATGTCATCTGAGTTGCCCGGCGGGTTGGAAACTCGGCCACAGAGTGGTACCTAACCTTAAGCCCTAAACCTTAAATCAAAACAAGCCCTAGCCTCTAGCATCACAGCCTCTCGTTTTGCAACCATGGTTGCGGCGCACTGCCGCTGACCAGGCAGCCGACCTCCGTGCACGGCTGCAGCACTTGAGGGTTTAGGGTTTGGGTTTAGGGTTTAGGGTCCAGGGTCTGGGGTCTAGGGTCAAGGGTTTAGGGTTTGGGAATTAGGGTTAGGGTTTGAGGTTTAGGGTTTAGGGTATTTAGGGACAAAACCGACAACTTTGTAGGTGCAACCGAATTTATGCTGTAGCAACTTGCAGGGCTTAGGGTTTAGGGTTTAGGTTTTGGGGCTTAGGGTTTAGGGCTTCTTAGGGTCATGGCCCCGAATCTTCATGGCCGACGGCCAATTCGGTAAGCATTTGTTGGATACCTATTGTAGCAACGGAGCCTTAGAATCAGGGTTCCTAAACGGGGAGCATCATCTAGATAACTGCCCACATCACACGGCGTTCAGCAAACAGGTGAAACAGATTCGGGAATCGGCATTTGCACGCAGAGGATGACGATCAGAGAACCAAGGGTCTAGAATACCCACGCCCCACAGAGTCGATAAGGTCTATCCTGCACCCATAAACCCTATGAGCCCCATAAACTCTGTAAACATTATAATTAAACCCCACAAATGCTATAAACCCCACGAACCCTAACACCTACTAGCTAAGGGTTGCAGGGTTCGAGTCCTTTGGCCTCTGACTCCCAAGCCCCTACAAAATAGTAGGCCATAACCCCCTAAACCCTGAACCCTAAACCCTGAACCCCAAACCCTAAACCCTAACCCTAAACCCTACTGTAAACCCTAAACTCTGAACCTAAACCCTAAAACCCTAAACCCCTAAACTCTCTGTGCAACCGGAGGTGCTGCGGTGAAGCTGAACTCACGGCGCAGCTCGTCGGCCCACTCATGCTGTCCTCAAGGCTTCGGGCTGTGGGTCAGGAGGGTTTAGGGTTTAGGGTTTAGGGTTTAGGGTTTAGGGTTTAGGATTCAGGGTTTAGGGTTTCGGATGTAGGGTTAGGGTTTAGGGTTTAGGGTTTAGGGTTTGGGGTTTGGGGTTTAGGGTTTAGGGTTCAGAGTTTAGGGTTTAGGGTTCTGGGGCTTGGGGCTTGTGGGGTCTCTGCGGTTGGGCTCGACTTCCCCTCAGGGTCAGAGTTCTCAGTCAAGCCCCTAAAAAATCTGCAGCCCTAAGGCCTAAACCCTAAACCCCAAACCCCAACATCCTAAACGGAAGGTGTGTCTAAGTTTGCTGCAAAGTGTCCTGGCGGTGGCAGCTCGGCCACAAGGTCTTCGCCTCAGAAGGCGGACCCCTGAGATAAATCCTCAAGCATTCAACGGAGGCTCTTGCGAAGTTTAGGGTTTAGGGTTTAGGGTTTAGGGTTTAGGGTTTAGGGTTTAGGGTTTAGGGTTTAGGGTCTTGCGAAGTTACCCTAAACCCGGCCGAAGACCTTTGTTTTGCCGACCAGGTGGCATGTGGTGACGAAATTCGTCTTTGCGTAGAACCTGGATCTGGATTTGCTGCTGCATCTTGACAAACCGCTCATGATATAAATCCTGACCAAAATGTTTTTCCTTCATTTCTAGACACTTGCCAAGATCAGCAAACACTGTCACCCCTTGTTTCGGAATCCCAGCAGCTGCCGCCGGGTCAGGAAGTGGCAAGACAGGTCCACACCAAACTTGTCTTGGATGGCCTGCGTTTAGGGTTTAGGGTTTCGGGTTTCGGGTTTAGGGTTTAAGGATCTGAGTTTTTTGGGCCACCCCCTTAGCCCTAGGGCTCCTACACTCTCATCCCAAGGCCCCCCTTTGCGCACGCGGGTGCCAAGTCACTAAAGTGAGGGGTGAGGTTTAGGGTTTAGGGTTTAGGGTTTAGGGTTTAGGGTTTAGGGTTTAGGGTTTAGGGTTTAGGGTTTAGGGTTTAGGGTTTAGGGTTTAGGGTTTAGGGTTTAGGGGTTTAGGGGTTTAGGGGTTTAGGGTTTAGGGTTTAGGGTTTAGGGTTTAGGGTTTAGGGGTTTAGGGGTTTAGGGGTTTAGGGGTTAGGGGTTTAGGGGCTGGGGTTTAGGGTTTAGAGCTTGGGGTTTAGGGTTTAGGATTGTTTAGGATTTTAGGTTGATTCCATGACGTAGAGTTTCTGATCTGGGGCTTCACGTTTAGGGCGTGGTATGCACTGCGGTTCAAAACATGGGGTTTGGCGTGTTTACCGTAGAAACCAACCCAGAAGCTGTGCAGAGCGGTTTAGGGGGTATTAGGGAAGGCAAGCTGAAGTCGACGTGACGGCAGAAACAGATTGGAGCTGTATGGCCTTCAACTTCCACTGCCATCTCTGGTGAGTTGAGGGCAAACATAGGTTAAGCCCGGTCAAGGGCACGCGAGGCTGGAAGCGACATCTCAAGCCACTGGCCTCGAATCCTTCCAGCAAGAGGTCCAAGCACCACTGCCTCGCCCCCCGATCGCGCAGAAAGCATCGGTCCTCAGCTGGGCGGCAGCTGCCTCACTCCAGCAGGGCCTTGGGCAGCCACCCGGCCTTCCCAGACCCCTGTCAATCGTTCCCGCTGCAGCGTGAGCAGCTGGCATCTCGGGCAAGTCTTCCTGGGGTTTAGGGTTTAGGGTTTAGGGTTTAGGGTTTAGGGCGTGCCCCTTGCGAAGTTAGCTGCAGACCGATGCAGTCTATATCTATGTGAGGCTATAGCCACTGTGCCCACCATGACCGTGGCCCCGGAACTGACCAAAGAAGCCGTGTCAGGTGCAGGCCTTACCCCTGATCCCAAAACCCGAAATACCACAACCTAAAGAGACCTTACACCCTAAACCCTAAACCCTAAACCCTAAACCCTAAACCCTAAACCCTAAACCCTAAAACCCTAGGCTCCCAAAACCCAAGCCTCACAAAACCAGAAGCCTCGGACGGTTTTGGCCTTGGCGTAGGGCTCGCGGATGCTTGCGGCATAGGCCAGCCGGCCCTTGGCCTCTCAAGGGTAGCAAGGTTTAGGGTTTAGGGTTTAGGGTTTAGGGTTTAGGGTTTAGGGTTTAGGGTTTAGGGGTTAAGGTTCAGGGTTTAAAGTTTGGGTTTGGGGGGTTTAGGGTTTAGGGTTTAGGGTTTAGTCTCCAAATTCAGGTCCCCTTTTTGTGGGGTTGCGATGATAAGGTGGCCCCTCATGTTTAGGGCACCCAAAAAGGGACCATATTCTAGAGAACTCACCATCTGACTCTTTTCAGCCCAATACGTGAACATATATAATATCCCAAGGGCCTACAAAGGTTGTAGTCTGACACGCAATCAGGTTGAAATCTTCTGCGTGCCCATCGTTCGCACAAAAAGGCGTGCTGCTGGACTGTTTAGTAAGGGCCTCCGCTATGAAGTCAAGCTTGCCGGACTGTTGAGGACCCTGGTGATCCTAAACCTAAAACCCCAAACCCTAAGGCCTAAACCCTAAACCCTAGCGGGGTCCAAAATGCTTGCAAAGCCAAGCGTAACCTAGGAATAAAGAGGGTGCCCTTTTTGGGTGAAAGGGGCCTATAAGGGAGCCTAAACCCCCACGAATGGGAATGAGGGCCTACTCTGGGTCCTAGAAACCCTAAACCCTAAACCCGGAACCCAAAAACAACAGAAACAAATTAACGTCCTTTAGGGGTTAAGGTTTAGGCTGAAGCCCCAAGACCCAGAACACTCAACCCTAAAGCAACCCTAAAACCCAACATCCTAAACCCCAAACCCAAAACCCTGCGCAACCTTGCCTCCAGCGTGCACATCAGGTCGGAGAGACTTCCCATGCCGGGATAGGTGACCAAGGAGGCCTTTTTGGTCGGTTTCGAGTGTCGGGCTTAGTTAAGGTTTAGGGTTTGGGGTCTAGGGTTTAGGGTTTGGGGTTTAGGGCTTAGGGTTTAGGGTTTAGGGGCGTCTCGCAGCGCAGCAGCAGTAGATGCCATGTGGAAATGGCGCCCCGACGCACCCAGGGGGTTGGGGGGGGGGGGGGGGGCGGCATGTCCCGCGAAGGCACATGTTTTCAATGCAGTCCAACAATTTTCATTGGTGCCAGGTTTCTTTCTCCCCACCCTCTCACCCTCAAAGCCTGAACGCAGACCCACGTTGCTGACTTGCTCTTAGTAGGGCTACCCTTTCAAGAGATTATAATACAGGGACCTGTTTTCCCGAGAAGGAGCCCTAAACCCTAAACCTCAAGCCCCAAACCCTAAACCCAAACCCAAACCCGAAACACTAAACCCCAAACCCTAACCCCAAACCCGAAACCCCAAACCCGAAACCCTAAACCCCAAACCCGACACACTAAACCCTAAGCCCTCCGCGGAAATCTCATACACTCACCAATAATACCCTAAACCCCAAACCCGAACCCCCCAAACCCCGAAAACCCCAGACCTAAAACCCTAAACCCTATGCACCCTACACCCCAAACCCGAAACCCGAAACACTAAACCCCAAACCCTAAACCCCAAACCCGAAACCCTAAACCCTAAACCCTAAACCCCAAACCCGAAACCCTAAACCCTAAACCCCAAACCCTAAACCCCAAACCCTAAACCCCAAACCCTAAACCCCAAACCCTAAACCCTCTTCTGCGTCCTGGGCGCGCATGGAATCCCCAGGTTGGAGGCAGCAACGAGGCCCATGGGCTCGAAGGGGTCGTAGAGGACCACGCTGACGCCCAGCCTGGGGCACCGTGAGGATGTATAGGGTTTAGGGTTTAGGGTTTAGGGTTTAGGGTTTAGGGTTTAGGGTTTAGGGTTTAGGGTTTAGGGTTTAGGGCTCTTACTCGGGGCACCGTGGCTTCAATGGACGTATCGGCCGTGTAGGGTTTAGGGTTTAGAGAAATTGTACAGAGTTTGGGGACCCATGTCGCGCTTTTGAACGAAAGCTTTCAAGGAAACGCGTTGTTTAGGGTTTAGGGTTTAGGGTATACGGTTTAGGGTTTAGGGTTCTATTCTTTCAACATTTTTTGCGGGTGGCCGGGTTTGAGGAGGGGCGGGGGCGAGCGGGGTGCTGGGGTGAAGGGGAAGCCGAAGCCGGCGGGGAAGGGCGGGGGGGGGGGAGCGCATCGCCCAAGGGGTTTTGGGTTACGCAACTTACTTAAACTCAGCTTGTCAGCTGTTTCTCAAACAACTTGGGAAATTCACACTGGTATCACATGCAATTTGTACTTGTTTTGTCTTGAGGGTTTAGGGTTTAGGGTCTAGGGTTAGGGTAAGGCTTCAACAAGGTTGACGAAGTGGGTTTGGGTTTTTTCCTCGGGGTTTCGATTTGGCTTTCGGGCTCATGGGGCTCAGGGTTTGTGCCCGGCTTGAAACGTAGCCCTCAACCCTAAGCCCTTATAGTACCCTAAACCCTAAACCCTAAACCCTAAACCCTTAACCCTAAACCCTTAAACCGGTAGGCCTGTGGCTTGTCCTAGGGCAGAAGGGTTTCGGAAGCCTATTCCGGATGCAGAAGAAAAATCCAACTTTTTCAGTCCATTCCCTAAGGCTCCATGTACCCTTATAATAGATACTTAGGCCTTAAGGTACCCTTGTAGGAACCCCTTTAAGGCCCAAGTATCTACTATGTTGGTACATGGAGCCTTAGGGATTGCTATAAAATTTCAGCCGTGCTCCATTCTTCGGCAACCTCCCTGTCACGGAGACCTGGTGATTTGCGATAATCAGGGACCCTTAATCTAGACACCCACATAGTAGGGTTCCCTGATAATAATGAGGACCCCCAATAAGGTACCCCCAAGATATCGTAAGTGAGTCAGAGGACAGCAGAACCCCCACCCCCCCCCCCCCAACAAGGACAGAATGCAGAAGGACTGGTAGCAGGTACGTGTGCAGACTGTCCTCGAAGAAAAGAGTTTAGAAACCAAACGCGACCAAACAAAAACAACGGCAAACTCCCCAAACCGTAAACCAAATCCTAAACTCCTTGAACTGTTCCTACACCCCTAAACCCTAAACCCTAAACCCTAAACCCTAAACCCTAAACTCTGAGAACGGCAGGAGACTGGCGGCAGCGGGCTACCACATGCTCGCCGCAACGAAGGACTGTGGCCAGGGGCCAGACGGCTCTCTCGTACAAAGCGCGATCCTGGGTTTAGGGTTTACAGTTTAGGGTTTAGGTTTCTTGGGTTTTGGGTGTTGTTGAGTTTTGGGGTTTAGGGTTAAGTGACCGGTTCTTAACACCCCGAATACCCTAACCCCAAAACCCGCAAAACGAAACCTAGAACGTATCAAGTCATAACAACCCGCGCGTGTGCGCGCTGCGCACATCCCACAACTTTGTGGTTTTTAGTGGTTACTAAATTCCCCATCATCTCCTCTCAGGGATATATAGGGGGAGATGGTTAAGGTACCTAGCTAGAACCCAAACCCTAAGCCCTAAACCCTAATTCCCTGATTCCCTGATTCCCTGATTCCCTGCTTCGCTGATTCCCTCAACCCTAAACCTTAAACCCTAAACTACCCTACCCCTGCAAACCCTAAACCCTAAGAACCAGTGTGTGCCTAAAGCAGGGCCTCCTCGAGGATCTCCTGCGCGGGCTGGTACCTTGAGCGCTGGAGAGAAGCCGAGGAGCAAGCTTAAGGGGTGCAAAGGGTTTAGGGTTTAGGGTTTAGGGTTTAGGGTTTAGGGTTTAGGGTTGACCCCTAGAAGGGACCCTCAATCTTATTCTATACCTAAGTAGCCCCTAAATAACCCCTAAGGTCCCTTCTAAGAGTCCCTTCAGTCCCTTGACAAGCGTCGGCCAAGAGCCAGACACCTAACCCTACAAACCCTCATTGCTGTACCTTGGGATGTTCACTCGTATACTAACAGTCCTGAATAGGGATTGTAGTACCCCGATTATCATCCCTATTGAGGACTGGGAGTACCCTAAACCCGACACCCTGAACCCCCAAACCCGAAACCCTAAGCCCTAACCCCGAAACCCCAAGCCCTAAACCCCAAACCCGAAACCCCAAACCCTGAACCCTAAACCCGAAACCCTAACACCCCAAGCCCGGAACCCTAAACCCGTAACACAAACCAACAAAACTTCAAACCAAAGCCCAGCTGCATCGGCTCGTCAATGCCGCATTTCTCCATGACAAAGTCTGCTGGGTCCTAGTTTGAGGGAAACCTGAAGGGTTTAGGGTTTAGGGTTTCGGGTTTAGGGTATAGGCTTTAGGGCTCTAACCCCAACCCCTACCGAGACTCCCCAAATAGCCGTCAAAGATACATGCCCACATGAAGGTACACTGAGGCCCCGATTCTGGGGGGTATTTGGGGGGTCCTAGCAAAACCCCTAAACCCTAAACCCTAAACCCTAAACCCTAAACCCTAAACCCTAAACCCTAAACCCTAAACCCTAAACGCTAAACGCTAAACGCTAAACCCTAAACCCTAAACCCTAAACCCTAAACCCTAAACCCTAAACCCTAAACCCTAACCCTAAACCTTAAACCCTAAACCCTGGCTCCTCTGGGAGGTAGCCTTCGCAGACCGCCCCAGACTCGACGGCGGCGGCGCGGATGGAAGAAACCGGAGGCCTGAGATTTCCGAGGAGGGTTTGGGGTTTAGGGTTTAGGGTTTAGGGTTTAGGGTTTAGGGTTTAGGGTTTAGGGGCATTTGAGGCAATTGACGGCGTTGAAGGGTTTCAAGTTGTTCCCCACTGGGGTTGTTAGATTTCAAGTCAGCCATTCTCCTCGCGCTTAGCTTTGGGCTGGATGATCGAAGCGAAAGTTATAAACCCCACACCCAAACCCTGTAAACACTAAACCCTGGTCCCTAGCTAGGCTTCTTCTTCTTCTTCTTCTTGCGATGGCTGTTGTACTGGCGGTTGCTCAAGGAATTTGTGGGTTGCTTACGCCTTGGTGATTGTAAGGCCCCTGCTTTCTAGGGTTTAGGGTTTAGGGGTTCAGGGTTTTGCTCTAAAGGGTACTTGGGGAATTCGTCCAGAAACAACCATGGGGGTACAATGCCCTTGTAGTTTGCAGGTTTTGATAGTGAACGTCGTTTGCTATCTTCAGGAGGGGGGCTCCCTAGTTATGCGTAGAGTGACGAGGCCTATTTTAGTTGGAATATGTGTCCTCCGATATATAGTTCGTGCAGTATAAGGAAACGGAATACGCCAGAGTAAGCTACATGTCCTCTAGTGGAGTGTCAGGGACTGCTGCTCTAGGGCGGAGTCGAGTATCCTAACGTAAGCCTCCCATCGCCCCTTTAAATCCGAATACCAAATAACCAAATAGTCTGTGTGCACAATACACTCACAAATATACTTCAGGAATCCTATATACACGCACCGAAAAAACCGTAAACCCTAAACCATAAACCCTAAACCCTAACCCCTAACCCCTAACCCCTAACCCCTAACCCCTAACCCTAAACCCTAAACCCTAAACCCTAAACCCTAAACCCTAAACCTTAAACACTGAACCCCATGAAATCAAGACCTCGGAGTGCATCTCCCGCCAGGTTTCGAAACCCTAGGGTTTGGGTTTTAGGTTTCTAGTGTTTATAGGGTTGGGTTTAGGGTTTAGGGTTTAGGGTTTAGGGTTTAGGGTTTAGGGTTTAGGGTTTAGGGTTTAGGGTTTAGGGTTTAGGGTTTAGGGTTTAGGGTTGCTAGGGTTTACAGGGTTTACAGGGTTTACAGGGGTTTATAGGGTTTTTCATGGGGTTTATAGGGGTCTATAGGGTTTAGGGTTTATAGGGTCTATAGGGTTTACAGGGTTTATAGGGTCTATAGGGTTGATAGGGTTGATAGAGTTGATAGGGTTTACAGGGTTTAGGGTTAGGTTTAGGGTTTGTAGGGTTCAGGGGTTTGGGGTGCTTGAAGCTGCAAGCCAACGGCAGGAAGTAGTGGACCTTGCAGTTGCGTTTGCGGAGCTCCTTGAGAGGGTTAGGGAGTAAAACCCTAAACGCTGAACCATGAACCCAAAACCCTAAACCCTAAACCCTGACACCTAAACCCTAAACCCTAAACCCCAAACCCCAAACCCTAAACCCTTAATCCTGACCCGAGACACTACAGGGTTTTTGCGGGGCTTGGTAGACTTTAGAGGGTTGATCGGCATTGGGGGATGTTAAAGGGTATGGGACACTGGCACGGCTTGCTGTTCTCAGCTGTTCAGAGTTCCGTTTCGTTTATCTAGGCTGCCCAGTAACCTAGGCTTAAAAAGGGTGCCCATTTTTGCTTAGGGCTTTAGGGGCTTAGGACTCAGGTTCCAGATGGACCAGCTAAAGCCAACAAAGCCGTGCTTGAAGAAGTGCCTGGAAAGCCCTCCCCAAAACCAAAGAGCCTAAACCCTAAACCCTAAACCCTAAACCCTAAACCCTAAACCCTAAACCCTAAACCCTAAAGCCTAAACCCGAAACCCCAAAAGCCTCCCCAAGTCCACCAGCCCTGTCCTGGATCAGCGCGAAGGTCGGATTCACGTGCCCGATCATCGCCACGTTGAAGATAGCGACTGTGGGCCCCTCCGGGTCGTTGCAGGGGGAGGGTTTAGGAATTTGGGGGTTTAGGGTGATGGTGTTAGGATTTTAGTTTTAGGGGTTTAGGGTTTTAGGGTGTTAGGGTTTGAGGGTTTAGGGTTCAGGGTCTAGACTTTAGGGCCCAGGGATTTGCAGAGTTTGAGGTGTAGGGGTTCGGGGGTTTAGTTTCAGGGTTTGGATTTCAGAGTATAGGTATGCGTTGCATCCTTTACCGGGGGTTCAGGGTTCAAGCGTCGCCTCGATCCTAGAAGGCTTTCTTAGCACGTCTGCACACGCCGAACCCTAAACACTCGTTCAGCTGCCATAGAAGGCTGAGGGGCTAAACCCTAAACCCAAAACCCTAAACTCGAAACCCTAAACCCTAAACCCTAAACCCTCCTCAGCTTAGCTCCTTTGTGAGCACCAGTGTGTGAACCCCGAAACCCTGAAACCCTTCAACCCTTCAACCCTGAAACCCTTTAGCCCTCAAGCCTTGAACTTGGGATGTTTCCCCTTGTTCTAACAGTCCTTCATCGGGATTATAGTTACCCCCCCCCACCCCTAATACAATCCCCGTTAAGGACTAGTATAACAGGGAACATCCCGACCTTGAACCCTCAAACGCTGAAACCCTCAAACAGCCAGAATGGAGCCCCCTGCAGGGGGGGGAATAAGGCTGCTCCAAGAGAGATCTCGGTTCCCTGCTGCTTTCCTTGCGTTAGGGCAAACCCTAAACCCTGAACCCTGAACCCTAAACCCTAAACCCTAAATCCTAAACCCTAAACCCTAAACCCTAAAGTTTGGGGTCTCGGGCCTCTTCGGTAATGGGCTGGCTCATCGGCTGGCTCATGGGCGCCATGGCGGAGGGCGAGCTGAAAGCAACCAGGGCAGAGCTAGAGCTTGGGGCAAGAGAGAGAGAGAGAGAGAGAGAGAGAGAGAGAGCTGCGATCTAGGGTTTAGGGTTTGGTTTTTTTTTGGGTTTTTTTTGGGTTTTTAGGGTTTAGGGTTTTTAGGGTTTAGGGTTTAGGGTTTAGGGTTCAGGGTTTGGCAGGCAAGCCTCAAGCCCACAGCAACATCCCCTAACCCCAAGCCCAACACCCCAACAAGGGATTAGGGTTCAGGGTTGAGGGTTCAGGGTTTAGGGTTTAGGGTTCAGGGTTTAGGGTTCAGGGTTGAGGGTTTAGCCCCAAACCCTACACCCCCAAAGGGTCCGCAAGGAACCGTCAGACGATCTCACGACGTGGATACCCGAGGATCCTTCTCACAAACTGAAACCCTTAAATTCTGTCGGGTTCTTCGTAGAAGGGAATGAGGGAATTTGGGCCCTGTGTATATACGCTTTGAAGGATTATGTAGGGCCCTACTAAGAACCAGCCAGAATTTGAGGGTTCTGGGTTTAGGGTTCAAGTGTTCGCGTAGAGAAAAGACAGATGAAGCACCTGCACCCCGGATTTCAAAGCCCTGCCCTTTGGGCCTACTGATTCTTGCTAGCGAACTAGTGAATCGGGTATGCTAGGGTTTAGGGTTTAGTGAGCTCCCTACGGCCCCAACCCTAAACCAGCCAACCACGCTGATCCAAGGAGTGTTTTCCAAAGCCTTGGGCGATGGGCTATGGGCGCTTCTAAACCGAATAACTGTGGCGAGGCAGCGACCACCAAAGCCATTCCATTCGGGCCTTTTTAGGGCGAACTATATCGGGGGTAACTTAGGGTGGTACGACTCAAGGCCCCTTATAAGGGTCTTTGCTGGCCGACATCAAGGTGAGCAAGCTCGCCAGGTGATGAGCGGCCTTGTGATCGCGACCCCCTCACGAACCACGACTGCGCGTGGATGCTAAAACGAGCCGAGGGTGCCAGGACTACTGTACAGGTCATGCACCGTCGAGCTCGGATGCGCGTGACCCTGGTCAGCCACGCGCACATCTCTGGTACCCCGATGACCTGCTACACAGGACTGTTTCGACTATATTCTTCACCGAAATCGGATATTTTCAAACCCTACTAAACCCTAAAACCCTAAAACCCTGAAACCCTGAAACCCCCAGGATATTGGCGGGGGGCCCTTTGCAAGCACCAGGTCTCCCAGTCTAAGAGCAGTCCGAATCCTCATCCTCTTCCTCGTCTTCCTCCGACTCTGATTGTGGTGGCGGCGTTGGCGGCTTGAACTTCTTGGCTGGATGAGACTCGCCTCAGCAGATCTCATTATTAGTACTCTTCTTGCTTTTCTACTATGATTACTACTATTAATGCTTCTTTTCATATGTATTTTGTGTGTGTGTGTGTGGGGGGGGGGGTGAGGGCTTCATACAGCAGCTAAGCATGCTCGTGTCTGTTAGATGCTTAAGGTAAGTTTGGGGTGTAGAATTGGTGGTAAGGGGGCAGAGCTCTTGTACGTAAGGTCTGCTGCCCACTAGAGCCTGAAAACCGTAACAACCCTAAACCCTAAACCCTAAACCCTAAGCCCTGAACCCTGAACCCTGAACCCTGAACCCTAAACCCTAAACCCTAAACCCTAAACCCTAAACCCTAAATCCTAAACCCTAAACCCTGAAGCCTGAACCCTGAACCCTGAACCCTGAACCCTGAAGCAAGGCGGCCGAGGCACCCCGAGCCTCTGCCTCCTTCTTCTCACGGGCCAGCTTCTCCGAGGGACTCTCGAAGTTGTTGAGCTCCACAAGGTATCGCATCCTCACCTGTGTTTAGGGTTTAGGGTTTAGGGTTTAGGGTTTAGGGTTTAGGGTTTAGGGGTTTAGGGTTTAGGGCTTCAGTCATGAGTTTCCCTACCCCTCCCTCTATACTACCCCTCCTAGCTTCCCCCCAGAATTAAGGCTGTTTAGGGATAACCAAGCCTAGTTAAGGAGGGGCTCTCGAAGTTGTTGAGCTCGACAAGGTATCGCATTCTCACCTCCGGGGACCCTGCAACGCCTTGTTGAAGGCACTAAGGGAGGGACCCTAAACCCTAAACCCTAAACCCTAAACCCTAAACCCTAAACCCTAAACCCTAAACCCTAAACCCTTCTAAGGGACCTTCGGGCTTAGGGGTTATTTCGGGGCTTCGGTGTTTTTTTCCCCCCGCCCTCGGTGTGGGGTTGTTAGATGTTAAACTCAACTCTTCTCTTCTGCCCGGAACTCTTGTCCTCACTGGTCAATTATGGAGTGCTTAAAGTCAAAGTGTCCCTGAGTGCCCAAACCCCAGAGTGTCCTGGAGTCTGGAGTGCCCAACCCAGTGTGTCTCCGGAGTGCCCAGCCCCAGGAGTCTCCGGAGCGCCCACCCCAGATTCTCTGCCCAGCCCCACATTCTCCCTGGAGAGTTTATCTTGGAGTGCGCAACCCACAGTGTCCGCGGAGTGCCCAGGAGTCTTTTGGAGTGCCCAGCCCCAAGTCTCCCCTGGAGTGCCCGCCCCGGAGTTCTTCTGTTCTTGGAGTGCCCAACCCGGAGTGCCCAGCCCCAGAGTCTCCCTGGAGTGCCCAACGCCAGAGTCTCCGTGGAGTGCCCCAAGTGTCCCCGCTTCCTGGAGTAGAGTCTTCCTGGTGCCCAACCCCCAGACTGTTCCCGGAGTGCCCAGCCCCAGAGTGTCCCTGGAGTGCCCAACCCCAGAGTATCTCTGCCGAGAGAGGGGGATGTTCGAAGTAACCCTAAACCCTAAACCCTAAACCCTAAACCCTGTTTTTTTTCTTGGGTGGGGTTCTATAGGGGAATAAGATTAGGGGTCCATTCTGGGGGTCCCTCCTTATACACCTTCAACCACTTCAGCCTTAAGGCCCTGAAAACCCTAAAGCCCTAAAACCTCAAAGCCCGAAAAACCCTTTTAGGGTTTAGGGTTTAGGGTTTAGGGTTTAGGGTTTAGGCAAAACCCAAAGCCCTCGACATAATTGAGGGGGTGCAGGGCTCTTGGCTTACTTGGAGGTTCATGGGACTATTAACCAAATTCTAACTGTACCGATAACTGTACTTCTAACCATATTAGGGCGCTTTAAGGGGCCAACAAGTGGGTCATAAGTACAGTTAGAATGTTTTTAATAAGTACCATGAACCTCCACCTCCAAGTAGGGCCTAGCTGGGAAGCCTGGAATTCGAAACCACATCCCCCCAAAGGAGACCAACAAAACAACATAAACCCTAAACTGTAAACCCGAAACCCCAAACCCCGCTCAGCCTTCAAGAGGTCTTTGGGGTTTGCTGTCGGTCTTGGCGCAGCTTTAGGGTTTAGGGTTGAGGGTTTAGAGGTTTAGCGTTTCCTAACCCTAAACCCTAACTAAGCCCAAAGCCCTAAGCCCTAAACCCTAAACCCTAAACCCTAAACCAGCCGTGTTTTTTTTTTTTTTTCGGCGCCTGCGCCGGGTCGTAGACGATGAACTCGTTGTGGCCCAAGCAGCCTCCGCTCCCGTCCTTGCAATTGGGTTTCAGGTCTAGGAGGTGAAAACCCTAAACCCTAAACCCTAAACCCTAAACCCTAAACCCTAAACCCTAAACCCTAAACCCTAAACCCGAAACCCTAAAGTTCAGGGTTTAGGGCTAGGAGGTTCAGGGCATAGGGTTTAGGATTTTCAGGGTTCGGGCTTAGCCTCCCTCAAGCCCAAGCCCTTGCCCGGTCACCCGCCTGAACCCTCTAACCCCAAACCCTAAACCCGAAACCCCCGAGCCCTAAACCCTAAACCCTAAACCCTAAACCCTAAACTTGAAAAACCTCCCCCTCCCCTCCCCCCGCCCCCCCCCCGGTGTCCTTGCCGGTTTTCGGCAGCTGTGCACCACCCGGCTCGTAGATGCTGTTTGCCCACCCAGGGTTGTGGGCCCTGGGTATCAAGGGACGAAGCCCTAAACCCCAAACCCCAAACCCCAAACCCCAAACCCCAAACCCCAAACCCTAAACCCTAAACCCTAAACCCGAAACCCTAAACCCTAAACCCTTGCAAGGGACCTTAGGGGTCATGTAGGGGGGCTACTTAGGTATAGAGGGACTTATTCAGGTGCATACGCAGGGATTATGTCCCTTAAGGGTAACTTCGGCGGGGTGTTGGAGGCCCTAAAGGGGTCTATTTAGGGTTTAGGGTTTAGGTCTCAGGGTTTCAGGGTTTCAGGGTTTCAGGGTTTCAGGGTTTCAGGGTTTCAGTGTTTAGGGGGGTTTAGGGGTTGAGGGGTTTAGGGTGTAGGGAGGTTCATCGTGGAGGGTTGTCTTCCTTCCGAGCTGAACCTCTTGGAGCGCATGTTGGTCCCGGGGGCATGTTAAACTGGGTTTAGGGTTTCGGGTTTAGGGTGAGTAGGGAGCCGAACAGCCCCTCCCACATTCGCCAAGAGGATGGACACCCTCCTGTTGAAGGACCCCCCCCCCCCCCCTAAACAGCAGACCAAATTTGCACATGGTCCCGCACCTCGTTACTGAGTTCGGAAGTACGGGGCCCTGGGTTCTGTAGGGTACGTAAGAGGCAAATACGGGCTTCAAAACTCTGGCCGCATTGATTTGAACTGACCCCTAAACCTTAAACCCCAAACCCTGAACCCTAAATCCTAAGCCTTAAACCCTAAACCCAATACCCTAAACCAAAATGCGGCTGAGGTTCCCTACGCCCCAGGTGCTGTTGGTTCCCTCACGAGGCTGCTCCATGTACTGAGCTTGGTGGCTCGGGAACATGTTCCTTGGCTTGCTTGTGGTGGGGATTTGAGATGAAGGCTCCGGACGTTTAGGGTTTAGGGTTTAGGGTTTAGGGTTTAGGGTTTGGGGTTTGGGGTTTGGGGTTTGGGGTTTGGGGTTTGGGGTTTAGGGCTTTGGGTTCAGCAAGCAGCAACGAGCCCTACAAATCTTACACATCGGGCGACAACGGCCCGGAACCCTCAACCCTACCACCCTAAAAGGCTTCTCAAACCCGACCAAAGCTTCCCCAAGGCCACGTCGCACAGGAGCATGTACACCGCCTCGCCGCCGCCCGCTGCTGTGTAGCCGCGGGATTTGGAGAACATGTCCGCGAAGTAGATGCCCTTTCCTGGTTCGGTGCAAGGTTTGGTGAGGGGCTTTAGGCTTTAGGGTTTGGGGTTTAGGGTTATTGAGGGTTAAAAGGTTTAGGGTCAAGGGTCAAGGGTTAAGGGTTTAGGGTGTTCCCTGTAATGCGCTCGGACCACCACATTCTTTGGTTGGGGTCCGGCTTATTGGCTGACATGACGCCATGGATATGGTTTTGGCAAGCTGGCTTCGGCAAAGCCGGCAAGCTCGACTACACTCCATTCCGTAGGCTTTCGAAGGTTAGGGTTTAGGGTTTAGGGTTTAGGGTTTAGGGTTTAGGGTTTGGGAGTTTAGGGTTTAGGGTTTAGGGTTTAGGGTTTAGGGTTTGGGGTTTGGGGTTTGGGGTTTGGGGTTTGGGGTCTAGGGTTTGGGGTTTGGGGTCTCGGGTTTGGGGTTTGGGGTTTAGAGAAGCCAGGAAAGGTACTGACCGGGGCTATCAAGGGCATCCTCTCCCGGGCCCTCAGTTCAGGGGCTAAAGTACGAAGAAGGCCTGATTGCCGTGCAGGCTTGAGGGTTTGGGGTTTAGCGGCCCAAAGTTTCAAGCTATGAACCTCCACCCCCCCCCCTAAAATAATAATAATAATAATAATAATAATCATAATCATAAACAATAAATCCCAAACACCCGAAGCCACAAGCCCCCACACGCACAGAGGCGCGTATGGATGCATCACATCCCTGAACCCTGAACCTTTCAGCCCTAAACCCTAAGCCCTGCACCCTAAGCCCTAAACCCTAAACCCTAAACCCTAAACCCGAAACCCTAAACCCTCCCAAATGGTTCTTCCATTGTTGGGCCCAGGCGCCGAACATGTAGCCTCGGTGGTCAGGGGTCAGGATGAAAGTTGAAAGTGTAGGGTCGAAGGTCTATTTTAGGGTTTTAGGGTTTAGGATGGTTTAGGGTTTAGGGTTTGGGGTTTCGGGTTTGGGGTTTCGGGTGTATAGAGCTCTGGGCTCTGACCCTCGACCCCATCAAAAGCCCCCAAGCCCATAAGGATCCATTCCAGCACACTGAAGATGGGCTAGTTCTCTAGTTTAGGGTCTCTTGGGGGGGGGGGGGAATCATTTTTATGAAGTGCCGGACGGTATGTAGGACCCCCAAAAAGTGACCTAGTTTAGAGACCTGGCTATATGTAGCTTAAGATCCCCTGCATTCATCGAGGCTTCTGGCCCGAAACACCCGAAACCCGAAACCCGAAATCCGAAACCCGAAACCCGAAACCCTAAACCCTAAACCCTAAACCCTAAACCCTGCGCAGGCCCCTATATGGGACATTTGTCCTGGGGTCTCCCGGAACCTTGTGCCCCAAATCCAAAAAACTAGAAAACCCAAACCTTGAAGTAACTCTAAAAGGCCTAAACCCCAAAACAAGCCCTTGAAGCCCTAAACCCTATCAAAGCCCTAACAGCCCTAAACCCTAAACCTTAAAACCCTGAACCCATCGGAATTCGGGTTTCTGGGGGGCTCTTCGGGTTTGGCTTACGGTCCCGGGACTGCTTAGGGTTTAGGGTTTAGGGTTTAGGGTTTAGGGTTTAGGGTTTAGGGTTTAGGGTTTAGGGTTTAGGGTTTAGGGTTTAGGGTTTAGGGTTTAGGGTTTAGGGTTTAGGGTTTAGGGTGAGGCTTGAGCGTTTTGGTTTAGGGCTTGGTTTGGGCTTTAGGGTTTAGGGTTTGGGTTTAGGGGCACCATATGTAGCCCAATACACCCTAAACCCTTCAGCTCCCTGCACCCTATCAAGACACAGGATCCCAAACCCTGAACCACGAAACCTGAACCCCTAAACCAGCCCCTACAGCCCCTAAAGCCTAAGTCCCCCAAAAACTCTAACCCTAAACCCCTAACCCCCTAAATCTCTAAACCCCCGCAACTCCCTGAAGCCCTAAACCCTAACCCTAAACCTGAAAACCTAAACCCCCTAAACCCTAAAGCGCCTGAACCCTCAACCCTAAACCCTAATTACACCTCCTGAAACCCTAAACCCTAAACCCTAAACCCTAATCGCACCTCCTGAATCCCTAAACCCTGAACCCTCATTAAACCCTAAACCCCAAATGAGCCAGGCTGCCCGAGACCGGTGCCTCAGGGGGAGCCACGCGGAGCCCCTGCGTGAGGATGCTGACGAAGTTGGACCGCCGGGAGCCTCGAGATTCTGCGCTTTTTTGGCTCGAGAACGCTAGAGAAACCCTCAACCCTAAACCCTAAACCCTAAACCCTAGACCCTAAACCCTAAACCCTAAACCCTAAACCCTAAACCTCAAACCTAGCAAGCTATGCTCTAGAGAAGCCCTAGGCCTAAGCCGTAAGCCCCTCGCACCAAAACTTGTTAAACCCAATGGAAAGACAACAAAAACCTAAACCCTAAACCCTAAACCCTAAACCCTAAACCCTAAACCCTAAACCCTAAACCCTAAACCCTAAACCCTAAACCCTAAGCTGGGTTTTGGAAAGCTTAGGGTCTAAGAGTCCCCCCCCCGGTGGCAGGCTTCCATTGTTGGTTCAGAAAGATTGAGCTGCGAAGGCTTCTTGCGCAGAGACTCTCCCATACCCCCTTACTTAGGGGATTTAGGTGATTTAGGGTTTCGGGTTTAGGAACCCTAAGCCCTAAGCCCTGAAATTTAAAGCTTAGGGATCTGGATCCCGGTTAGAGTCTAAGGATTCCTCCTTCATCATGGGACAGCCGAAGTCGCAGAACGCCCAAGAAATGGGCTCCCTTTTATGACAGTTATGGAAATCGCTTTTTTCCTAACCCGACCTAGTTGCTGAGTACTCTGGGCCAGCCACAAGAGGTTAACCTTTAAATTATGGTAGGACTCCATATACCACAAAAGGTTAAAGGTTGCCTACTCAGCTACTTAGCCGAAGATTCAGGGCTCAGGGCTCCGGGTCAGAACAGACCCTAAACCCTAAACCCTAAACCCTACACCCTAAACCCTAGACCCTAGACCCTAAACCCTAAACCCTAAACCCTAAACCCTAAACCCTAAACCCTAAACCCTAAACCCTAAACCCTAAACCCTAAACCCTAAACAGACGGCGGGAGGCCGTGCCACATAAGCCGGCGATTGCCCACATCCTTGAAGCGTTCCTGGCACATCGGCGAGTGCTCCCTGAAGCATTCTTGGAAATCCCTAGACCACCCTAAACCCTAAACCCTACACCCTAAACCCTGAACCCCAAACTCTAAACCATTCCTTGACGTCCCATGAAGAAATAGTACGTATAGCCCCTCCCCAAGTCCCACGCTCTTCAACCCTGAGCCCTTGAAGGCCTCAGGTATCGGGTGTGTCTGAAACCTGAAACCCTGAAACCCTGAAACCCTAAAACGCTAAAACCCTAAAACCCCAAAACCCAAAAACCTTGAAACCCTAAAATCACAAAATCCTAAGCCCTAAAACCACAAAATCCTAAAACCACAAAATCTGACTCTTAAATCCTAGACCGCGTTCACTTTCTCAGCCCTTGACGAATTCGGGCTGCGACTTCCCGGAGCCTGAACCTCCCGGCGCTGCTTTCGAGCTAGCACTCCAACCCTGAACCCTGAACCCTCAACCCTCAACCCTACACCCTAAACTCTCAATCCTACACCCTAAACCCTAAACCCTAAACCCTAAACCCTAAACCCTAAACCCTAAACCCTAAACCCTAAAGGCCATCAATCATAAGATCGTATATTGGGAATCTTCTTAGGGACCCCTGAAAAAAAACAAAGCTGTGCCTCCTCGCCATTCCGAGAGATGCGGTAGATGGCCGTCACCTCGGTGATGTGGGGTTTAGGGTTTAGGGTTTGGGGTTTGGGGTTTGGGGTTTAGGGTTTAAGATTTAGAGTTTCGGGTTCAGGGCTTAGGCTTTAGTGAGCTTTAGGGCTTCAGGGCTGTCGGCTTAGGGTGCAAGGAATCCGGGCTTAGAGGTTACAGGGCTTGGGCTCGCAGAGTTCAAGGGTTGAGGGGGTGTGTAGGGTTTAGTGTGTCGGATTTAGGGGAACTCTCAACCCTAAACCCTAGCCCTAAACCCTAAACCCTAAACCCTAAACCCTAAACCCTAAACCCTAAACCCTAAACCCTAGGGTTCAAAGGCTCCAGGGCTTGGGCACTCATGCTTCTGGCCTGGGCCTACAAACCCAAACCCTGGCGCTGCCTGCTACCCGTGAGCTTCTCGACCTGTCAATCCTGGGTCCTGATACCGGATGCGTATAGTAGGGTTTAGGGTTTAGGGTCAGGGTTTAGGGTTTCGGGTTTGGTTTAGGGTTTAGGGTTTGGGGTGTAGGGTTTAGGGAATAGGGTTTAGGGGATAGGGTTTAGGGTTTCGGGTTGAGGGTTTAGGGTCGAGGGTTTTGCCCCCTCCCTTACACCCCCAAAAACCTTGGAGGACCGCGCCACCCTCACGATGTAAACGCATCGACCAGAGGCGGTTCAGAGGACTCCTTTGGCACCCCCCCCCTTTTTTCCCCCCCCCCCACACCCCCCACCCAGAAGGTTGCCTATGTTGCAACCTTACGCCAACCACTCCAACAGTTCGAAGCCTCTACCCCCCCATTCCCACAACACGTCCTCAAACCCCCGAACCCTGGTTTAGGTGTAGAGTTTAGCGTTTAGGCTTTAGGGTAACAACAATTTCCGGCTTTGAGGGTTGAGAGGTTTCGGGCCTCTTGGGTCGGCGGCCCGAGCCGGAGGCTCCTAAATTTAGGGTTTAGGGTTTAGGCCCTAAAACTCCCGAAGCATTTACACCCCCCAGCCCTAACCACTGACACCTACCGAACGTGTACACCCCGAAGTTCCACGCCTAAGCTGTATACCCCAACCCTCATAGCCCCAATGCCCGGAAACCTTAAAGGTTTAGGGTTTACGTTTTAGGGTTTAGGGTTTGGGGTTGAAAAAGCCCCCTTGCGCCAAAGTCGCCACATCGCCATGGCGATGACTCTTGTAGCCTCGGCTCCAAAAGATCGAAGGGTAGTTTCATGGTCCCTTAAAAGGGGACCGCTTATATAATACATTCCCTTATCTACCCTATACAAATCCATACAGCAGAACCCATGTTAAGGGCCCATGCAACTACCCTTAGAAGAGACAGGAGCCCAAATCATCACCAGAACTTTTGCCGCATGCAGAATCTGTATGTTTCTCTAGCGAATGCTGAAAATTTAGCCCCCCCAAAATTTGGGGTTCAGAAACTTTAGATGAGCTCAGGCGGCAGTCCGTTTGTCGACATTGGGAACCTTAAGCCCTAAACCCTAGACCCTGCACCCTCGGGCCTAGACCATACACCCTAAAACCTAGACCCAGACTAAACCCCGAAGCCGTCAAACCTAGTTCTTCGCGCTCAGTGAGCATCAGACAGAGTCTGAGCTCTCGAACTGTGAGGACAGCATCTCTCATGTTTACTGCCTGCACAGGCCGCGGTACACCCTATGCAAACCTGCCTAACAAGCCCTAACAAAAACCTTACCCTAAACACCCTAAAACCCTTTCAACCTAAAACCCCCAAAACCCTGAAACCCTAAAAACCTTACGCCCGAACCCTACATGCCACCTTCTCTGCTCTCAGTGCTAGCTGCAGTGCAGCTGTCGTTTCTCTGCCGGGCTGCGCCCTTGGCAGCATTCGGGACTGAGACCCACAGGGCAGTAGGCTCCAGGCTGGTTTAGGGTTTAGGGTTTAGGGTTTAGGGTTTAGGGTTTAGGGTTTAGGGTTTAGGGTTTAGGGTTTAGGGTTTAGGGTTTAGGGCAGCAGCTGCAGCTACACATCGGCGTCTGGATCAAGCGTGGCTCGGCTTTGGCTGCGCCTGACCTGTGCTCCATGGCACAAGCCTTCTTGCGACACATCCAGCCGGAGTGGTCACTGCGGCGCTCCACAGGGGCCGCGTCTGCGTAATGATTCAAGCTTAGGGTCTGGGGCTTAGGGTTTAGGACGTCGGGGTTTTGGGGGGGTTGGGGCAAAGGTGGAGGGACTATAATAGGGGGTACTATAATCCCAATTAAGGACATCCCAATATACCCCTTGTATACCCCAGAAAGTCCACGAGCCCATACTTCAGAACCTTTAATCAAGGTAACAGACCATACTAAGGGGCTAAACCCTAAACCCTAAACCCTAAACCCTAAACCCTAAACCCTAAACCCTAAACCCTAAACCCTAAACCCTAAACCCTAAACCCTAAACCCATGTATCTACCTTCAGGCGCTCTAGACAAAGTAAGTAAGCTAGGAAGAAAAAGGGTGACCTTGTTGGTTTAAAGGGGCTTCTACGGGAACCTAAGGGCCCATATGACTACCCTTAGATAATGAGGGTTTCTTGTCGCCATGTGGGGGCGGGGGGGGGGGGGCCTAAACCCTAAACCCTAAACCCTGAACCCTGAGTTCTGAGGCCACCTGCACAAGTGGGCTCTGGGCAAGCACTACACCCCTAAAGCTTGAAACCCTGAAGCCCTACATTCTAAAGCCCAAACCCCAAACCCCAAAACCCCAAACCCTAACCTCTAAACTCTAAAACCAAAACCCTACTCCCGGTACTACTCCCTAAACCCTAACCATAGAACGCTAAACCCCAAAAACCCAAAAAAACCCTGAACCCCAAACCCAAAACCCTAAACCCCAAAACCCCCCATCAGTTCCCAAGGAGCTGCCTAAAACCCTGAACCCCTAAACCAAACAAAACCCCAAAACCCAAAAAAAAACAAAAACCAAAACCAAAAAAAACACCAAAAACCCAAAACAAGAAAAAGACAACAAGAAAAAGACACAAGCCCCATGAGTTCCCAGGAGCTGTTCGGCCGCTTCTTCCCGAACTCCTCGACGATGTCCTCACGATGGGTTTAGGGTTTAGGGTTTAGGGTTTAGGGTTTAGGGTTTAGGGTTTAGGGTTTAGGGTTCAGGGTTCCGCCATTTCGAGGAGGGCAGCTCTAGGGTGTGGGTTTGGGGGTTCAGGGTTTGGGGTTTGGGGTTTAGGGTTTAGGGTTTGGGGTTTAGGGTTGAGGGTTTGGGGTTTAGGGTTTAGGGTTTGGGGTTTCGGGTTTAGGGTTTAGGGTTTGGGGTTTCGGGTTTAAGGTTTAGGGTTTAGGGTTTGGGGTTTCGGGTTTAGGGTTTGGGGTTTCGGGTTTAAGGTTTAGGGTTTGGGGTTCAGGGTTTGGGGTTTAGGGTTTAGGGTTTGGGGTTTAGGGTTTAGGGTTCAGGGTTTGGGGGTTCAGGGTTTGGGGGTTCAGGGTTTGGGGGTTCAGGGTTTGGGGTTTAGGGTTTGGGGTTTCGGGTTTGGGGTTTAGGGTTTGGGGTTTAGGGTTTAGGGTTTGGGGTTTGGGGTTTAGGGTTTGGGGTTTAGGGTTTAGGCACTTCAAGATATTTATCTACCTGTATATATATATATATATATGTATCTAAGAATAAATTGTGAACATATACATATATATATATATATAGATATAAACGAAGATACCATACATATAGAAATATAGTGCAGATAGATAACCCTAAACCCCAAGCCCAAAATCCTGCACCCCAACGAAAACTAAACTTTATACCCCTTACACCCTTACACCCTTAAACCCTTAAACCCTTAAACCCCTAAAACCCGAAACTTAAAACCCTACCTAAACCCTAAACCCTAAACCCTAAACCCTAAACCCTACACCCTTAACCCTAAACCCTTACACCCTTCAACCCTTACACCCTTAAACCCCTAAACCCCTAAACCCCAAACCCTTTCAACCCGGCTGAGCTCGGTCGAGTCGCCCCCGGCTTGGCGACTGTCGGCGGCGAGCCCGAGGCCGTGCTGCACATGTAGTCCTTGGGCTTCGGAGTCCATGGGGTGTTAGGGTTTAGGGTTTAGGGCTAGGGTTTAGGGTTTCGGGTTTAGGGCTAGGGTTTAGGGTTTGGGCTTAGGAGTCCATGGGGCGTGAGGGTTTAGTGTTTAGGGTTTAGGGCAAGGTTTCAAGGGGCATGCTTGGGGTGTAGGGAGTTCAGGGCTTAGGGCTTCACAGGGTTTAGGGTTTAGGGGTTTAGGGTTTAGGGTTTGGGGTCTCGGGTCTGGGGTTTAGGGTTTGGGGTTTGGGGCTTCACGAGCTTAGGGCTCGAAGAAGGAGGGTTAGGGTGCATTTAGGCTTTCGGGGATTGGTCGTCTTAGATTAGGGTTTAGGGTTAAGGGTTTAGGGTTCAGGGTGCAGGGTTTAGGGTATAGGGTTTAGGGCTTCGGATTTAGGGCTAGGGTTTAGGGTTAGGGGCCTTCGGGTATTAGGGGCTGAGGGTTGCTGTGGGCTTTAAGGTCGTCATTTGGCCGCGGTGCCATCAGCAGCTTGAACTCGTCACTTTCTGTTTTGACCTGGTTGGTGGTGCAGCACTCAGCCCTAAACCCTAAACCCGAAACCCTAAACCCTGTCCCCTATCCCCTGAACCTAAACCCTAAACTCTGAATTAAACCCCTAAGCCCTGAGCCCTATAAGTCTCAAGCTTTGTGCTGAGTCCTGCATCTCTAAACCCTAAACCCAAAAATGGGTGGAGAGGGATGATCCTTAACCCGAGAAAAAGCTCCACTCCTCAAAGCCCTAAAGCCCTCAGCACAACACACATTTTATCAGTCCTTGAAACCCTGAAACCCTGAAAAAACAGACCCTAAAACCCCCAAAACCCTCAAACACCTAACCCCCAAGCCCTAAGTATACCTCAGCCCTTGGGTTTAGGGTTGAGGTCATCTGATTTTCGGGCTTTAGGGATTCGAGCTTTGAGGATGTTTAGGGCTTGGGTGTTAGGGTTTTCGGGGGTGTCTGGGTACCTGCTCGAAGGCCACCCCAATGGCGCGCTGGCAGTAGTCCATAGGGTTCATCTCCTGGAGTGGGGGTGCAGGAGCTTTCAGGGTTTAGGGTTTAGGGGTAGGGTTCAGGGGTTTCAGTGTTCAGGGTTTCGGGTTTAGGGTTTTAGGGTTCAGGGTTTAAGGGGCTTAGGGTTTTAGGGCTTAGGGTTTAGAGTTTGCGGTTTTGGATGTAGGGTTTAGAGTTGTTTGCTGGTTGTCAAGCAGGGAATTCTGGAAGCAGGCACCAACATAATCCCGTAAGAACCCCTTATAAAGGACTCCAAAGGAGGGAGAAACGGTGCCGAGTTCCTGAATTGCCGAGTTCCTGAATTCCTATACGAACTAAGGGCCCATACATCAGAACCCTTTGAGGGGGGTAAGGCACCACATTAGTAAGGGCCCATGTACCTGTCCATAGATACGAAGAACTAGGAGGAGGATCAGGATTTGGAGTTTAGGGTTGAGGGTCTGGTACCAAGGGGTGAGGCTTCGTGGATTTGGGGTTTAGGGTTTGGGGTTGAGGGTTCAGGGCACGAAGCGAAAGCTAAGGTTTTTCCCTAAACCCTAAACCCTAAACCCTAAACCCTAAACCCTAAACCCTAAACCCTAAACCGTGGCTCTGGGATCAAGGCTTAGGGTGTCGGAGCTCAGGTCTTCGAGTGGAGATAAGCTGTGGAGATGGTCAGCTTGAGGGTTTGGGATCTTTTGGGATAAACCCTAAACCCTAAACCCTAAACCCTAAACCCTAAACCCTAAAATCAGTTCGTGGTTTCAGGAGTTGCTTGGGCTTTGTGGTCCGGGGTTTTGGGTGTGGAGTTTAGGGAAACAAGGTTGGGATTGGGGAGTCGGTTAGGGCCAACCTCTACGTGGGTAGCCTTAGCTAACAGTACCTGATAGGAGGCCTAAGGGCACCATAAGGATAGTCGTGGCCACTGAGTTCCTTACCTTCCTTTAGATGCGAGCACACAAAAGGAGCCCAAATAAGGGTATCCGCACATAGTGGTCCTTTTGGGGGGTTGCTGGGCTAAGGAACCAGATTGATTCCCTTTGAGTGCCTGTATAGCTACACGATAAACTACTCCCCCACCCACCCCACCCCCCCCCCCCATTCCCTAAACCCTAAACCCTAAACCCTAAACCCTAAACCCTAAACCCTAAACCCTAAACCCTAAACCCTAAACCCTAAACCCAAAACCCTAAACCCAAGCCCATTCATTCCTATTCACCAGGCCTACATTCGCCAGACCTTAGGGCTGAACGCCCCAGCCCACATAGGATCAAACCTCAAACCCTAAACCCTAGGCCCTAAACCCTAAACCCCAAACCCTAAACCCCAAACCCTAAGCCCTAAACCCTAAACCCCAAACCCTAAACCCTAAACCCTAGGCCCTAAACCCTAAACCCCAAACCCTAAGCCCTAAAAAAAGGTTAAAGGTCTCCTACCCAGTCCCTAAGTTTCCTTGGAGTGGTGATGTGCCGCCAGGAGCGTCTGAATGCCGACCTCGGATGGACAGCTTAGGGTTTAGGGTTTAGGGTTAGGGTTGAGTGTTTGGGGTTTGGGGTTTGGGGTTTAGGAAATCGAAATCCTTGGGAAGGTTTGCGTTCAAGTTGGTGGCCTGGAGGTTGTTCGGTCTGAGAGCAGGGGCTCTATCTGGAGGTTCATGGTACGCATTCGCCAATTATGACTGTACTTATAACCCAATTTTGAGCCCCTTAAGTGTACGGCCGCCAATTATGACTGTACTTCTAACCCAATTATGAGCCCCTTAAGTGTACGGTTTACGGTTGGGACTGAACCCTAAACCCTGAACCCTACATCCTAAACCGCGTGCTTTGAAGAACAAGACCTAAGGACCCAAGGCCGACACCCTCTCTCGCCATGCTGGAAGTTGCTGATGAAGCGTGGTGAAGGGGCTGTGGTTCGGAACCTAAACCACAACATGCCACAACCACGACCCTGAGGGTTTAGGATTTAGGGTTGAGGGTTAGGGTTTAGGGCTTAGGGTTTAGGGCTAGGGTTTAGGGCTTAACCCTAAACCCTAAACTGCCCAAGCCCTGCGCCACGACCTGTTCACAAAGCGCAGCCCAGGCTCGCTGGCTTCCGTGAGGTTCCTGAGTTTAGGGTTTAGGGTTTAGGGTTTAGGGTTTAGGGTTTAGGGTTTGGGGCTTACGGGTTCATAAGGCCCTAGAAATCCCCCAGAAAGGTACCCTTTGGGTCATCGGTTTAGGGTCACCGGTTGAGGGCTGAGGTTGTACCATATTGTGCCTACTGCATCTCTGCAGAGTTTTGGGTGAGGCTGGGGAACTAACACCCTAAACGGGGACTGAAGGAGTGACATTTCTGAGGGACACAGCGTGTTACACAGAGGCCCTTGGACTAGCACTGCGTGGGCCAAAGGACCTAAACCCTAAACCCCAAACCTCAAGACCCCAAGACCCCAAGACCCCAAACCCCAAACCCTAAACCCTAAACCATCCGTTTGGGAAAGCGTCAGGAGCTGCTCGAACTCCTTGGCCAGCGCGTCGTCGCTCTCGATGGGCCGCGCCACCTGGGGGGCTTCGTTTGGGCCAGGGCCGCCAGGAGAAGGTTCGGTGTAGTCGTAGCCCGAAACCCTAAAGCCGCCTAAACCCTAAACCCTAAACCCTAAACCCTAAACCCTAAACCCTAAAAGCTAAACCCTAAACCCTAATAACCCTAAACCCTAATAACCCTAAACCCTAAACCCGAAACCCTTTGTAGTGCATTCTTAAGTACCAGGGAGATATGAAGTGGGGTTTTCATTGCTTGTATCCGCTAGTGGACACCCCATGTGTACACTCAACAATATCTAACCCGAGGCATATAAACACTCACCAATAGTAGCAATCTGAACCTTATCATACTAGGTTTTCGCCGTTTCGGGTAACCCTAAACCCTAAACCCTAAACCCTAAACCTTTAACCCTAAACCCTAGACCCTAGACCCTAAACCCCTCTCACCTCTGCAACCTTTTGCTGCGGAGCGGATCAGGGGGCCACCAGCTATTGGGGACCTGGTACGGCCCCATCCTGAACCTCATATGCCCGAAACCCTAAACCCTAAACCCTAAACCCTAAACCCTAAACCCTAAACCCTAAACCCTAAACCCTAAACCCTAAACCCTAAACCTCAAACCCCAACCTGAACCGATGAACTACGACTGCCTACACCCCTGGGCCTCAACTGTGCCGGCACCCCGCGGGATCAGCTCAAAGTAGCCTCGAAGGGTCGAGGGCTTGCATAGCGTTGTTGCGCTCATGGTGGGCTTGGGGTTTAGGGTTTAGGGTTTAGGGTTTAGGGTTTAGGGTTTAGGGTGTAGGGTTGAGGGTTGAGGGTTGAGGGTTGAGACTGCTATTGTTACAAAAAGCGTGCTTAGAAGATTTTTGCGGACGCTCAGGTTTGTTTAGAGTTTGGTGGGCTTCTGTTCCTAAGCGTTCGGAAGCTAGGCACAGAGTTTAGGGTACAGGGCTTCTTTTCGCGTTTTGGGTGGGAGGATCCGCGTCTTACGAAGTCTCGCATTCAGATAAGCATTTGGAGTCTCGGGGATTTGGGATTTCGGTTTAGAGAGCTTGCAACTTTGCATTATGCGAGCGCTTCATGGAGATTTCGCACTCTTGCATATTCAGTCTCTTCACCTCAACAAGCACCGACCCTTGATCTTCAAGCCCAAGAAAACCCAATCCTAAGCCCAATATCCTACGAACCCTCAATCCTAGCCTAAGTCCGACCTTAACGGTTTGCACTAACCACCCTGGGGCCGGCGGTTGTAGGAGTTTGGGGGCTTAGGGGGTTCAGTGGTTTAGGGTTTAGGGTTTAGGGTTTAAGGTGGTTTGCAGGGCTTAGCTTTCGGGTTCAGGGCTCTGGTCGAGTCAGGTTGCGAGAGGAGAGTTCCAGAATTCGCTCGCGCACCTGGTAGGGGCAGCACCCACGAAGAAGAGTCTTCGGGCACGGGGCAACTAGAGCCCCAAACTTCCCCCTTATACTAACTGTCAGAATAGGGGGTACTCTAATCCCCATTAAGGACTGTTAGTACAAGGCAAACATCCCAACCCGAAACCCTATAACCCCCCAAACGCCCCACCAATAATAAAACAACCACGGAGAGGTACGCCAGCCCTTGTCTCGGACAAGGGCTCATCGGCTTCGCTTTATGGAGCTGGTTCTGGTAGTGGGAAGTCAGTTTAGGGTTTAGGGTTTTCGGGTTTCGGGTTTCGGGTTTACAGGCCAGATTGGTGACAGCTCTAGTGGGGTTACTACTGCTGCCGGCTCAGGGTTCCCCTTGCTTTCCCCCGGCCTGGTCACGCCCCCTTCCACCAGCGTTCAGGGGTTAGGGTTTAAGGTTTAAGGTTTAGGGCTTACGGTTTATTTAGGGTCCCTAAACCCTAAACCCTAAACCCTAAACCCTAAACCCTAAACCCTAAACCCTAAACCCTAAACCCTAAACCCTAAACCTCAGGGTTTAGGGTTTAAGGTTATGTTAAGGTACACTATGCCCTTGATGGCACCCCATTTCTCATCATCATGGCACATCAGTAGAAACCTGCCTTGCATGAGTGGTTCATCCGGAAGCGCAAGGTTGTAGGAAACCCCAACGCGGCATAAATCCAACGCCACAAGACCTACAATGTGAAACCTAAACCCGCCTAAGCGCTGACAAGTAAACCGAACCTGCCCACTAGAACTCAAGCCTAAACCCTAAACCCTAAACCCTAAAGCCTAAACCCTAAAGCCTAAACCCTAAAGCCTTAACCCTAAACCCTAAACCCTAAACCCTAAACCCTAGACCCTAAACCCTAAACCCTAAACCCTAAACCCTAAACCCCAACCCGATGTCCTTTTTCTATAGAGCCAAAGCCCTAGAACCCACGGGGGCGCCTCGTTGCGCTTCTTCGAAGCCTCCAGCACCTCGTCAGCCTTTGCAAAGCCGAATCCCATCCCCATCTTGTGGTGTCGGTGGCCTGCAGGTGTACGTGGAAGCATTCGGGTTTAGGGTTTAGGGTTTAGGGTTTAGGGTTTAGGGTTTAGGGTTTAGGGTTTAGGGTTTAGGGTTTATGCCTAGAGATTTCGGACAAGAGACTTTGGGGTGCAGATGGGATCCAGCTACCCACTATTATTAACCGTTTTTTGAACTCTGTATAAAATAGGGGGGGGCTCATTCAAAGACCAAAGTTCTGAAAACATCGCGCGTCATTGCATTCCTTGCCTTCTAAACTCATGCTGTATGGTCGTTTAGGAGTTAGAGTGTTCTTTGGGGCGTTCAATTCATTCACTATCTCTCTGCCATTACGGTGAGCCCAACAGTAAAGTACCTTTTAGGGCTCACGACAGTAGTATTCTTCTAATGTCCAATGACCACCCTTAAAGTTAGCTAGAAAAGAACGTTCTCGGTCCCCTGCTCAATACGAGTAGAATAAATAAATGTTTAGGGTTTAGGGTTTTGGGTTTAACCCAATTAAATCTACTATATTCTTGTTGGGGGAAGAGTATCACCTTCTTTATTGGGGGGCCGTAGCTGCTGTGTGCAATACGAATTCACGCGCTCACAAGCTCACTCGTCTTTTGTATTTTATTGCTCACCTTATTCACTAGGACTTCTGCGGCGGTTAGAATATAAGCTCGGAAACAGGTCAACGCGGTCCAATAGTATTCCCGCCAGCTAGTACCTTTTGGCCCTAAACTTGGAGATGAAGACAGAAGACTCTTGCACTTAGTTTTAGATTTTGTTGTAAGATTTATGAAAAGACGAGCGTCATCCAGACCAGGCGCTAACAGGGTGTCAAGGTGTGATGCAAGGCTGCGAAACAAGAGTGAGAGAGATGAATGTTACGACTTCTTTGTTGGGTTCCTGGTTTAAGCCCAATACATTAGTACTATTCATGGGGGGGGGGACGCAAAAGGCCCCAGTAATACTAGTCTTATATTAATAGCATTGCACGGCCTTTTGGTTCAGGGTTAAGGGCTAAGAGTTCAGGGTCTAGGGCCCCTAAACCCTAAACCCTAAACCCTAAACCCTAAACCCTAAACCCCAAACCCCAAACCCTAAACCCTAAACTTTAGACCCTGAACACCCTCAGGCCACTCTCGGACAGCACAGCTTTTCTCTGCGCAGGTCTTTGCCAACAGCAGGGGCCGGATACTCTACACCATATTTAGGGTTTAGGGTTTAGGGTTTAGGGTTTAGGGTTTAGGGTTTAGGGTTTAGGGTGTAGGGTTTAGGGTTTAGTATTGGTTCGCCCGGCTGGCCATGAAGCCTGAAACCTAAACTTGTAAGGTTTGGGGGGGGGGGTAGGGTTTAGGGTTTAAGGCTTAGGGTTTAGGACTTCGGGTATAAAGGCTTCCCCTAAGCCCTAAAGCTCTAAACCCCTAAGCCCTACATCCCACTACCACCGCAGGGACGTGTCATTGAAGAGGCCCTGGAGCTCACGAATGTACGGCGCGTAGAAGCTGCGAAGCAGCTGCCGAGACTCTGCGGTCATGGTTACCTGGGCTCCCTTTAGGAGGCTTCGGGTATTCTTTAGGGTTTAGGGTTTTAGGGTTTAGGGGTCCGCCGACCCTGGCGGCGTGTTGGATGGGAAAAGGAGGTACCCCCCAAAACGGCCGGGGGGGGGGGGTACCCCGCCAGCTTTTCCTTGGAGGAACAGGCCACCCACACCGCGTAAACTCATGGACCATAGGCGTTTTCGCACAGGGCATAGGGGCTCTTTCGGAAAAAAACCCCTGTCCCACTCCCCCCCCCCCCCCCCCCCCCCCCCCCCCCACCCCCCCCCCCAGGAACCGCAAACAAAATCACCAAACCCCAAACCTTAAACTTGTTCTCCTGCGGGGTCGGCGGCTTGAGCCGGAGACTCTTAAAGTTAGGGTTTAAGGGTTTAGGGTGTATGGGTTTTCGGGTTCGGGGGTGGGATGTTCCCCCCTAATACTAGCATACTAGCAGTCCTTGATGGGGATTACAATAATAAGGGGTACTATAATCCCTATGAAGGACAGTTAGCACAAGTGGCAACATCCCAAGTTCAGGGGGCTCAGGATAGTGGGGTTTAGGGTTTAGGGTTTAGGCTTGTTCGGCTTACAGGTTCGGAGTTTTCGGGTTTAGGGTTTAGGCAGCATGCGGTAATTCGTCTGCGATGTGGGATGTAACATCCGACATGTTCTCGACATGGGTGTGGTACCCTTTTCGGGGGTCCCTTCAAGAGGATTCTATTCTATTTTGCGTTAAAAAGGGGTATCCCTATTTTGGGCAATACCATATCTGTTTGAGCAGGATTCTCGACTGTCAGGACCGTCTCCCGAACCGTCGTCTCGCGGACAGAAAGACTGAAAGGAAGCAGAAGAAAAACACACAAAGAGGGCGGGACAGGAGGGAGGGAAAATTCGATGCTTTGGCAAAATGGGCAACAGCATCGAATGTCATCATGTGACGCACACACACGTTCTGCACACAAACTTCGTACAATCCCTGGGCAAGCATTGCAAGACTCTGCGCCAGCTCAGAACCTGCAAGGATCAAACCCTACACACCCTACACCCTAAACCTAAAAGTTTAGGGTTGAGGGTTTAGGGTACCTGAACCCCAAACCCACATCAAAGTCCTTCAGTAGATCAAGTGGTTGAACTCATGGCCTCCCGATGGGCGACTTGTATGCTAGAGGATCCGAGCTCCACCACGTCCCCCCCCCCCCCCCCCCCCCCCCCCCCCCCCCCGGCCCCCGGCCCCCCACCAAGCAGAAACGAACTGAACCCCAACCTTCCGCCCTCCCCCCGAAAAAAAGCAAAGCACAGTGAAAGAGTAGAATGATAACAAGAACCATACATCATTACAGTACTATCATTGATATAGCAAAAAACTCCTCATGGCCGGATTGAATTTGAAACATACTTCTAATCATCCTCACAATGACAACAACAAGCATTGGAAGAATTAGAATTAACAGGAAGACTGGCTTAGAGCAACAAACCCTAAACCCTGAACCCTAAACCCTAAACCCCAAACCCTAAACCCTCACGAAGTCTTCACGACCAAGCTGCATAGTTCGAAGGCCGCCTGGCGCCGTCGAGTCCTGCCAGCAATATCCAGGTTGCGGCGTTTCGGCTTTGAGGGTTTAGGGCGGTTTAGGGTTTAGGCTTTAGGGTTTAGAGTTTAGAGGGTTTAGGGCTTGAGGGCTTGAGGGCTTCAGGGTTTCAGGCTTTAGGGTTTGGGATGTAGTGCAGGAATCTCAACTTCAGGACCTAAACCCTGATTCTCATGGGTTCCCCCTCTCTATTACCCCCCCCCGGCCCCCCCCCTCCCCCCAGGTTCCCCCGATAATCAAGGCTATTGATTGATAATTAAGCTTAACTAAGGTGTGTTAAGGGGTGATCCAAGGGGGTAGTATAGAAGGGGGGTAGAAGGGAACCCAGGAGAATCCTGAAGCCTGAACCTTGAACCCTACACCCTGATGGCTGCCATGCTTTTGGTCACTGTTCTCACCCTGAGCCCTAAACACTAACACGTGAAGACGTAAGGCCGTAAACCTAGGCTCAAGCCCTAAACCGGAAGCCCTACGCCCAAGAGCTCAGTCCGAACCCTAAACCCAACCCTAAACCCTAAGCCCTGAACCCTAAACCCGTAAACCCTAAACCCTAAACCGAAAAACCTAAACCCTGAACCCTAAACCCTAAACCCAAACCCATGCCTTGTAAGTCCTACACCACCCCAGGTCCTGAACCATAACGCATGCAGCTTCGGGGTTTTGAGGCTCCCTGACGGGACGAAGCTCCAAACTCTAAACCCCAAAACAACCTGAAGCCCTACAAACCCTAAACCCTGAACCCTAAACCCTAAACCCTGAACTCTAAACCCTGCAGTAAACCCTAAACCCTGAACCCTGAACCCTGAACCCTAAATCCTAAATCCTAGACCACATAAGGGCTTAGAAGTCTGAACTTGGTAATTAGCCCATAAAAAAAAGGGTAAAGGGTATCACTGGGCTTCCAGGAGGGTTAAGTATACCGGGTTCAGGGCAAAGCAACCCCTAAGCCCAAAACCCAAAACCCCAAAACCCAGAAGCCAAAACCCTAAACCCAAAACCCTAAACCCTAAACCCTAAACCCTAAAGCCTACTATACCCTGAAAGCTGGTAGGCCTGGGGCCCACAGGTGCTGCGACTCGCTGGACGCCTTGGGCAAATCCTCAGAAGTCGACAGGGTTTAGGGTTTAGGGTTTAGGGTTTAGGGTTTAGGGTTTAGGGTTTAGGGAAGTTTCAGGGTTTAGGGGTCGAAAGGGTTTAGAGTTTAGGGTTTGGGGCTTAGGGTTGCAGAGTCCTGGGCTTGTAAGGATTCTAGTTCTATGGGGTGGACACTTCCAGGGATACTCTGCAGAATTCTCTGCGGAGTTCTGTGAGGAATTCTCTCAAAGTGGGCACTTCATATATGTTTGCGACAAACCCTAAACCCTGAACCCCAAATAAACCCCAACCCCCCCCCCCCCCCCCCCCCCCCCCCCCCCCCCCCCCCCCCCCCCCCCCCCCCCCCCCCCCCCCCCCCCCCCGGTGCCCTCCCCGCAAATTATAGAAATATGAATTCAAAAAAATATAAGTTTGTGCATTGACAAATGCATGAATCAAGAATGAAGAAAAATGAGGTGTGATTTCCGACGAAGCCACGCCAGCAACTGTGAGGCCGGCAAACTCGAAGAGCTCCTTCAAGACGCCTGGGCGCTCTCCTGAGAAAACTTCCTGGGGCAAAAAGGGGGCTTGGGTTTAGGGTTTAGGGGTTTTTGGGAATTTAAGGAGGAAAAAGCTTAGAAGCTTAGGAAGCTTAGGAAGCTTAGGAAGCTTAGGAAGCAGGAGAAGATTGCATAGGCCTGTTCAGGCTTGACACCTCATCACATTGTAAGAACTAGGTTTTAGGCTGCAGGTAGGATTACAGGGTTGAGGTTTCAGGTTTCAGGGTTTCCGTGGCAGTCGGAGCTTCAGGGTCTTTGTCCATGGGTTGCACCAAAAAACCTACCAGAACCCCACATGCCCCCAAACCGTAAACCCTAAACCCTCAATCTCGGATTGCCTTACGGAAGCCCGAACAAAGTGAGGCATGTGCTGCCTCAACGCTGCTTACTAGTAGCTACGACATGCCGCTTTCGGTTTTGATGGGTCTTTCATGGTCTTTCATAGCCAAGCAACCATCTCATAATCAGGTACAGGGTGCATCTAGGATTTGCAGCGCTTATAGGGCTTGGAGCACTCACATGGATTCAGTATATACTAAGGGTACCCTTTCTTGGGGTTGGTTACTTTACAATGGAACCCCAAACCCTAAACCCTAAACCCCAAGGGTAGCCTTTGGTTACTTTATAAGGGATTCCAAAACCCCCCCCCCCCCCCCCCCCCCCAACAAAAAAAAAGGAAAAGGGCCGTAAACCCTAAACCCTAAACCCTGTACCACTGGGCTAGCAAGTCCTCGTCCAACTCAAGCCGATCCCCAACCGGTGGGGCTCCAAGTCTGGGCCCTTAATTTGGGTCTCTGGTTATGTAACCGTTTTAGGGTTTAGGGTTTAGGGTTTAGGGTTTAGGGTTTAGGGGCCCATGTTTCGGATCACTGAAAAACGGGCAAGGGGCCATGACCACACCCAGGGCCCATGTTTCCAACCTGAGACAACCTGACTGACGAGCCCAAGTGGCGCGCGTCTTCTCCTCACGGAAGTCCAGCTCCTCTGACTTACTGGTTCTGTGGAGGGAAAAAGGGAAGTAGGGCCCCCCCCCCTTGTGTCCCTTGATGGGTTTATACAGAGGGATGTACGGTACTCTTACATGCCCTTTGAGTGAGTGATTATGTAGGGCTCCAGATTCCCAAAACTAGGAACCAATAAGGATGGCGCCTAAACCCCGTCTGTGCCCCGGGGTATAGGGTTTTGGGCCTTGGGGCTACCTTGGCAAGCGTATGCGGAGGCCTTGACAACCCCACTGCACATCCAAGCTGCCTGACCATGTGAACCCTGGAGAAGGCTACTTGGAGGTTCATGGGTACATATAACCCCAAGTATAAGTCGACTCATAACCTACTTAGAGGACTTAGGGGGCTGATAAGTGCAGTTGTAATTGGGGTTGGTGCTCTGGACCTCCAATTTGGGGGGGGGGGGGGGGGCTGAGGATTTGGGTTTGGGTTCAGGGCTCTGAAGGCACATAGAACTGGACATATCTTAAAAATGGTATGGCCCCAGACTGCCACACCCAGAAGGCCTGCACAATGTATCTTTAAAAAGCGCACAAAGCAACGCGACAAATGAATAAAGAAACGGAGGGAGGGCAGGAGGCAGCTCGGCACCTGACTCTAAGCCCTAAGGTAGGTCCCCTAGACCCAAGAGTAACCTGGGAATAAGAAGGGTACCCTTTTGTCTTTAACATGCTGCTTAGAAGGGAACCTGAACCCTAAGAAGAAGGAATAGGGGCCTGTACTCTGGCTCCTAGTATCCCTAAACCCTGAACCCTAAACCCTGAACCCTGAACCGTAAACCGTAAACCGTAAACCCTAATTAAACCCTAAACCCTAAGAAAAGGGAACAAGGGCCCACTCTGGGTCCGAAGCCCCCCTCCACCCTCCCCGCCTCTGCTCGCCGAACGAAGAGCTGCGCAGGCGAGAACACAGACAGGAACCACCGGAGCCAAACCTTACAGGGTTTAGGGTTTAGGGTTTAGGGTTTAGGGTTTAGGGTTTAGGGTTTAGGGTTTAGGGTTTAGGGCTAGGGTTTAGGGCTGAGGGCTCAGGGTTGGGGGGGCGAGTCTAGGGTTGACTTACAGAACCCCAAACCTGCGCTTTTTTTGGCAGACGCCTTCTGGGATTCTTGCATCACCTCCAAATCAGTAGTTGTAGGGTTTAGGGTTTAGGGGTTTATAAGGGTTTAGGGTTTTGGGTTTTGGGTTAGGGTTTCGAGGTTCTACCTTAAGAACCCAAGGCCTTGCTTGCAGCCCTTCGTTCTAGGACTCCTTCTCGGATTCTTCGGGGCGCCCTGAACCCCGAACCCTGAATCCTGAACCCAAATTCCTGCAAAAAAAGTTCTAGACCCAGGAGTAACCTAGGAGTCAAAAGGTTCTTGAGAAAGTCCTTCTTCAAGCCAGTGCCTACCCAAGCCTGAACCCAAAAACCAGCCTCTAGCCACTGTCCCCACAAGGCCGAACACATCAGAAGAGACTGAAGGAGTCACGGGAACACAAATTTCAAAAACCACCCAGGCACCTAGGCGGTTTCGGATTTGGGTCTTAGGGCTAGGGTAGGGTTAAGGATTAATCCGGCTTGGGGTGGCAAGCGAAGATGCCCCCCTGTGCTCTAGGGATGCAACAGGCCGACATGAGCCTAGGGGCACTGTAGAGGCCACGCAGCACAAAGGCAGCACTTCCAGCGTGGCCTGGTCTTGCTTCTTGGTATAACCATATTAGGGTTTGGGGTTATATTCGGGTTATAATAAGGGCACCCGTTTTTGGGGTTGGCTACTTGAAAAGGGAACCCAGAACACAAAAAGCATTGGTGAAGGGGCTACCAAGGCTTCCGCGGAGGCGGGGTTAGAGCTGTGCCGTTGCCGTCAACCGCAAATAAACTCTTCGGATCCCTAAAACTCGTAAAGTGTGTCAAGGAGGGAAAGAAGGATCGGTGCCTGCACGTACGTACTCATGCATGCCGCATGCACATGTGTGTGTGTGTGTAGTATGCTCTGATAGCAAAGAATCATAAGACGTTTCAAACATCTGCCAACAAAAGCACGGGGCAGCGCACTTCCATCACTTACTGCACATCCAAGACAGTGATGAGAAGTAGTGACATGACAAGGAGACATCCTTCTGACGCATCTGCAATTTCGCCGAGTTGTGAGAATGATGCAATTGCAACAGCTCATGATGAACCGACTCATTTCTCCGGGGGTCGTGAGTCGCACCCTCAAGCCTTGGCTATACTCCCCTTAGAACCTTAATAAAAATAACAACTTTAATATCCTCTTGGGTTGTATATAAACAAAAAGGAAAAAATCCCAAGGGGGATATAGTTGGGGAATACCATGCTGCGACATCAGGAACAAGTTCAGCATTCTCAGTCGCGCGCGTATGCCCTTCTCGCATGGGTGCATATATGCATTCCGTGTATCGCATGGAAGTCATGTAAGTATGCATGTGTGCATACGTGTGCCGCGGGCTGAACAAGCATAAAGCAACAAACCATATCTGTGCTGTGTGAACATGCAGCCGAACCCCTTGAATACTCAACTTCTCACTCTGTCATCTGGCGAAAGCCTGACCTCAAACCCTAAACCCTAAACCCTAAACCCTAGACCCTAAACGCCGAAGACCCTAAGAGCCTGGGCCCCTAGCAGTGGAGACGTATCGGCCCGATGTTAGTTTGTCAGTTGGGGCCCCTCTTGCACATCGTACCCAAAGCCCTGAACCCCAGTTGGAGGTGGAGTCAGAATCCTCAACCCTAAACCATGGGGTCTAAACCCTAGACCGCAAACCCCAAACCCCAAACCCCAACCCCCAAACCCCAAACCCCAAACCCCAACCCCCAAACCCCCAAACCCCCAAACCCTAGCCAAAAACACCCTGAAGGTTGAGGGAGTTCAGGGCGCGACCATCTCGCATCGTCGAGCAGTGGAGACTCCGGGACACCTTGTTGGCAGGTTTCGGAGTCAGCACTGAGTTACCATAAGCCCTAGACCCTAAACCCTAAACCCTAAACCCGAAACCCTAAACCCTAAACCCTAAACTATGAACCCGAGGAATCGACGCCTTGGAGGCACCTAAACTTCCCGAAGCCCTCGGCTCTGGCTCCGGGATCCCGGCGCCTGCCTCTCACATCTTTAGGGTTTAGGGGATCAGGGTTTAGGGTTTAGGGTTTAGGGTTTCGGGTTTAGGACTTTGAGCCTAGGGCTTGCGGTTCAGGACTTAGGGTTTAGCGTTTAGGTCTTTCAGGGTTTAGGGTGGGTCTACAGGGTTAGGTATACCTTTGGGTTTCGGACTCAGGCTTTATATGAATGTGCAGGCCTGTTGGATGTTGCTGTTTAGGTCAGCTACAAACGCCTGCTTAGGGTTCAGGGCTTAGATGGGTTGTGAGTTAAATGGCGCGGGTGTAGGGTCTTAGGGTTTAGGGTTTAGGGTTTAGGAATCTGATGTAGGGCCAAGGGCTTAGAAGGCTTACTGGTAGGAGGGCTTACAATCGACCTTTCCGGGCGCGTATGGTTTTTTACCAGGCGTTCTGGGCTCTACACCTAGATAATCTAGTCTTACAGGGTTTAGGCCCGTTTAGGGCTTCGTTCTTCGAGCTTGCCACTCTCAACCCTAAACCCTAAACCCTAAACCTTAAACCTTAAAACCTTAAACCCTTTACCCTTAACCCTAAACCCTAGACCCTAAACCCTAGACCCTAAACCCAACCGTTTCCTCCGAGCAGTTCACCAGCCAAGTGGCCGCGGTGCGGCGCCAGCAGTCTAGGGCCGGGCGCTTCTCCGTGCAGGCCTAGCTTCTCTGCCCAAAGAGCCCAATACCCCTTAACTAAGGAATATTCGTTAAATCATATTCAGGATCCCTTTACAATCTAAGGTACATTCCTTAATTAAGGAATACACCTTAAACATAGTAAGGACCCCTTTACAATTTAAGGGAATATTCCTTAACTAAGGAGTATTAGGCTGTCTGGGTGGCTCCCAGGACATTGAGGGGTTTAGGGCTTTGGGGCTTTAGGGCTTAGGGGTTTAGAGCTTACTGTAGGGTTTTAGGGTTTCGGGCTTTGGGGCTTATGTGCCACCACCGTTGAGGGGTAGAGGTTGGCAGGATCTAGAGGCTTTACCCTAAACCCCAAACCCTAGCATATTTCGGAGGCATATTTCGGGAGGCTTGCTAGACCCAAACCCCAAAACCTGACATCAACCACAAGAACTTAAGCCTTGTGCCCTAGCCTGTCAACCAAACAGCCTTGGGATATTTCTACCCGAAACCCTAAACCCTAAACCCTAAACCCTAAACCCTAAACCATAAGTTTCTTACTTGCCCTTCTTGGATGTTTTGAGGACCATATTAAAGTCACAGTTCGGAGTACCCTAACCCCGAACCCCTAAACCCTAACCCAAAACCCAAAGCACAAGGGTTTAGGGTTTAGGGTTGAGGGTTGAGGTCCCTTAGGGTTTTATTCGGGCTTCGTTCGTTCGGGTGCTTCTTCGAGGGTCTCAGCCCGCAGCAGAACGTGAGAAACATGACAGAAACATGTGTCCAAGCCCTCCTTTTTTCGGGTTGAGCTTGGGAGTTGAGGGGATTAGGCCGGTTTCGGGGTTTTCCAGGATTCGGGGGGGGAGTGGGGGGGGGGGGGGGGTAGCGCACGGGGTCTTAGCAGGGTTTTGGGACATTAGGTGCCCTACATGAACACTTAAAACTAAACCCACTTAAAACTAAACCCTAAACCCCAAACCCCAAACCCTAAACCCTAAACCCCAAACCCCAAACCCCAAACCCAACTGAGCAGCCACAGGGTTTTGGTGTCCACGGGAGCTGACTGGCGGGTAAGCCCCGGATCTCTGCTACACCCACAAAAGCAACCGCCGAAACCTGCAATCCTAAGGTTCAGGGCTTGGGGTGTCGGGTTTAGGGTTTGTAGCGTTTAGGCTTCAGGGACCTGCTTTTTGGGCCTACCTGTGTGGACTTCACATGACCCCAAACCCACCAAAGCAAGCCGAACCACTCACAAGCGCAAAATTGAAGGCCTGGGTCGTTTTTGGGGTAGTTGCCATTTTGGCCTTCAGGGCTCAACCTCTCCGAAAATTCACAATGTACCCAAGATATCTGGTTCCGTGACATTTTGCTGGCCTGGAAGGCAAGATCGGCAGTCTCGAGTGAAATCACCCTAGCGGCACAAAGGGTGCTGTTGCATCTGGCTTTGCCACAGAAAAGAGCGCTGGCCATTCTATCCTGAACATCATTGAATCGTCATGTCACATTCCTGGCCTCTGCGATGGCGCGGATGGGGACGTCGTTTCAAGAAGGATCATCGAATTGGGCGTTTGTATAAACCCGAAACCCTAAACCCTAAACCCTGGACCCTGAAACCCTAAACCCTAAACCCTAAACCCTGGACCCTGAAACCCCAAACCCAAACCCCAAACCCCAAACCCCAAACCCCAAACCCCAAACCCTAAACCTTACACCCTAAACCCTAAACCCTAAACCCTAAACCCTAAACCCTACGAAGCCCTACATCGTAAGACCCTCAGGTAGCCTGCAGCAAGGTAGGTGTTGCTCCTGTTAATAGGGTTTAGGGTTTAAAGATTCAGGGGTTCCCAAACCCTAAACCCTAAACCCTAAACCCCAAACCCTAAACCCTAAACCCTAAACCCTAAACCCTAAACCCGAAGCCCTTAGGGTTCGTGCCGAGGGGCCGAGAAAAGCTCCACGGCCGCCTCGAAGTTCTGCTGCATGTGTCTGGAGCTGCCTTCTCATGGGTTCAGGGCTTAGGAGTTTAGGCTGGGTTTTCTGAAAGCACTCTCTGCAGCTGAGTTTAGGGTTTAGGGTTTATGCTGGGTTTAGGGTTTAGGCTTTAGGGTTTAGGGGGTTTCACTAGAGATGGGGTTGGGCTAGGGTTTGTCGGGATTTCGGGAATACTATTTTCTTCGGGAAGGCAGGTACAAAGCTGGTGCAACACCAGTCTTCCAGGCAATGAAGCGCTAGCACTACAATCTCTTTGCTCACCCAGAGACCCAGAGAGCCCAATACCCCTTAAATAGAGGAATATACTGTACATCATACCAAGGATCCCGATGTAAATTGAGGTCGATTCCTTACTTAAGGGTTATTGGGCTGTTTGAGCAGGAGCTACACAGCTTGCATGCAACGGTCTCCCCCCAAACCTTGCGTCAAGGGCTCAAGTTCCTGGATAGACCATTGAGTGCTTCTGTCCGATTTGGAAGTGATGGCATCCGTTCGCAGGCTCAAGATGTAGTGTGAAAACACCTGATGCAAAAACATAGGAGCCTTATATCATAACCTGAACAGGTTTTCGGGGGTCATTTTCGGGTAATTACAAAGGGACCATATGGGAATACTATTCGTATTTATTCCGACCCCTGTAGTATTCTCTGGTGTTCATGGAGCGCAAGAGTTCAGATCCCAACCCCAGACTCACCTGCAAGACCGGGAAATGGTCGTAAGGTGGTTGGCACACCTAAGGTAGTAGCCCCAAAGGTTTCCAACATTATACAGTTATACGCCTAACATGGCCCTTATACTTTCTTAGGGATCCTTAAAAAGGGTCCCCAAACCCAAGGGTGCAACCCTGGTCGTCTTTCTGAAGCTTACACGCCGTGGTCTCGGAAACAGCGAGGAGAGAGAGGGGATGGGAATTTCGCAGCTCAGAAAGCGGGATCAGGCCTTTTGGGTGAGGAAAAGCAAAACCCTAAACCCTAAACCCTAAACCCTAAACCCTAAACCCTAAACCCTAAACCCTAAACCCCCCAAACCCTCAACCCCAAACCCCCCAAGCCTAGCTCCTCGGGATTCTTCGGCCGTCCCCGGAGCTGCGGGCCATGCCGGTGCGCAGGGCAGCTCCTGCTTTGTTTTGGGTTTAGGGTTTAGGGTTTAGGGTTTAGGGTTTAGGGTTTAGGGTTTAGGGTTTAGGGTTTAGGGTTTAGGGTTTAGGGTTTAGGGTTTAGGGTTTAGGGTTTAGGGTTTAGGGTTTAGGGTTTAGGGTTTAGGGTTTAGGGTTTAGGGTTTAGGGTTTAGGGTTTAGGGTTTAGGGTTTAGGGTTTAGGGTTTTAGGGTTAGGGTTTAGGGTTTAGGGTTTAGGGTTTAGGGTTTAGGGTTTAGGGTTTAGGGTTTAGGGTTTAGGGTTTAGGGTTTAGGGTTTAGGGTTTAGGGTTTAGGGTTGAGGGTTGAGGGGCAAAATTCTGATTCTGATGGCCTTGGCAACAGCCCCTTCCTTGCTGAACCCAAGCCCTTTTTGTGGGTCAGGATCCTCAAGCCATGCTTTCCCTAACCCCTAAGCCCCAAAACCCTCAAACCCGCGCTCTCCGGCCCACCACGAAGTAGGCGAAATTGTAGTCCGACTCCGCACGGGACAGCGGATTCCTCTTCCAGAGTTTGGTGGGGCCCAATGGGTCCGTGGACCCATCTTCTTTGTGTAGTAAGGAGGGTTTAGGGTTTAGGGTTTAGGGTTTAGGGTTTAGGGTTTAGGGTTTAGGGTTTAGGGTTTAGGGTTAGATGGCGTATGGGCCCTTGAATGGGGACTCCTTCTATACCCTATACAAACCCTAGGGCCCATCTTTCAGAACCCTTTGAAGGAGGTAAGGGACGGTATGAAGGCTCCCCGTGCCCATAAGACTCCGGGCTTGCGGAGCCTGAGCTTTCCCTGAAGGTCGTGGTGCCTATATGGTTTGAAGGTTTAGGATTTAGGGTTTGCATGTATACTCTATGCTTGAGTATTCCGGGGGTGGTTATGTAGTATTCTTAGGGGCCGAAGCATATTACTATATAGGTACACAGTTCGTTCGGGAATTCATCTTCAATCAATCGCAAACAGCGTCTTGGGCCCCTGTGGGAGGGGGTTTCGGAAAGCTACACGTACCGCAAGAACCCAACTCTTACCCAAGAACCGTCTAAGGGGCAACCCTAAGCCCTAAGCCCTAAACCCTAAACCCTCAACCCTCAACCCTAAACCCTAAACCCTAAACCCTAAACCCTAAACCTATAGCAAGAGCCTACAACGGGGATTACCTTCGGTGCGTACATGGGAGGGTTCTGTGTTTAGGGCATTGGTCAGCAGGCTGAAGTAGTGCTTTAGGGCCCAAGTACATATAGGCACATGAGCCCTAATCTGAACCCTAAGCCCTAAACCCTAAACCCTAAACCCTAAACCCTAAACCCTAAACCCCAAGCCCTAAACCCTAAACCCTAAACCCTACCAGTCTGGAACAGGAGCTACATGTTTTCGTTGTGACTTGCAGCTGGGCCTCTCGAGACTCTTTTGGCCTTTGAAGAACCCTACAGGTCCGTGTACCTCAATAATATAGCTACCCAAAGGCTCCTGTGTAGTACCTTTTTGGGGGTAGTACACTAGAACCCCCTCCATCTACCCCAAAAAAGGAAATACATGGATGAAAACTAAACCCTAAACCCTAAACCCTAAACCCTAAACCCTAAACCGGGTTTACAAGGGAACCGAAGCTTCCGTGCCCCCCCCCCCCCCCCCCCCCCCATCCTGGATGTACCTGGTTTAGGGGTTAGGGTTTCGGATTTCGGGTTTAGGGTTCCCACAATAAGGACTACGATGCTTGTTGAAAGGGGGTTGCCTTTCGGGAAGATGCTCCAGGTATGTACGGCCTGTTAGGAGGATGTTAACCCCTAACCCCTAAACCCTAAACCCTAAACACCCCTCAATGCCCTGCGCCCGCCTCAGCAACGCAACGAAGCGCGCTCGGGGGTGGACTGCATGAACCCAGAGAGGGTTTGCCTGGGACTGCTGTGCTTGTTGCTCAGGCTGTGTAGGGTATATTTGCCCTAAACCCTAAAACCCTAAAACCCTACAAACCCTAAACCCCAAACCCTAAACGCTAAACCCCAAACCCTAAACCCTAAACCCCAAACCCTAAACCGTAAACCCTGAAACCCTAAACGCTAAACCCCAAACCCTAAGCCCTAGAATCCTGAACCCTACACGCTAAATCTTAACCTTAAACCCTCAACCCTTAACCCTAAGCCCTAGAATCCTAAACCCTAAGCCCTAAACCTTAAACCTTCAAACTTAAACCCTAAATCCTGAACCCTAAACCCTAAACCTTAAACCTTAAACCCTACCTTAAACCCTGAACCCTGAACCCTGAACCCTGAACCCTAAACCCTAAACCCTAAACCCTAAACCTTAAACTCAAAACCCTAAATTAACCCCAAGCCGGCTGCATCGGTGCCCAGGTTACCTCAAAGGTCAACGGCGACCAATCGACCCCCAGCGGGGGCGCGCCCCCCGCATTCCTGCCGGTTTAGGGTTCAGGGTTTAGGGTTTAGGGTTTGGGGTTTAGGGTTTAGGGTTTAGGGTTTAGGGTTTAGGGTGTAGGGTTTAGGGCTACGGGCCTTCAGAATCTATGTACTCCCTGGATCCCTCGGCCTTCAACGCAAGACCCTAAGCCCTAAACTCGGAACTATAAACCCTGCGTGGGGTTTAGGGTTTATAGGGTTATAGGGTTTAGGGTTTAGGGTTTAGGGTTTAGGGTTTAGGGTTTGGGGTTTAGGGTTTAGGGTACTTGTTAACCAAGTACAACTGTGCTTCTGACCATATTAGGGCACTCAAGGGTGGGTGTGAGTACAGTTAGAATTTTGGTCAAACCCTAAACCCTAAACTGGCACTTCCGGGGCGCGGTGCAGGGGTGTACGGAACCCAGAGAGTCTCGAGCAACAGCGTGATGAATCGGGGGTCGTCACGGGCCCTGGGGTTGGACAGCACGCTTGGTGTTGGTGGAGGGGCCCTGCCGGACACGAGTTCCTAGGTCTGTAAGCCCTGTAACCCTATGAACCCGAAAGCCTGAAGCATCAGGACCCCAAACGCTAAACCTCAACCATACCTAGACCCCAAATGCCAACAGCCCTGTGCTCCTTGAGTCAGCAAGCTTTGGCTGAAGTGGCTTGTAGAAGCTCGCGTAAACCTCCGACTTGTGGGGGAAAAAAGCGTGATAGGGTTCAGGGTTCAGGGTTCAGGCTTTAGGGACCTTGCCTTTGCCCTCGAGCCTCCGGCCACGAGACCCTGACTGCTAATCCCTCAAGCCCCGACCCCCTCAACTTATAATCGGCGGAGAGATATTGGAAGGAAGCCTTACATTCAGAAGCCTGGATTCCCCCCCCCCCCCCCCCAGACCCTAGACCCTAGACCCCAGACCCTAAACCCTAAACCCTAAACCCTAAACCCTAAACCCTAAACCCTAAACCCTAAACCCTAAACCCTAGACCCTAAACCCTAAACCTTTCATAAACCTTTCAGACAGATGTCCAACAGCCTCCAGAGCGATCTTCTGGCTGGCAAAGGACGGCCAGTAGTTCGGCTCCTGCGGTTTTTTGCGTCCCAAGAAAAGGGGTGATGATTTAGGGGGGGGGGGGGGGGGGAGGGGGGTGGGGAGGGGTGGGGAGGGGGGGGGGAGGGGTGGGGGAAGGGGGGGGGGGGGGGGGGTGGGTGGGGGGGGGGGATTGGGGGGGGTGGGGGGGGGGGGGGGGGGGGGGGGAATTTATGGGGCTCAAAATAGGCGGCACAGAGAAAGCCGTGGCAATCAGGGCTTAGTAGCTCTAAGCACGAGCCCCTTAAGCCTGCCAACTAAACCCTAAACCCTAAACCCTAAAACCTAAACCTCCTTGCCTAAGCCCCCCTGAAATGCCTCGAACCCGAGGTTTCGGATTTAGGGTCAAACGGCGCGAGACAAGCCCAGAAGCATGGCGCCCAAGACTCGGAAAAGCGAAGCCCCGAACCATCAAAGGGAACCCTTGATAGGGCTTTAGGGTTTAGGGTTTAAGGTTTCGGGTTGGTTCAAGGTTTAGGGTTTAGGGTTTAGGGTTTCGCCACATGCGCCTTCTCACACCACCAGGTAGGGCGACTGCCGCCTGGGCTTGTCAGCTCTCAGGGCCCAGAGGGCTTTAGTTTCTCAAGGGACTAAGGGAGGGACCCTTATGAGGGACCTTTGGTGGTATTTGGGGGAGTTATTTAAGTAACCCTAAACCCTAAACCCTAAACCCTACACCCTAAAACCCTAAACCCTAAACCCTAAACCCTAAACCCTAAACCCTAAACCCTAAACCCTAAACCCTGAATCCCTAAACCCGAAGGCCAAAACCCTTCAGGGCCCAGGTCCACCACCCCAAGCTCATCTCAGCGCCAACCAACCACAAGAAGCAACACGAACCCTGTACCCCAGAACCTAAAGACCGACTCTAGACCCAAGAGCAACGTAGGAATAACAAGGTTTCGGTTTAGGGTTTAGGGTTTAGGGTTTGGGGTTTAGGGTTTGGGGTTTAGGGTAGGTTAGGGTTTATGGCTTAGGGTTTAGGGTTTAGGGTTTAGGGCTTCCCTGAAACCTAAACCACCAGTTTGCAGGAAAGCCGCAGAGAGGAGAGCCATCGGCCTCACCATGGACCACCTGCCGGGGGCGTCAAGCCATTGGGAGAAGGTAGGGTTTAGGGTTTAGGTATTAGGGTTTTAGGGTTTAGGGTTTAGGGTTTAGGGTTTAGGGTTTAGGGTTTAATTTAAGGCGTTTAGGACTGAGAGTTGGTTGGCTTCCTGAAAAATGAAGTTTAGGAGGTGACCCGAACCCTAGGCATGATATACGGATGCCACTGCGGTCCTAGGGCTACGGAAGGGCTTAGCTAGAGCCAGAAGTAACCTAGGGGCAAAAAAAAGGGGTACCCTTTTTGGTTTGAAAGGGGTTTATAAGGGAACCTACACCCTAAAAGAACGGAATAAGGGCCTACTCCGGGTCCTGCCAGGCCCAGTGGGTAGCGGGTAGGGTGCAGTGTTTTGGGTGGCTTTTGACTCTTGGAGCGCAGATAGGTCGAACCGGGCTCGCGGGGCTTACTTGGAGATTCATGGTACTTATGGGTTTAGGGTTTAGGGTTTAGGGTTTAGGGTTTAGGGTTTAGGGTTAATAACCCGCTTCTAAGCCCCTAACAAGTGCCCAAAGATGGTCATACGCACAGTTAGAAGTACAGCTATGATTGGTTAAGAAGTACCATGAACCTCCAAGTAAGGTTGAGATTCACCAGCTTCCGCAGCTTTACGCCAGCAGGGCCTCAGAACAACCCTAAACCCTAAACCCTAAACCCTAAACCCTAAACCCTAAACCCTAAACCCTAAACCCTAAACCCTAAACCCTAAACCCTAAACCCTTCGTTTTTTCCCCCTCAAGCCCAAGATGCTCCGAGCCGAAGAAGCTGAACAGCTTAATGTCCCTTTGGAGTAGACCCTGGAAAGAAAGTATATACTTTATAGGGTTTAGGGTTTAGGGTTTAGGGGGGTACAAGTAACTATAATAGGAACCCAGAACCAAAACAAGTATTAAAGTATAGTACTCCAAAACCCTGTTAGGAGCTTGAATAATTAGAATAGGATTTTTTTTTGGGGGGGGGAATTATTCTAGTATAATTACAAAGGGGCCATAGGGGAATACTACTAGTGATTTTCCGACCACTATATTGAGCGCCTGTATGAAAGCCCGGAACACTAAAATTCTAAGGATCAATTCCTAAAACCCTTTGGGAAAGCACCCAAGACGACGCACTCATGGAGCATCACACTCTAAATCTGCGAGTTCTTTACAAAGGATACTGAGCCGTCCTCTCAGCACCCCACCCTTCCGACATCGCCAACGCCTGGCTGTGCCCCAGCAGCCGTCGGTAGAGGTCCGTGGTGCCGCCTGGGATGATGAACTGGGGGGATTTCGGGTGTAGGGTTTAGGGCTTAGGGTTTAGGGCTAGTACATACAGGGTTCACACTTCAGGGTTCAGCGCTGAGGTGTAGGGTCTTTAGGCCCGGCAGCAGGATATAGGTTGACAGCGCCTCTGTTGCTCAAGCCAGGGTATAGGGCTCAGGGCCTAGGGTTCGGAGTTTTCAAAAGTACATGTCAGCAAGCCAGCACGGACCTCTCATAGGAGCCCAAGCCGTTCGTCTACGGCGCCTACGGCGTCTACGGCAATCAATATCTCAGAAACCCCTCTTGAGGAAACAGCACACTTCGCTGGTCGGCCTACCCGCGACCTTTCTGGCGTGCCGAAACCGTGTAATCCCAGCTGGTGGTCGTATCTAGACCAAAGAGTAACTTAGGAACAAAAAGGGTTCCCTTTTTGGTTTAAAGGGGCTGGTAAGGGAACAAAGGGAATAAGGATCTACTCTGGGTCCGAGAAATGAAACCCTTTTTGTCTCTTGTGCTAGAAGCACGGGTTCACACTTGGGGTGGACAAGTCGTTGAAGCCTGCTGCAACATATCTTGTGAGAGCGAAGAGGGTGGAACGGATTCCACCCTAAACCCTAAACCCCAAACCCTAAACTCTAAACCCAGCTTTTTTCCAGGCTTGGGGAGAAAAGCATACTTTATGGTTGCAGTCTTGGGCTTAAGGTGTGCCACCAGCCCGAAACCCTAAACATCTTACCACCAGCAGGAACCCTGTAGGTTTAGGGTTTAGGGTTTAGGGTTTAGGAGGGTTTAGGGTCTAGCTATGCCCATCTTCGGAAGAAAAAGCCGCCCTACATGCCCCGAAGCCCTAAAACCTCAACCCCAAACCCCATGGACCGGTCACGTAGGATGATGTATAGGGTACAGGATGCTTCTCAGCCAGGACCATGGTCTGAGCGGAATTACGACTGCTCGCTGCTTTTTTTGTCAGACCGACGTGTGAACCACAACGCATAAGTCAATACCTTTGAAGCACACAAGTCCGCTCAGCGAGGCCACGTTCTCCAAGCTCTGGTTGACGCGGTTCCCGAAGCTCAAGGACTGCAAGCGGCCAGGCAAGGCCACGTTCTCCAAACTCTGGTTGAAATTACATCCGAAGCTCAAGGACTGCAAACTGTCAGGCAAGGCCACATTCTCCAAGCTCTGGTTGAAATCGTGTCCGAAGCTCAAGGACTGCAAGCTGGCCGGCAAGCCCACATTCTGCAAACTCTGGTTGAAGGCAGACCCGAAGCTCAAGGACTGCAAACTGTCAGGCAAGGCCACATTCTCCAAACTCTGGTTGAAATCGTGTCCGAAGCTCAAGGACTGCAAGCTGGCCGGCAAGCCCACATTCTGCAAACTCTGGTTGAAACGAAATCCGAAAGTCAAGGACTGCAAGCTGCCAGGCAAGGCCACATTCTCCAAACTCTGGTTGAAGAAATGGCCGAAGCTCAAGGACTGCAAACGGTCAGGCAAGGCCACATTCTCCAAGCTCTGGTTGAAGGCAAACCCGAAGGACAGGGACTGCAAACTGTCAGGCAAGGCCACATTCTCCAAACTCTGGTTGAACTCACGTCCGAAACTCAAGGACAGCAAGCGGCCAGGCAAGGCCACATTCTCCAAACTCTGGTTGAAACAGTCTCCGAAGCTCAAGGACTGCAAGCTGCAAGGCAAAGCCACATTCTCCAAACTCTGCTTCAAAAAACCTCCGAAGCTCAAGGACTGCAAACTGTCAGGCAAGGCCACGTTCTCCAAGCTCTGGTTGAAGCGATTCCCGAAGCTCAAGGACTGCAAGCTGCCAGGCAAGGCCACATTCTCCAAGCTCTGGTTGACATCGTCTCCGAAGCTCAAGGACTGCAAGCTGCCAGGCAAGGCCACATTCTCCAAGCTCTGGTTGAAGTCGTCTTCGAAGCTCAAGGACTTCAAGCTGCCAGGCAAGGCCACATTCTCCAAGCTCCGGTTGAAAGAACATCCGAAGCTCAAGGACTGCAAGCTGCCAGGCAAGGCCACATTCTCCAAGCTCTGGTTGAAGTCGTCTCCGAAGCTCAAGGACTTCAAGCTGCCAGGCAAGGCCACATTCTCCAAGCTCCGGTTGAAAGAGTCTCCGAAGCTCAAGGACTGCAAGCTGTCGGGCAAAGCCACATTCTCCAAGCTCTGGTTGAAATCGTGTCCGAAGCTCAAGGACTGCAAGCTGGCGGGCAAGCCCACATTCTGCAAACTCTGGTTGAAACGAAATCCGAAAGTCAAGGACTGCAAGCTGCCAGGCAAGGCCACATTCTCCAAACTCTGGTTGAAGAAATGACCGAATCTCAAGGACTGCAAACGGTCAGGCAAGGCCACATTCTCCAAGCTCTGGTTGAAGCGATTCCCGAAGCTCAAGGACTGCAAGCTGTCAGGCAAGGCCACATTCTCCAAACTCTGGTTGAAACTACCTTCGAAGCTCAAGGACTGCAAGCTGGCAGGCAAGTCTACATTCTCCAAATTCTGGTCGTGGCCAAACGTCAAGGACTGCAATCCCTTTGGCAGTTCAATATTCTCGCGACTGAGCTCACGGTAAAGCTCCAACGAGGAGATTGCGTCCTTTGCATGTGCATCCATCACGCTCAGGCGTTGACCGTCACTGGCTCGCAGAAACGCAGCTGCTGCGTGCCCTGCACCAACCTCGGTTGGCCCCTTAAAGTTAACCCCCTAATAAAACTTCCAAAGTAGGATCCTCGCACCCAACAATGAGGGAAAGCGTACTCATGCCATTAAGGGCCACTTGTTGAACCACATACGTGATGACGTCACCCTGAGCTTGCGCCAACAGCGGCTTGGAATCTTCCAGGCCAGTGCCGCCAGCGACCAAGACAAGCATGCCACCCAGCCGCAAGCCGATCCTTCCTGCGACCCTCTTGCGCAAGTCTTCCACGGTGATGCTGTCTTCAACCGCAAGCTGCACTTCTGAACCATGGAGACCACAGACCGTCAAGTGTCGGCCAGCCGTACGGCCATCAGACTCGTCAAGGCACTCACGGAGAACCTTCTGTTCTTCTTGTGCGAGGTCGGCCATGGGGGGCTTGCGCTTTGGCTTGCGTGACCCTTGTGGACGACATGAACCTCGGCCTTCCTAACGGTTTGGTAATATAGGGCATCGTGTATGAGGTCCCAATGCTAGTCTAATGTCGCTAATAAAGGACATGATTCCTGCCGAGGTCCTGAGGGTTTAGGATTTAGGGTCCAGGGTTTAGGGTTTAGGGTGAAGTCTCTCGGGCGAAGAGGTGCTCGAGGCTACAACCATTGTAAACACAACGCGCTTCAACCGCTGCAGGCTAAAATCGCTTAAGCTTTAAAAGCCCTAAACCCCAAACCCTAAACCCTAATCCCTAAGCCCTCAGCTCTCGACCCGACAAGCCCTAGCACTACACCTTAAACACCCTATGAACATCCATAGGCCCTAGACGTCCTTAACCCTGCAAGCCCTACAACCCCGTTATAAGCCTATAAACCCCCCAAACCGTAAACCCTCAAACCCCAAACCCGAACCCTAAACTATTCAACCCTAAACCCTAAACCCTAAACCCTAAACTCTAAACCCTAAACGCTTCACCCTTCAGCCCTAGACCCTAAAGACATAAAACCTAGACACTAAACCCCAAACCCCAAACCCCAAACCCTAAACCCTGAACCCTATAAACCCTAACCCCTACGCCCTAAACCCTAAACCCCGAAGCACACTTCCGCAGCCCACGTGGCTCTTTGGCGGCGCCAGATTCAGCAAGGACCTCGGAAGAAGTCGAGGCGCGCAAGGGTCTTTCAAGGATAGGGAGCTAGGGTTTAGGGTTTAGGGTTTAGGGCTAGGGTTTAGGGTTTAGGGTTTAGGGAGCTAGAGTTTAGGGAGCTAGGGTTTAGGGTTTGGGGTTTAGGGCTTAGGGCTCAGCATCTCAAGTCCAAGCATTCACCAGTCAAGCAGCTTATTATCGAGCGTTGGAAGAAGACCGCCCGTCCAAAGCATCCCATACCATGAAGAACAAAAAGTTTCCTTACATTACATATTAACCCCTATATATACCTTATGTAGTCCCTCTATACCTGTGTAGCCCCCCAAACAACCCCCAAGGTCCATGAAAAGGGTCCCTCCTTTAGTCCCTTGCACATAGATGTCCTCAAGCCAGCTTAAACCCTATCTATCTTCAACCAGCGGGTGTAGGGTTTAGGGTTTAGGGTTTAGGGTTTAGGGTTTAGGGTTTAGGGTTTCGGGTTTAAGGCCCGGTATGCCCTGAACGCTAGAGGCACCTAAACCTACAGTGGCGCAATCACTTGCATTGCCCTTGTGAGGAAGAATGTGGTTTTGGGTGGTTCTTAAGCAACTACTAGGAATCCAAAACCTAAACCCTAAACCCTAAACCCTAAACCCTAAACCCTAAACCCTAAACCCTGAACCCTAAACCCTAAACCCTAAACCCGCAGGTGGTTCAGCTCAGGCACGGGAGGCAGCCGGTCTGGCTGAAACCTGAAACGGTCGGGCCGGCTTGGTGCTTGGAGGTTCATGATACTTATTAACCAATCAGGGGTTTAGGGTTTAGGGTTTAGGGTTTAGGGTTTAGGGTTTAGGGTTTAGGGTTTAGGGTTTAGGGTTTAGGGTTTAGGGTTCCAATTAAGGGTTTAGGGTATTGGGTTTGGGTTTTAGGGTCTAGGGTTTAGCCACATATGACTGTACTTATAACTCACACGTCAGCCCTCAAGTGCCCTAACATGGTTCTGATTACAGCTATAAGTACAGTTATAATTGGTTAGTAAGCAACATGAACCTCCAAGTATTGGGTTTACTTGGAAGCCCGTTTGACGAAGTAAGCAGGGTTCGTAAGGGGGTTACGGGGATTATCATAGGGTTTCATAGGGTTTCTATGGGATACGAAGTAGACTTCGCAAGTCAAAAGAGCTTCCAAACTGTAGGGTCTGGGGTCTTGGGGCTTTCGGGGATTCGGACTTAGTGCTTATCCGGCCCCATCCTAGCTATCAGCAGGACTACAAAGCGGTGGGTATTCTATAAGCAAACATCCCCTAACTTTTTCGTAGGATAGTAATCGGGATCACTTGCAAACCCCAGACGCAAAACCAGGACTTTGCAGGCGGAGGAAGGTCACAAGATCCGCTGACCAAGCAGCCCTTGTCACATTCAAGGGCCCTAAAACCTAAACCTTGGTTTTTCATAGGGAGTTAACATAAACGCTATTAAAGTAACTCTGCAATGCTGACATGACCCAATGGTAATATCCCCATAGTGACCGTATATTATCCTAACAAAGAAGCCCATTATCAGAACCCTCTAACATCCCACAACTTGCCCAAAAAGAAGCCTATAACAACACCACAAATGGCCCTATAACCAAAAACTTTCGGCTATCATATGCTGAGGGTGGCTGTTTGGACTGAGAAAGAGTTCTGCTAACCCAGGCAAAGTCTGACAAGGAAGGGCTTAGGATGTTTAGGGCTTAGGATTTAGGAGGGTTCATAGGGCTTTATTGGATTTACAGGGTTCTGGAGCCTTTGAACCCCAAACCCTGCATTTTTGCCCATGAAGACCCGACACCCGACACTGGCAGGATTCTGCGGATGAGGCGCAAGGAGGATCGAAACTCCAGGCCGCTGGCACCTGCACGTATGGGTTTAGGGTTTAGGGTTTAGGGTTTAGGGTTTAGGGTTTAGGGTTTAGGGTTTAGGGTTTAGGGTTTAGGGTTTAGGGTTTAGGGTTTAGGGTTTAGGGTTTAGGGGTCTGCTTGAAGGGAGCTTTAGAGGGATAGTGTAAACGGTGCATATGACAGGGCACTTGCTACGCAGAACACCCCTACAGATAGACTTTACTTCAAGAATTGCAAGCCTACTTTTCTGTAAGCTACCTAGGGATCCTACAAGGGGCTTTATAGCAATAACCTACATCAACTTGGTAGCCCAGGAACCATATTACAACACTAGGGGTAGCATTTTTGGGATTGGTTACTTTTATCAGGGAACCTAGAACCACAAAAAATGCAAAAGGGTACAACTGGGCCCTAAACCCTAAACCCTAAACCCTAAACCCTAAACCCTAAACCCGAAACCCGAAACCCGAAACCCGAAACCCTAAACCCTAAACCCTAAACCCTGTTCTGGGCTCATAAGTCCGGCTTCTGAGGCCAGGCGTGTTGCGAACTCAAGATGCCAAAGGCCGGGGCAAATGGAGGCTTGCGAGCCCCGAAGAGGAACTGCTGTCTTAAGGGTTTAGGGTTTAGGGTTTAGGACTCAGCCCCAAGCCCTAAACCCTAAAAACCCTAAATAAACCCCAAAACATCAATCCAAGAGTTCGGGCTAAGGCACTTCAGGGCCCAGCCAGTGGCCGCCTTGTGTGCGGCCTCGGCTCCAAACAAAACCCTAAACCCGAAACCCGAAACCGTAAACCCTAAACCCTAAACCTAAACCCTTTTGTTCGAGGGCATGTCTGGGCTAAAGGAGTGGGGGCCCAAGGGTGTTTTAAGGATGGGAGGGTGGGGTGTAGGGTTCAGGGTTTAGGGTTTAGGGGTTCAGGGGTTCAGGGGTTTAGGGGTTTAGGGGTTTAGGGGTTTGGGGGGTTTAGGGTGCCAGGGATTTAGGGGTTTAGGGGTTCAGGGGTTCAGGCGTTTATAGGGGTTTGCTAGGTTTCAGTGTTCAGGGTTTAGGGTTTGTAGCGTTTTTTTTTTAGCAGGGTTGAGAGCGTTTCGAGAGGACTTCTTTTGTGTTTTTTAAAAAGGGTTTAGAGCGTTTTGAAAGGATCCCACCCCCACCCCCCCCCCACCCCCCCACCCACACCCCCCACCCCCCCCCCCCCCCCCCCCCCCCCCCCCCCCCCCCCCCCCCCCCCCCCCCGACCCCTGCACAGGAAACCCAAGCGCAGTTTCAGCAAGTGCGAGTGGCAACCCAAAACCCTAAACCCTAAACCCTAAACCCTAAACCCAAAACCCTAAACCCTAAACCCTAAACCATAAACCCTAAACCGAGTGGCAGGTGTCTGGGTCTTGGCTGTCCCAGCATGGCTTCCAGCCTTCGCTGGCCTGCCCCTGGGCCACGAGGGCTTGGAGGTTCATGGGTACTTATAACCCTAGGGTTTAGGGTTTAGGGTTTAGGGTTTAGGGTTTAGGGTTTAGGGTTTAGGGTGTAGGGTTTAGGGTTTAGGGTTTAGGGTTTAGGGTGTAGGGTTTAGGGTTTAGGGTTTAGGGCTTAGGGCCCAGCTAGAAGTCCACTTATAACCTACTTAGGGGCCTTAGGGGACTGAGGGGCTTACAAGGACAGGTTATATAGTTGGGGGTTATAAGTACCCTGAACCTCCCAGTAGGGTGTACGGCTAGTTCGGATTCCGGGTTTCAGGGCGTGAAGGCCTACATAAGGTTCAAGCCCTAAGCCCTAAACCCTAAAACCCAAACCCCCGAAAAGCGTGCCGAAGTGTTGCTCTACGCCGCAGTGGAAAAAAGTCTCGCGATTGGTCTGAGGAAAGATACTCCCGAAGTCAACCTCCTCTGCTACTGTGTGTTCCAAGTCAGAAAGCCTTTAGAACGACGGCTGAGTTACCACGCACGAACTCCTACATGTGGAAAGCCCGTCAAAATAAGCTCAAAGCAACCCAAGCTTCTTCAAGCGAGGCCCTCGCACCTCCCAGAGTGCTTGGGGGATAGGATTGGGGGGACCCTTGGGGATATAGACCCTCTCAATAAGGTCCCTGTTTAAGAGAGAAGAGAGTTCAGAAGGGGTTCCCTTTTAAGGTTCCCCCGTATTCTACCTAGGAGTGCTTCCCAAAGCGCGGACCATCTCAAGCCTTTGGCTGGGGAACTGGGAGTGCGGAGCGCTCTGCGCGTCTCTGCACCCCCCTACACTGCACACGTAGGCAATTCTGCACTGCTACCCATAAGGGCTTAGGGTTTAGGGTTTAGGGTTTAACTATAGGGTTTAAGGACCAAAACCCTATTTAGTATGGTTTTGGGTACCTAATTCCGTAATGGTTCTACAGATGGACCCTCTGGGTTACGCTGCGTGGCCGACTGCAGGGGGACAACAGCAACGACGGTGACTCTGGGGACTAGTTCGGGTGCTGCCGCAACAACCGCCTGGCATCCCGGTAGACGGCTTTAAGGTACGGAGCACCCATGACGCACCGATCATCCGTGATATACATCGAGGTTACCTCCACCTCCCAACCGTCAGGCGTGGTAGTCTTCGCAAAGATCTCCTCCTTCTCTGTTCCTTCCCTGCTGAGACGGGACCACGGCCCCTCAGAGACCTTGAGTAGGCCATCGCTCCCGACCTTCAGTAGGTTTGCAGCTTCCTCGAAGCTTGCCGACACCCTGGTCGCCAACCTTCGACGTATGGGATACTCGCAGAAATACCGCGACGCCACGACATAGTCGAAGTCGGTGCTCACCTTAGTAGCCCAGTAACCATATTACAATAAGGGCACCCTCTTTTTTTGGTTGGATACTGTATGAGGAAGCCCAGGGCCCAAGAAAAGGGTAAAGGGTACCAGTGGGCTACCAAGAACCCTGAACCCTGAACCCTAAACCCTAAACCCCAAACCCTAAACCCTAAACCCTAAACCCTAAACCCCAAACCCTAAACCCTAAACCCCAAACCCTAAACCCTAAACCCCAAACCCTTATAATGCTAAGTCACATACCCCAGGCTCACCTTGCAACCTCCGTCCCCCCCGGGCAGATCAAACCAGCCATCCAAATGGAAGATCGCCAGCGGGATTTTCGGCTCTGGATGCCGGAAGCAGAAGAAAGGCCAGCGACTGGGGTCCTCGTCCGGATCCTTGGTAGCCCAGTCAACCCTAAACCCTAAACCCTAAACCCTAAACCCTAAACCCTAAACCCTAAACCCTAAACCCTAAACCCTTTTTTCGGCTGGCTGCTGTAGAAGGGAACCCCTGAACCCCGCCAAAAAAAAGGGAAAAACACGGGCACCACTGGGCCACCAAGCGTCACAGTCGCTGTCTAAATGGGCCGGGCCGCCCTCGACCTCCCAGCCGGCCAGGCCCATGGCTACTAGAGCTGGCGACTCCTCAAGGGACTAAAGGATTCGGACCCTTCAAAAGGGACCCTCAGGGCTTAAATTAGGGGCTATTTGGGGGCTACTTAGGTATATAGGGAATACAGAAGGTACACATGAGGGTTTTTGTAGGGGAATAACCCTAAACCCTAAACCCTGAACCCTAAACCCTAAACCTTCTAGGGGTCCCTCCTTAGACCCCTGAAGACTCCTCCCCCACGATCTCCAAGCTACCCGCAAACAGCTTCGGCAGCTGCCTAGGATGGCCCTTAAAACCCTCTGAAAATGATTCCTGAACAGGATCTCCTCTTCAAACCCTCAAAAAGGAAAGTATAGGTTTAGGGTTTAGGGTTTAGGGTTTCGGGTTTAGGGTTTAGGGTTTAGGGCTTAGGTCCAGAGGGCCTACCGAGTTGCTGAGCCATTTGCCTGGGAAGGCCAAGCACGCGCTTGGTCAGCTCCAATGTCTCATTGCCGTTCATGGCCACGAACATCTCTGATAGGCTCCGCTCCACCTCTGTTGCCTTCTTTGAAACTGAAACCACCTTTGTTGCCCTGCTTTGAAACTGAAGCAAGAGGTTTGTGGAGATTCTCCGTTTCGCGCGACAAAGAGAAGCGCGGCAAGCGTTCTAAGAGCTTGCCCAGATACGGCTGTGGGGCAGTCCAGGTCATCATCCTTGGTAGGCCAGTAACCATATTACAATAAGGGCACCCTTTTTTGGGGTTGGTTACTACTTGAACCTATAAAAAGGGAAAAGGGCACCACCGGGCTACCAGGCATCCGAGTCCGGGTTGGTCTGCGGCTCCGCTGCGGTCACGTTGGTGCGAAGCTCAAAAATCCCGTCTGCAATGTAGCGTATCTGATACTTCCCCATCTCACCTCCTAGGTCGCCCCGCAACTGCATGATAATAAGGGTACCCTGGTTTGGGTTGCTTACGTTCTAAGGGTCTCTTGAACCCAAGACTATACTCCCCTTAGAACCTTAATCAAAACAACAATTCTATTTCTTTAAAATATCCTCTTGGTTTTTACATAAAACCAAAAACATAATTCCCAAGGGGGATGTAGAAGAAAGGGCAAAAGGGGTGCCACTGGGATACCAAGCCTCTTGTCTCAAGGAAGGAGCTGCATAGATCCTGATCTCGGTCAAGGAGCTCCTTCATTGCTGCGTTCATAAAGACCACCCCAAAAAAGGTGTACACTTTCAGCTCTACAAAAATATGATCGTATCAACCCTATACCCTATACCCTATACCCTAAACCCTAAACCCTAAACCCTAAACCCTAAACCCAACAAAGTGTACTCATTCAGCTACTAAGGCTCTTTCAGCGTAACGGCCTGCAGCTGCTCAAGGATCCAAAGGCCCTCACCAAGCTGGAGGCAGCGAGGCAACAACTTCCTTGGGGACGAAAGGAACCCTTGATAGGGACCCCTCGAATGGGACCCTTATGTAATCTTATTCCCCGATAAAACCCATATACAACCCCTGTGTATACCTTTTCTGGTCCCTACATATTCATATATATATATATATATATACATATAAGTAGCCCCAAAATAACTATCCCCTTAAGGTCCCTTATAAGGGTCCCTCCTTTAGTCCCTTGACTTGAAGGCCTCATACAGGGTTTAGTATATGATCCCATTTTTAGGGTTCATGTGGTGCCCTAAACCTTATAAACCCGAAACCCGAAACCCTAAACCCTAAACCCGAAACCCTAAACCCTAAACCCTAAACCCTAAACCCTAAACCCAAGGTTCTTCAAGCTCCTGCAGCTGCGCAGGGCACTGAGAGCCGCCGGGCCGCTAAGCAGGTGGAGGCTGCGCGGCAGCCACACGGACGCAACGTGCTCCATCGACATTGGGGGGGTGCTTTGAGGGTTGAGAAGGTTTAGGGTTTAGGGTTTAGGGTTTAGGGTTTAGGGTTTAGGGCTTAGGGTTTAGGGTTTTTCGGGTTTGGGGTTTAGGGTTTTTCGGTTTAGGGCGATTATGTAGGGGTTTCGGACGGGGTGTAGGCCTAGACAAGTCTGAAAGACGAGGGTAGCATGCAAAGATCCCGCCCCGAGAAATCCAACTGTCTGCGAGATTTTCTAGGGTTTAGGGTTAGGGTTTAGGTGGTGTCCACTCAATCAGGATGTGTTTGGGCAGGTTCCCGTCAACTCGTCAGTACGGGAACTACAGTGACTGAGAGCAGGAATTCATGATGCGGAGAGACTGGCGGAAAGTGCGAAAGACCTTAAAACCCCAAACCCTAAACCCCATACCCTAAACCCCAAACCCTAAACCCTAAACCCGAGCAGAGCTCACCTGAAAGCCTCCGCTTCTGTTGGAAGATCCGGGAGCCTCTTTCAGTTCCCGAGGCTCCCAATAAACCCCCTGAAGAGGTTTGGGGTTTAGGGTTTAGGGTTTAGGGTTTGGGGTTTAGGGTTTAGGGTTTAGGGTTATTCCCCTATATAACCTCTAGGCACACCTTATGTGGTCCCTATATACCGAAGTAGCCCCCCAATAACCCCTATGTTAAAACTCCTAAGGTCCCCTATAAGGGGCCCTCCACTACTGAAGTTCAACGAGTGGCTAGGTATGTAATGTAAGAGGCCTGCACCCAAACCCTAAACCCTAAACCCTAGACCCTAGACCTTAGACCCTAGACCCTAACCCTAAACCCTGAACCCTAAACCCTAAACCCGAAATCCTAAACCCTACACCCCTTGACCTTCTTGTGTTGAGGCCTCAAGGCCCCAAAAGCTGCGAGGGAACGCCCTGATATCGCTTCAAGCGTCCCTAAATCAACCTTAGGGTTTAGGGTTTAGGGTTTAGGGTTTAGGGCTTAGGGTTTTGGGTTTTAGGGTTTAGGGCTTAGGGTTTAGGGGTTTAAGGTTTTTGGGGCATCTGAGACCTTCCAAGTCCCCGCCGCCTCTGCAGCAGCACAGCTCCACAGCTCTGCACGGCAGCGGTGCTCCTTCAAATGGGTTTCGTTTCAAGCCTTAGCCCTAAACCCTAAACCCTAAACCCTAAACCCTAAACCCTAAACCCTAAACCCTAAACCCTAAACCCTAAGCCCTAAGCCCTAAACCCTTTAAACCATAAAACCTAAACCCTAAACCCTAGGGCCCTCCAAACCCTAAGCTCTATAAATCTTAAACCCTAATCCTAAAACCCTGAACCCCCTTTAGACCCCAAGCAGTAGGGTCCCCCCTGTCAACAGCAAGTAAATCAGATTCCTCCTTAAGGGAGCCCTCTCCCCCCCCCCCCCCTGCCCCCAAGGAACCTCTTATTTCCGAAACTCCCAAATGTCTAGGGTTTAGGGTGGAGGGTTTAGGGTTTCGGGTCTAGAGAAACAAAATGGGGTCAACAGAGGGCTTTCCGGCATGGGGTTTTAAGGCTTCGGGTTTCGAGCTTAGAGGTTTAGGGGGTCATGGATATTCTTTGGCCATGGAAGGGACGTTGTCCTTGCAAGCTGAGGAGCACGGTGCTGAGACGGAACCCAAGAGTAAGCTATGCATAAGGAGGGTTTAGGGTTTAGGGTTTAGGGTTTAGGGTTTAGGGTTTAGGGTTTAGGGTTTAGGGTTTAGGGTTTAGGGTTTAGGGTTTACAGTACCCTTTTTGGTTAACAGGGGCTTTTCAAGGGACCAAAGCCCTTAAAAGAAGGAGAAGAAGGGCCCACCCCGCCCCTTGCAAGATCCTGCGCGGCGGCTGGCGTGGCCGGAGTGCCAAAGGCCCTTGATGGAGGGATTGCGGGCTTCCCCCTGATTTAATTTGGGTTTGGGGTTTGGGGATTAGGGTTGAGGGGCTAAGGGTCTAGGGCGAAAGGGTCACTAAAGAACATCAACCAAAACTGTAAACTCTTAACTCTAAACGCCCTGACGTCCTCAAAAGTCCTTAAACATGTATCATCTGAACCCTAAGCCGCTTGAGGGTCTAGTTTAGGGTTCCTCAATAAAGTTGGTCATCTGATCCCTAAACCGCTTCAGGGTCTAGCGGTTTAGGGTTACTCCGTAAAGTTGGTGCTGGCGAGCCTAACCCTGAACCCTAAACCTAAACCCTGAACCCTAAACCCTACACCCTAAAGTGGTGCTGGCGCTTTCCCAAGGAGCAGATAAAGGCCGAAAGCGATGCCGGCGAGGCTGGCACAGAGAAGCCTCGCACGCGAAAATTCCGCAACACCTATTAGACCCGAGAGTGGCCTGGGAATAACAAGGGTTTAGGGTTTGGGGTTTGGGGTTTAGGGTTTAGGGTTTAGGGTTTAGGGTTTAGGAATAATAGCCTAGGAATGCAAAGGGTGCCCTTCGTGGTTTAAGGGGGCTTCGAAGGGAACCTACTGCACATCTACTTCCCTGCCCTAAAGCCGAAGCACTAAACCTCGAAGACCCAAACCCAAAACCGCCAAGCCCCGGCAGCCCTCGGCGTAAGGCTACAAGCAGGGCAGCTATGCCTAAATTCATCTACTACTTGCGTAAGATCCCCCCCAAAAGAATAGAATGTAATAATCCCTATATTTACGTTGTAGGGAAGAACAACTTGTATTTTTTTTGGGAGGGTGCTGAGCAAATAGGAGCAATGGGTAGCCCTGCTTACAACTGCGAGTACCCTTCCCCGCACTCCCCTTCCCCCAAACCTGACCCCTAAACCCTAAACCCTAAACCCTAAACCCTAAACCCTAAACCCTAAACCCTAAACCCTATACCCTAAACCCTAAACCCTAAACCCTGAACCCTAACCCCCCTTCCGCCCCCCGCAGATCTTGGGGGAGCTGCAGCACGCTCTGGCGGCGGGTCCATCCGGGCAGCGCTTTGACGAGAAACCGGCAGGCCTCCACAAGGGAGACCAGGGTTTAGGGTTTAGGATTTAGGGTTTAGGGTTTAGGGTTTGGGGTTTAAGGTTTGGGGTTTAGGGTTTAAGGTTTGGGGTTTAGGGTTTAGGGTTTGGGGGTTTCGGATTTGGGGTTTAGGGTTTGGGGTTTGAGTTTAAGGTTTGGGGTTTAAGGTTTGGGGTTTGGGGTTTTCGGGTTTAGGGTTTGGGGGTTTCGGATTTGGGGTTTAGGGTTTGGGGTTTGGAGTTTAAGGTTCGGGGTTTAGGGTTTGGGGTTTTCGGGTTTGGGGTTTGGGGTTTCGGGGTTTCGGGGTTTGGGGTTTTGGGGTTTTGGGGTTTTGGGGTTTGGGGTTAAGCAAACTGAAAGTCTAACTGCCCAAACCCTGGCACTAAAGATTGAGCTGTGTGGTGCTAGCATGGGTTTTGGGTTAAGGGGTTCGGGCCCTAAACCTTATAGGGTTAGGGGGTTAAGGGGTTAAAGCCCTGAACCCTTATATTTTCGGGTTCCGAACTGAAGCTCGACACCGACTACCTTAGCAAGAATCAAGCTCTGGAAGGGTTCCCATCTTCCCGAAGCCCAAAACAGAATTTGTGATTGGGGAAGGTGCAAAGGAAAGCCAGTTCTGAACCCCAAAACTCCTGACCTCGCCAAGGACTAACCCCTAAACTATAAACTCTAAATTTAGGGCGTAGGATTACGGTTCAAGGCCCTAAATCCTAAACCCTAAACCCTAAACCCTGAACCCTAAACCCTAACCCCTAAACCCCTAAACCCCTAAACCCCTAAACCCCTAAACCCCTAAACCCCTAAGCCCTTCCTTCCGGCCATGGGCCTTCCGCGCTTGCCGGGCATCGAAGAGGTCCAGCATCGGCATCGCGCACGGAGCCGGTGCGGGCCATGATTGTTCGGGCTTAGGGTTTAGGGTTTAGGGTTTAGGGTTTAGGGTTTAGGGTTTAGGGTTTAGGGTTTAGGGTTTAGGGTTTAGGACGGTTTAGAATTTTAGGGCTTAGGGTTCAGGCTGAGGGTTTAGGGTTTCGGGGGTTTAAGGCTGTGGGCTTTGGGTGGTTTACAGCGACGTTGCTTTAGCACCCAAAACCCTAAACCCTAGAGCCCTAACACGTCTTAGGGCATGAGTTTTCGGTTTAGTCTGGAGCTGAGCGTGGGGGTCTGATCCTCCAAGTTCAGGAATTCACAACAAGCCCAACAACACACTCTCCTCATACTTTAGGACCCAAACCCTAAACCCTGAAATGGGTTTGGGGTTCCGGTCACATGCCAACTGTGAAGCCTGATTAGGCCAGTGCCTGCGGCGAAACTTTCACAAGACGCGGGGTGGGGGTCCGTGTACGGGTGCTTCACAGAGGGGGCGGGTGGGTGGCGCTCGTGGCTTAAGCGATTTGAGGTGAAGTACATGCAGCTGCACCTTTTGCCGTGCTGATGCGACGTAAACAACCCCCCACACCGTAAAGACGCTGGTAGTTGCGTGATCCTGACCCCAAAACCCTGCACCCCAAAAAACTCGAACCCTAGTCCTAAATTGCTAAACCCCTGAACCCTCCACTCTCAGCCCTCAGCGCGTTGCTGCGCTGTCTCCGACTGTGGCACTCCCTAAACCCACAGGCCCAAACCCCTCAAGCCCCTGAGTCCTTAAACCCCCAGAAGCCCTGGACCTCAAACCCTACACACTAAGTAAGCCCTTGCGCCCTTAAGCCACCCGAAAACCCTCCAAGCCTTAAACCTTTAAAGCCCGTAGGCCCTAAACCCTAAAGCCCTAACACCCGAAACCCCAAAACCCTAAAACCCTAAACCCCAGAGCCCTAAAGCCTAAACCCCCAAGCCCCTAAACCCTAAACCCATAAGCCCTAAAACCCTAAAGCCCCTAAACCCCCAAAACCCTAAACCATTAATCCGTAAAGCCCCAAGCCCTAAACCCTAAAGCCTCTGCACTCTAAAACCACCCCTAAACCCTAAACCCTAAACCCTAAACCCTAAACCCTAAACCCTAAACCCTAAACCCTAAACCCTGAAGCCCCTAAATCCTAAACCCTAAACCCTCAACCCTAAAGCTTAAACCCTAAACCCTGAAGCCCCTAAATCCTAAACCCTAAACCCTCAACCCTAAACCCCAAACCCAAAACCCAAATCTCCAGAGCCCCCTAAAGGCCCCCAAAAGCCCCTAAACCCTAAACCCTAAACCCTAAACCCTAAACCCTAAACCCTAAACCCTAAACCCTAAACCCTAAACCCTAAACCCTGAACCCCTAAAGGCCCCTAAAGGCCCCCAAAAGCCCCTAAAGCAGGTCCCCGCCTGGGCGGCCCTGGGCTTTCAACGTGGCGATGGACTCGCGGATCTGGCCTCGGCATCCGCTGGCATCGGTTTAGGGTTTAGGGTTTAGGGTTTAGGGTTTAGGGTTTAGGGTTTAGGGTTTAGGGCTTAGGGTTTAGGGTTTAGGGCTTAGGGTTTAGGGCTTAGGGTTTAGGGCTTAGGGTTTAGGGCTTAGGGTTTAGGGTTTAAGAGTGGGAGTCCCTAAACTCTGTAACTTTTTTGTTTTCGAGTCGACCCTAAACCCTAAACCCTCCAACCGTAAACCCAGACCATAGACCCTGAACCCTAAATATTGGGGTTTGGGGGTTTAGGGCTTAGGGATGTTTCCGGGTCCCTAAACCCTAAGACCCTTACGCATAACTCAAGATGGACCACCAGAGGAGCCGTAGTCGACCCAATTGTTTGACACGTATCAGAAACCCGCTCAGGATTTCGGGCTTAGGGTCTAGGATTGCGGTGCCAAAGAGGCTCAGAGGCTTGGCGAGGTTTTGTGGTTTAGCGGCACAGGGTTTTGGGGTTTAGGGCTTCGGGGCTTAAGGAAACAACTCTTGGTAGCCTAGTAACCATACTATCATAGGGGTGCCCTTTTTGAGGTTGGTTACTTTTCTCATTGAACCAGTTGCTTGTCCAGCATTGCAACCGGTAAGCCTCCTCTCATCACATCATGACATGGTCTCATTGTGATTCAGTTCGCTTAAGGTTGGACCAAAAACCCTAAACCCTAAACTAAACCTAAACCCCAAACCCTAAGTAAAGACGCCCCCCAACCAAATTGGGGTTTACGAAAATAGGGACCCCCAATATTTACCCCTCCAATAGTAAGGTAGGATTCCCGTATATTTACACAAGGACCCCAATCAGGTACCCCTAATTTCGGAAACCCTAAACCCTAAACCCTAAACCCTAAACCCTAAACCCCAAACCCAAACCCCAAACCCTAAACCCTAAACCCTAAACCCTAAACCCTAAACCCGAAACCCTAAACCCTAAACCCTAAACCCTAAACCCCCCCTTAACCAAATATCCAAGGTGCCCAGGAGAGATCTGGCTTCGTCGAGCGTGGCCCTTGACAGACTGCCGAAGGGCATGGACCTTAGACCCGAAGGCTGCTGGAATGGCGCGGTTTAGGGTTTAGGGTTTAGGGTTCAGGGTTTAGGGTTTGGGGTTTGGGGTTTGGGGTTTGGGGTTTAGGGTTTAGGGTTCGGGTCTAGTGTGTCTTCGTAGCCCAGTAACCGTATTATAATAAGGGCACCCTTTTTTGGGGGTCGGCTACTTGATAAGGGAACCTTGGACCAAACCGTCTGAAAAGATGTACTGAGGGGGCTAGGGAACGATCTACCCTACGCACCTCTTGCGACAGCCGACATTCGAGCGAATGCCCCATAATCCCTCCCACACAACCCCTTAAACTCTTGTAAACTCTGTGCGCCCCTAAAGCAAAATCTTAAACCCCAAGCCCTTTCTGGGGGTTCCTAGAAGCCCCTTAAACCCATGCACAATTCCATACGCACTATAGAGCGAAGCCCTAAACTGTAAACCCTAAACCCGTAGGTTCTGTGAAGTCGCCCTGCTCCACCGAGGCACTGTGTCTTGATGCCCATTGCACGAACAGCCTTGCAAAGGACTGGGGTATGTCTTTTGGGCTTTTGGGGTTTAGGGGCTCAGGGGTTTAGGGGTTTTAGGGTTTGGGGGTTTGGGGTTTAGAGTGCCGGGGTTTAGGGGGTTAGGGGGTTAGGGGGTTTAGGGGTTTAGGGGTTTAGGGGTTTAGGGGTTTAGGGGTTAGGGTTTAGGGGTGAGGGTGGGCGTTCAGGGGTCTAGGCTTTAGGGTGAGGGTTTAGGGTCTAGGGTTTAGGGGTTTTAGGGGTTTTGGGGGTTTTAGGGGTTTAGGGTTGAGGGTTTGAGGCTTGGGGGTTAGGGGGTTTGCGGGTTCAGGGTGTAGGGGTTAGGGTTTTGGGGGGCTTAGGGTTTAGAGGTTTCCCGTGTACGGGTTTAGGGGTTTAGAGATTATAGGGTTTGGGTGTTTAGGGGTTTTGGTTTCGGGGGTTTGGGGGTTTAGGGGTTTAGGGGTTTAGCCGTTTGCGGTTGGGAAGGGACTTAGCGGCCTTTGTCGTTTTTGGGGGGCAGCCATGGTCTTGTGGGTTTAGGGGGGTCTAGTTCCAAGAAGGGTTTAGGGTAAAGGGTGAAGGGTTTATAGGGTACAGGGTAGGGTATAGGGCTTAGGGCTTAGGGTTAGGGTTTAGGGTTTAGGGACTAGGGTTTAGGGTGCTCCTACGTGAGGTCCCTTCATGAAGGAGACGTGTCCTTCGAACTGCTTCCGGACTCTGCGGATGTTGTACTCGCCCAGACTGAAGCGCTCATCCTCTTCGTACAACTCCGGCTTCTTGAGGATCTCGGCAGCCGCTACTTGTGTGAGACGTCATCGAAGCCTGAGATGCAGCTCTGCGAGCTGAGGGCCGAAGGTTTTTGAAGGGCCTCATTACAGAAGAAGCCCTGAAAGGTATAGGGATTACAGAATTCTCCGGGTCCCATGTGAACACCCGAACTCCTGAGCCCTAAATCTCTAGCCCGAAACCCTACACTCCTAAACCCCCGAAACCCTGAACCCTCTGCCAACAAAAAATCATGGATCCTAAGATCTGCAGCGAGGGTTGTCTAATCCCCAAAAACCTTTCACCGAGACTTTGAACGATCTTTCCCGCAAGCGAACTTGAAGCCCTACGTAACCCTAACCCCTAACCCCTAACCCCTAACCCCTAACCCCTAAACCCTAAACCCTAAACCCTAAACCCTAAACCCTAAACCCTAAACCCTAAACCTAAACCCAAAAACCCTGAACCCTGAACCCAAAACCCCCAAGAAGGCCCTGAAAGCTGGCAAACCTTCAGAAGCTGAGCTGGGAAGCCTCAAACAAGGAACGAAAGCCCCGTCAACCCACCAGAATGCCCAAGAAAGCCTCCAAATCCTTGAACACCACACCCTACACCCTACACCCTACACCCTAAACCCTAAACCCTAAACGTTCTTCGGAGCCCAAAATGGAGGCCCCGAGAGAATAGTGTAACAGCAAGGTTAAAGGAAAGCTCCCAAAAGCCGCCAAACTCCCGAGTCCCCGAAGCTGACCGGAAGCTACAAAAGACTCTATTTAGGGTTTAGGGCTTAGGGTTTAGGGTTTAGGGCTTAGGGTTTGGGGTTAGGGTTTCGGCAAGAGCTGAACCTTATAACTTGTTTGGATTAAACCTCATACTTCCTTGGTTCTTGGACAAACCATGCAGGAGCAAACCATGAAAAGCCTGCAGGATGTGCTCCGGATCGCAGATGGCATCCAGGGTACGCCACACCATGCGAGGGAGCGTGCTCCTGGCGAGGTAGGGTTTAGGGTTTAGGGTCTAGGGTTTAAGGTTTAGGGTTTAGGGTTGATTATGAACCAATTATAACTGTACTTCAAACTGCACTTTTAACCCTCTCAGGGCACTCAAGGGGCTTATATTCTTTAGGTTACAGGGTTTAGGGTTTAGGGTTTAGGGTTTAGGGTTTAGGGTTACAATTACAGTTACAAGTACAGATATAATTGGCCAGTCAGTACCAAGAACCTCCAAGTAGAAGCCACAGCCGGGACCGAGGGAACATTCGCGTCCTGAGCCCCCTCTTGGATCCCTAAACCCTAAACCCTAAACCCTAAACCCTAAACCCTAAACCCTAAACCCTAAACCCTAAACCCTAAACCCTAAACCCTAAACCCTAAACCCTAAACCCTAAGCCTGTGAACCCTGACAAACTCTAAGCACCCTCCCTTCCAGCCTTCTAAACCCTACAGACCCTCGGGGCTAAATTCTCCCCTAGAGCCAGGAGTAACCGAAAGGGAAGAAAAGGGTGCCCTTTTTGGTTCAAAGGGGTTTGTAAGGGAACCTACACCCAAAAAAAGGGAACAAGGGCCTACTCTGGGTCCTCGTCCCTGAAGGACCCTACAATACCCTTAAGCCCTAAACCCTAAATCCCTAGACCCTAGACTCTTGTCCAGCTCTCCTGGCACACTTCTCAAAGTCGAAGGGCTGCACAATCTCCTTCCCCCGTAGGAGCTTTTGTTGGTGCAGGGGCTTAGGCTGTACTTGCGGTTTTGGGACTCGGGGCTTTCGGAAAAGCTCACGGTTTTAGGGCTTCATGGTTTAAAGATGTGACCCTAAACCCTAAACCCTAAACCCTAAACCCTAAACCCTAAACCCTAAAACCCTAAACCCTCAACCAACGTTGGGTTTAGGGTAAGCTCATGGGTGCAGGACTCAAGGCTTCTAGGGGCTGAGAGACAAAAAATGAGGGTTTATAGGGGTCAGCTCCCTGGTTGCCGCACAAAGCAGCAGCTTAGGGTTCAGGGTTTACGGCCCTAGAAAGCCTCAAGCCTCAACCCTCAACCCTAAACCCTAAACCCTGCATGCTCCTCTGTGCGCGCAGTGGCGCGTCGTCGTCGCAGGAGCTGATACTTGTTGGGCTTCCTGAGGGATTGCATTTTTTGTTCTTTTTTGTTGGAGGGGGGGGGGGGTGGGAGCGGTATGGAGCTTAGGGTTTAGGGTTGTTGGGCTTTCAGAGCTTGTTTTTTCTTGGGAGGATTGAGCTTGCAAGGTTTGGGGTTTTGATTCTTTAAAGCATGTAGCCCTGCAAACCCTGAACTCTAACCCTTTAGAACTTGAAATGCCTTTCAGACAATTTCGGGCCCTTGTACCTTTCGGGCCCCCTAAATCCTGTAGCCTCAAGCCCTAAACCCTAAACCCTAAACCCTAAACCCTAAACCCTGAACCCTGAACCCTGAACCCTGAGCCCAGTTTGGGGCCTCTACTCCGAGCTGAAGGGTTCTGCACTGCAGCTTTGGAATTCAGCGCCCTATCGTATGATGGGTGTAAGGTTTAGGGTTTAGGGTTTTAGGGTTTAGGGTTTAGGGTTTAGGGTTTAGGGATACAGGGTTTAGCGTTTAGGGATATTCTAGGGTTTAGGGATGTTCAGGGATATAGGGTTTTAGGGTTTGGGAAACCCCCAACAATAGAATGAGGGCCTACCCTGGGTCTCAGACTAAGATGGCCCTTAGCACCCTCTGAAACATAGGATGGCCCTGAAAACCGGTTTAGGGTTTAGGGTTTAGGGCTTAGGGCTTAGGGTTTAGGAATATGATCCTCTTAAACCCAATAAGGGAAAGCATTAGATGCCCCAAGGGCCTACCGAGTAGAAGCTCGATGTTCACAGCTTAGTTGCTGAGTTCACACGCCCCAAAAATGGTGTACACTTTCAGTTCTCTAGGGGAAGATATAAAATGTCCCAAGGGCCTAGCCCTAAACCCTAAACCCTAAACCCTAAACCCTAAACCCTAAACCCTAAACCCTAAACCCTAAACCCTAAACCCTAAACCCAATACAGCCCAGTGTCTTCTCGAAAGTCTCGCCGGTTGGATCAAAGACGTTGCCCGTCTTCTCCTTGAACACCTCCACACGAGGGCTTTTGGGGAACCCTAACCCTAAACCCTAAACCCTGAACCCTGAACCCTAAACCCTCTTGGGGTTCAGGGAACCTTTTGGGTGAATGGCTCTGGGCCCCTTATAACAGCGCCGGTTCATAGCATTTGATACCGCGCCGTCTTCTACACGACAGTCCCTCTTCAATAAAGTTCTCAAAAAGGTTGAGGGCGGAACCCCAAACCCCAAACCCAAAACCCCAATCCCAAACCCGAAACCCGGAAACCCGGAAACCCGGAAACCCAGAAACCCGGAAACCCGGAAACCCGGAAACCCTAAACCCTAAACCCAAAACCCTAAACCCTAAACCCTAAACCCTAAACCCTAAACCTATGGGCCCATCTCACGGAGTCCAGGTCTCCGAAAGCCCCGGGGGCTTGAAAGCCCTTTGGTGCGATGTGCTGTTCTCTTTTTGGAAGGTTGCAAGGATTTCCGACTTTAAACCCTAAACCCTAAACCCTAAACCCTAAACCCTAAACCCTAAACCCTAAACCCTAAACCCCGAAACCTACACCCTAAACCCTAAACCCTAAAGGCCTTGCCGAAGTCCTTGAGGCCCTCCTCCTTGTTGGCTGCAGGGGTCCGCTGGAACATGCCAGTCTCCTTAACATCGGCTGAGGGGTCTAGAGGGTTCGGGGATTGGGGTTCAGGTCTAGGGTTGAGGGTTCAGGGATGTCAGGGTTTAGGGCTGAGGGGTTAGGGTTTAGGGATGCTGGGGTTCAGTGTTCAGTGATTCGGGTTTCAGAGGATCGGGTTCAGGGTTCATTCCGGGGTCAGGGTTCAGGGTTCAGGGTTCACGGCTTACAAGCTGGTTAGCCTAACCCTAGGTCCGTGCTGCCTGGGCTTCAGGCTCAGGGGTGAAGGGCGTGGGATGTAGGGTTCAGGGTTTAGGATATTTTCCTTCTCTTGGTCCTAGATATAGTACGGCACCGTTATAGTACCCCTAAACCCTAAACCCGAAACCTTAAACCCTAAACCCTAGACCCCCAAAAAGGGACCCTAACCCTAAACCCTAAACCCTAGATCCCAAAAAGGGACCCTAGAGTTTAGAGAACTGCCCATGCGGTGGACGGGCGTATGATCTAGGCCAGCCCCTCTTTTACGAGCTTAGCCTTCCTTGGGACCCAATGAACCCCCTAAGAGGTTTACCCTAAACCCTAAACCCTAAACCCTAAACCCAAAACCTTAACCCCTAACCCTAAACCCTAAACCCTAAAACTCCTAAAACCTCTAAAACCCTAAACCAAAGCCTAAACCCTAGTAGTATAGGGTATATGACCCCCATCTTTAGGGTTCATTTGCAGTCCTAAAGCTTGCCTGTTCATCGGTTGGCCGGTGAGAAATGATCTTTAGGGTTTAGGGTTTAGGGTTTAGGGTTTAGGGTTTAGGGTTTAGGGTTTAGGGTTTAGGGTTTAGGGTATCTTAACACTTTAGGGTTTAGGGTTCAGGGCTTGGGGTTTAGGGTTCCCATGAGGGAAAATCCCCCAAATTCTGCCAGAGTCTAGGCAGCAAAGACTCCACAGGCTCGAGGAGGGTTTAGTGTTTAGGGTTTCGGGTTACTTTAACTTTGAACCGCAGCTACGACCGACACTCCACGAGCGCGCTGACATGAAGCAGCAATCCCTGGATTCCCTGAGCCGTTCTCCACCCAACGGGCTTAGGGTTTAGGGTTAGGGTTTAGGGTTTAGGGCTGAGGGTTTAGGGTTTAGGGAGCTCTAAACCCTAACCCCTAAGCCCTAAGTCCTAAACCCTAAACCCTAAACCAAACACCAATCACGTTGCCAAAAACACCTGCAACCCCAGCCCGAAACCGGAACCCCTGAACCCTAAACTCTAACGGAACTGATATGGTTATAAGTACAGTTACAAGTACAGTTATAATTGGTTCATAAATACCAGGACCTCCAAGCAACAGAACCCTAACTCCTGAATGGGTGCATGCCGAGCCACCCCGATCTCCCCCCAGCGCGTGAAGAGGACGAAGAGGTCTTTGTTGGTCTCGTGGACTAACCTCGGAGAGCCCAACCCTAAACCCTAAACCCTAAACCCTAAACCCTAAACCCTAAACCCTAAACCCTAAACCCAGTGCCAGTGACAGGGTTTAGGAATTAGAGTTCGGGGTTGACTTCAAAGGCTTTGGGGATTTCGGCGGGATTCTTGAGATCCTCCCTTGAACTTCTTTGGGACGCTTGGGTTTGGGGTTTCGGGCGACCTAAGGCGCAGAAACCCAGCGAAAGGCACCTCACCCCAATGTGAGCTCTATTGATGTGCCTTCTGGCTGTCCGACACACCTGAGGGCGGGTACACAGCACTTCTTCAGAAATAGGTGCGTTATATGCCGAATGTAAGCCTGCAAGGGCCTAGTTCCCTACCAAGAACCCATACCCTACACGCTAACCCTAAACCCTAAACCCTAAACCCTAAACCCTAAACCCTAAACCCTAAACCCTAAACCCTACTGGGCACGATTCTGAGTCCCTGTCTGCAGGTGGTAGAAGCGCATCTCGTCGCGCTTCAAGTCCACCTGCTGCCATTGGGGGGTTACGATATTCAGGGTTTAGGGCTTAAGGTTCACGATATTCGGGGTACCTTATCCTCGTAAACCCGGTTTAGGGTTTAGGGTTTGCAGGGCTTGTAGAATTTAGGGTTGGGTGTAGACTGCGAACGGCATTATAGGGTTTGTAGGCGCTTATAGGGTTTATGGGGATTTATAGTGCTTATGGAGTTTATAGGGCTTGCTGGGCTTGTTTAATTAACATTAGCTGCTCTGAAAAGGACTCCTTTTGATCATAATCCTGTGAAACCCAATGCACAGGGGAAATTCCCTAGACCCTAAACCCTAAACCCCTAAGGGTCCCTTCTCGGTTTCAGCTTCGTCGGCCATGGACTTTGTCAAAGGGGCTGAGCTTGGCTTTTCTCACACGGCCCTGGCCTTTCAAGCCTAAGGCCTCAAGCTTCTACAGCCCATTAGAAGCCCTACAACCTCTACGATCTCAACTCACCGGCCTAAGCCCCCAACCCGGGCTCTTAAAAAACGAAGGGTGCATCCTGTCTGTCTCATCGTGTACACGAAAAAGCTTCAGGGTTTAGGTATCTTTAAACTTCAGGGCTCAGGGTTTAGGGTTAGGGTTGAGGGTTTAGGGTTTAGGGTATAGGGTTAAGGTGTGGGGTTTAGGGTATGTGGGTTCTTTGAGTCATGGCTTTCTTTCGGGTCCGGTACACTATACGGCTCCGGAGTGTAGGAGAAAACGGACCATAGCTGGCTCTCACGCCTTGAAGAGCAAGGCGTCGTATTCCTGGCCCTTCCTGAGGCACGGTGGGCGGAGGTTGGGATATAGGGGGGATTTGTAAAGGGCCCTTATTTTGCGGCTTACGCGGGCGTCTGATGGGACTCAATTAGGGGTTTTGGGGGGATAGATCATTGGGGAGCAGACAGGATCTAGTGGTGGGACCGAAGCCATCGTTGCACGAAACTGCTCCACTGACCTCTGTCCGGAGCAGCGTCCTCCCAGACCCAGGGCACAGTCTCACAAAGCCGCCGACCCGATTTTGAGAAGAAGAAGGTGCACTAGCGCCGTCCGTGACATGAATCTTGTCGCTGCTCTCCAACGTCAGGCTTGCTATCCCAATTGGTGACCAGACATCCGGCCTCCCCCATCCTAGGTTACTCTTGCGTCTAACCTTGAACCATAAACCCTAAACCCTTTTGGTTACTCTTGGGCCTAGATTGTTGCCATCCACCTCGCCAGCAGCCCTTTCGGGGCCCTAGAAGATGTTACCGTGGTGCGAGGACAAAACAGCACGGTGACCTCACTTTTCAACTCCAGTCCCCGTGCCACTTCGTGCCTCGGATGTCGCCGGCGGCCTGTTTGGGGACATTTCTTCTGTCAGGGCGTCAGGGTATCGGACCGCGCGTCCCCAATACCTCATGAAAGCTGCCGCCTATCAGGAGGCCCAACCAACCCTGAGGGGCCCATGCTTCGGGTTTAGGGTTTAGGGACATACTTGGGGCCCTAAAGCTACTGTACGGGAGCCCCTTTGATACGGCCGAAGTTCTTGCTCTGTAGGTACATATGAACCCTTGGGGCAACACGTCCCAAAACTTGCGCAACCATCTTCGTGGGCCAATCCACGCAAGGTCGAACCCCAAAGGGAGTTACCCTAAACCCTAAACCCTAAACCCTAAGCCCTAAGCCCCAAACCCTAAACCCTAAACCCTAAACCCTAAACCCTTAACCCTAAACCCTAAACCCTAAACCCTAGACCCTAAACAAGGGCCCCCAAAAAGAAAACACAGCTAGGGGTTCTACCTTGGGCCCTTGAGGTTAGACCCTTGGGGTTTGGGGTCCCGTTCTAAGGATCCCTAAGGGGGTTACCCTAAACCCTAAACCCTAAACCCTAAACCCTAAACCCTAAACCCTAAACCCTAAACCCTAAACCCTAAACCCTAAACCCTAAACCCTAAACCCTAAACAGGGCCATGTTAGGAGTGTAATAAGGGGAACCTTTAGGGGTACAACCTTAGGGGTACGAGTCTGAATCGCTTGAACACATGAGCTGCCCCCAAGGCTACACCCTAAAACCCTAAGTAAAGAGCTGAGATGATCAGCCGCGTGCGCCGTAGTATGTGTCGGACCATGCTTTTCTCTGCAGATCGGCTTAGGGTGTTGGGTTTAGGGTTTAGGGTTTAGGGCTTAGGGTTTATCGGGCGAGGTTCACTGCACTGCTTCAAGCCCAAACCCCTGAAACCCAAAGCCCAAGTTTAGGGTTTAATTAGGGTTTAGGATTTAGGGTTTAGGGTTCAGGGTTTAAGGCAACCCAAGGTTCCCTAATACTCCCCACTACTCCCTAAGGCTCCCTAAGCTTCCCTAAGGATGCCTCGGTACCTACACCCCTTGAACCCCTCTCCCTTAAGAACCCTATAAACTTACTTCAGCGACGCCAAGCATCTTCGGCGCGAAGACCTGCGCGCATCAAGACTCAATCACAAACTTGCCCGCGAGAGCTCTAACTTATCACTCGTGTCTTTCCCCTCTTTGCATACAGCTCCTTGATGAAGGACCTTCATTGTATTCAGGTTGGCTCACCCAAACATCTAAACCCTAAACCGTAAACCATTTGACGTCGAGGTTGGTCTGCCGTCTTCTCCTTCCTCATTCTAGCATAAGCTGCCGACCAGTCAGCTCGTACCTTGGGAACCCTACCCTGTTGTAGGTTTGGGGTTTGGGGTTTAGGGATTAGGGTTGGTCGGGTTTAGGGATTAAGGTTTAGGGTTTAGGGTTTAGGGTTTAGGGTTTAGGGTTTAGGGTTTAGGTATTAATGAGGGTTGGTCGGGTTTAGGGTTTATAGGGCTAAGGGGTTTTTACGGCTTCTAGGGATGTTTTGGTTGAAGCTGCAAGCCATTGTACTACCCCTCCATTGAACCCTAGTAATAATATTCCTGCTTAATATGTTAATAGAATATCCCTGTTGCGTATGTTTTACTTCATATCACAATATTACGATCTTTACTGGTCACTAGGTTAGCATCAACATATTTTATACTACTGATGAGCATTTTAGTATTGTCTTTAAGGTTTCCAAAAAAACAAAAATAAAGCAACAGCAAGGGTTATGCCCGTGTAACCCCTAGAGCCGCGCCTTGTTTTCGCCACTCATGGAATAGGCCTTGTGGACCTTTGCTGCAACAGGCTTGGAGACACCGGGGGGATCAACCCGACATCCTTCGAGATTGTTGGTTTTGGGTTCAAGATTAGGTCATTGAGGGCTATAGGGTTTACGGTTTAGGGTTTAGGGGTTCAAAATTGGGTCGCTCAGGGTTTAGGGCCTAAGGTTTAGGGACTGGGGGGTTGTTTTTTACATGTGCCACTTGGCTTTGGGATAGTGCCATCGATGACGATAGAGCGAGAACGTAAAAAACGAAGCCCATAACTTAGATAAGATCAACCACCCACCATTCTGGACTCGGCTTCCATAGTTTGGGCTCTATGCATAGCGTTTAGGGTTTAGGGGGTAGGGTTTAGGGTTTAGGGTAAAGGATGTCTTGAGAGGCTTCGCCCATGCCCCCACAGCGCTGAACCTGAAGCGTCTATGGGACGAGAGCTTCTATGGGACGAGAGCTTGGTACTTGGGGTTAGCGTAACCCCGAGCAGCCAAGTTCCGCTTCATGTGTGCCACTAGCTAAGGGACTAGAAGAGTAGTTAGGGTTTATTTAGGGTTGTTTCAGGGTTTATATCCGCCGACCCCTGCTGCAGCGGGGCGCCCTCTGCCCTCACCCCGTACCCCCTACCGCCGACGACCGCCAGAGACATCTTGCAAGGCAACGCCTGCCGTTGATGAAGGTTGGGGGGGCCATCCAGTCGCAGATGACAGGCTGCGGCCGCTCCTGAATTCAGCGCATCCTCTGGGGCGTGCAGATCATGAACAAGAAGTGTGCGTCGCTGTCATTCCCCCCACTGAGCAGTGTCCAAATCACCGCTCAAAAACTGAACCAGTCAGCTTCGGAGCCATGAACCTCCCGTCGGAGGATTTCAGGGCCAGCCTAGGCAATGGAGTTTACCAAACCTCTCAGGTTGGTCGACGTGTTGCTGCGGGTGGGTCGAAGCCAGGTGTGCCAGCTGGACGGCCGCCGCCCTCGGCCGTCGCCCCCGCATAGGCACATCTGAAATCGCCAATCTTGGCCACCGATTAAACACCAGCATGAGTTTCGACTCGTGCACTCGCACGTGCTTGGTTGTTGCTACTGCCTCATCCGTGACGGAGTTTCCAACGAGAGGTGCCCCGAGCTAAAAAGGCAGAGGAGTCCCAAACTATTGTTTGCGGCACCATTGGGTAGGCTAAAGGAAACATTTGTTGGGATACACTCGTTTTAAATTCGAACCGTAAGGCCCGACACCCGGTTTGGGGCTGGCTATTATACCAGTAGCCGCGCAGATTCCTTCTATACCAACACCCCAGGATTCATTCTACTCGCAAACGCGGATTCCTTGCGCAAAAAATTCGCGGATTCCTTCTACCCGACAACGCCTACCAGAAAACGCAAATCATTCTACCAGAAAAGGCGAGTTCATCCTACCGAAAACGGATACATGCAGGTTTCTCTCCCCTCCAGTACGGCTACCTCGGGAAGACCCGAGCTTGCGAGCTGCGCAACGACATCCAGCCGGTCATCCTCCGCCGCCGTGCCGGCCACAATGGAACGAAGCCGCCTGCAGGCGGTGAGCAGCTCGTGGTCCTCGCGAACAGAATGGAGAAAGCCACTCGCGTCCAGCGATAGACTGCGCCAACATGGCGACGGTTGTAATCTATCACGGATAGGTGCTTGAGCGGCTCGAGCCCGAAGTCATGCTCTTCGCCAGAGTAGTGTGCTCTGCCAGTGAGGTCTATGTGCGACAAGCAACTGTGCCCAACTCTGCTGCGGACCCGACCTTTTCTCGCGCGCCCATCTCTGCTACGGACCCGACTGTTTCTCATCGCGTGGGGGCTCGGCCCGCGCCGCGCGAAGCTTGCGTAAAGTGCCGCAGCAAACCAAAGAGTCAAGCTAAGAATGGACCTTGTTCTCTCGCTGAAGCTTTGGAGGCACTGCGCTGTCAGCATCGCTACTTCGTATAGTGGCCCTGGCGCAAACCTCAGATCCGACGCACGGTCCGGCGTGGCGACACTTGCGGCCACCTGTCGAAAAATCAAAAATGCTCATGTAAAATCTTGCCGCCTTCGTTTCGGCACCTCGTCGGCAGGTGATGAGAGACATAAATACGATGCGCCTGATACGCGGCCTGGCAGGCGGCATTGCACTCACTCCGAAATTTACGCTGGACAGCGCCGGTCCGGAACATGTGCAGGGAACAGATAGACCCCGGAAAGAAAGTAGTACGCAGCAACGGTCTATTTGGTTGGTAGCTAGCTTCGTATTCTTGAGTTATGTACGGAGCACACACTCGAGGCGCCGCGTCCTGCCCGCTGGAGACCAGGAAGTACCCACTTCGACTGGCAGTACTTGCGCCGGCGGACGGCCCTCGTCTACAAGACGCGTCTTGTCATTTGCACTTTCTGAGAGAATCATCCATCCCGGCACGCAGGCCGGGATGCAAGCCTCCAACTCCACGGGCCTGCAACCACATTTGCGGTCTAAGAAATGCCTATAGTGCCATGAGACGCACTCCCACCTCGTCGTCCCTGCTGCTATTCGGTGTGTGCTGGTTGCTTCACACGGTTGCCGATTCTTCTGGACCCGCCAAATTACAAGTTCAATGCTCTCCGACTCTCTGCCTCTCGGCGTCTGCGTGCACCGGCACGATCGCGCGGACTGTGACGTCGACGTTCGTCCTGAACTTGTGGCTTTGCAAGACGCGGCTGTTCTCAATGTTCGCCATCTCAGCTTTCTGAACATCTGTGTCCAGCTGTGCTTTGTTTGCGCAGGCATCTGACAATGCTACAAGTAAGCAATAATCATAGTCATCGAAGAACACCTCCCGCCGTACGATGCCACTGCCCTTCCCACTCCTTGCTGGCTTCTGTGGAGCTTCTACCAGACTGTTTCGAATCATTGTCACCGTCCGACTATGGCAAAAGTTCTCTAATCATTAGTCTGTATGCTGCGTATTAGCAAAGGTCAGAGAGCTAGACACAGCCCATGGCTCAACTTGTCGCTGTAGACAGTCAGCATTCTTACATATTCTTGCACAGAGTCATTCACGTCGGTTTGGCTTCTGTCTCCGGGGGTTCACGGGGGTGACACAGAACAGTGGCAAGAAGGTGAAATGAGAGCAGATGGATCCCGGAGTGTGCCAAAAACCACAAAAGCAAACGTGAAAATGCGAGCTATTGGATCTTCTGGTTCACAACGGTGCCCCGGGACAATGAAAAGAACATGACATGACCAATGGAAACAAACAGACACGCGGGACTGAGAGCGAACGGCTCCCTGGCTGTTCAAAAGCGGAAACAGAAAAAATGAACATGAGCTGTTGGATCTCTTGGTTCACAGGGATGACCCAGCACAGTGACATAGTAAATGAAATAGTGTGGTCAGTTTCGGACTAGTGGTGCCAACAATGGGCAACAGCAAAGGCATGATCGAATTGCTTGAAGCATTGAGGATTGACCAGCCGTGCCTTGCCAGCCTCTTTGGCTTTGCAATACACGCTTGCCTTCAAGCGCTTGTGGGGAAGCTGCGCCAGCTCCGAAGCATAGCTTTGGATGAGATGCAGCCGGCTCCCCCAGCCTCATCGGGATCCGGCTACCTCCTCAAGGGGCAAAGCCACCAGTTATTAAGCAGGGGTTATTTGCAGAGGCTGGAACAGCCCAGCTAAGTTGGAGGTACAACTCGCGTGCCGTTGGCAAACTTGTCACGTAATCTGTGCTTCTGATTGAGGCATTTAAAGATTTTTGGAGCCGAGCCAATACACCAGTTTCCATTTGAGGTCCCACAAAAAGGCCCCCAAGCACACGTAAAGGAAACAAACCCACCCCTCAAAAAATTGCAGGAGTCACAGACTTTTCGGCTCTACTGCCTGGCTCTGCGCGAGAGCTGCTGGCGATCAGCTTAAGGCATTTTAGTGGGCTTGAGGAGAGGGGAAGCGGAGAAGAGGGGGAGACAGGTGAGTGGTTGGGTGCGGGGAAGGTCGAAAACCCGTTTCCTATTTTCCGCGCCCATTCAATCGGACTAGCTTCTGCTACACTGCAGATTTCGGAAAGTTTCGGTAGGCAACGAAATGAATCTGGGATTCCTTAAAGACTACGGGCAGCTACACCCTAAGCCCTGAGCCCTGAGCCCAGAACGCTAAAAACGCAACTACCCTCAAAGCAACTAGCCAGTCATCGGTGCCTCGAATGCTGGGGCTGATCCTAACTCTATCCTCCTAAGTAGGGGCCCTTAAAAGGGCACCCCTGACATACCCTACGCAAACTGTGGGCCCATACTTCCGAACCCTTTAAAGCTACCCTTAGATACCCAAGCCGAAGTTTGTAGTAGGGGTTTAGGGTTTTTAGGGGTTTCTTAATAGCCCAAAAAAGGTTAACCTTCTAAATATAGTCGGATTCTGTAACAGCCCAAAAGGTTGAAGGTTACCCTAAGGTTTATATAGGGTTGAGGAGATGCTGACACCACCTAACCTAGGGCCCAGTTCCGCGATCCCCGAAAGCAAGAGAAACCGAAATCACGCGAGCATCGCAAGGAAACTGCATCTTGCTTGCTACGGATCCATATTACGGGCAAGCCCTGAACCCCCAAAAGCACCCAAGCCCTCAATGCCCTAAACGACCTAAACGCCCTGGACGCCCTAAGACCTAAACCCTACCCAAAAACCCTTAGCAACCCAGAAGAATTGCCGAGGAAGACACGGGGATGGGTTCAGGCTTGGCGGTCGCCTCTACCTTCTCAAGCTCCTTCCTGTGAAGATTCTTCTGGCTGGTTCTTAGTAGGGCATGAGGGACCGAGGTACCCTACATATTCCCTTGGAAGGGATAATATACATAGCGCCCTTAATTCCCTACGACGGAAGAACCAGGGGTCGACATTCTTCCGGATGAGCCCTATAAGCCCTAAACCCGATAGAAGGGTTCAGGCGCTTGGGGATTCGGGTTTGGGGTGTAGGTTTAGGGTTGGCGCTAAACCCTGAAGCTTGTCAAAATCCTAGGCCTCAGGCCTAAGGAGGGGAGGAGGGGAGGAGGGGAGGAGGGGAGGAGGGCAGGGGAGGAGGGGAGGAGGGGGAGGAGGGGAGGAGGAGGAGGAGGGGAGGAGGGGAGGGGGAGGAGGGGGGGGGAGGGGAGGAGGGTGGAGGATGGAGGGGAGGAGGGGAGGAGGGGAGGAGGGGAGGAGGGGAGGAGGGGAGGAGGGGAGGGAGAGGAGGAGGGGGAGGAGGGGGGAGGAGGGGAGGAGGGGAGGAGGGGAGGAGGGGAGGAGGGGAGGAGGAAAGCAGGTCCAAGAGCAAGGCAACGATCGAGCTTCGGTTGCAGTATATGAGAACACTTCAGACTTGTAGCCCCTTGTCTGTAAGGGTCTATGTACCTTTATTACATCCCGAAAGAAGCCCAAGTACATGCTAAACAGGCACATGAACCCTTTGGGTGTTGGTCCTCATATAAATGGACCCAAAGTTAGACAATTGCCCATATGGGGTTTACGAAATCAGGGATCCCTAAAATGGACCCAGATAGTAGGATTCCCTTGTAATCAGGACCCCAATAATGTACCCCGAATTTCGGAAACCCTAAACCCTAAACCCTAAGCCCCAAGCCCCAAACCCCCTTCCCCAAATTTCAGAACCACCAGATATGGCCGCCAGAAATGTGAAAAAAGGTCTCTAGTCTACCGCGCTTCCATGCACCCATCTCATGGCAGAGACCTAGTGACCCAGGGTTTAAGATTTAGGGTTTAGGGTTTGGGGTTCTGGGGCGCCCTGATCCTGCACCCCACTCCTGGCGTCCGCATCAACGTCTGGCTTCGCCGTCGTTGGCGCCGCCAGCGTGGGCACGGAGACGGTGACCTGACATGGGGAGGTGGGGGGTTAGGGTTTAGGGCTGAAAGGGTTTATAGGGTTCATAGGGTTTATAGGGTTTATAGGGTTTCTAGGGTTTACAGGGTTTATTGGGTTTCTAGGGCTTACAGGGTTTATAGGGTTTATGGGTTTATAGGGTTTGTGGGGTTCATAGGGTTCATAGGGTTCATAGGGTTTATAGGGTTTATAGGGTTTATAGGGTTTATAGGGTTTATAGGGTTTATAGGGTTTAGGGGTTGGGGTTTAGCGTTAGGGGGGGGGGGGGGTTGATCTAATGGGGGGGTTTTGCGTTTCAGCGCATATGGGGTTGATCTGAAGTGTAGTGCCATTTTTTTCGGGTCCCTAACTGTAGTACACCCCCTCTAGGCTCATAGTTTAAATCAGCTCCCCCCGTCTTTGTCTCGCAAATCAAGACGCTGGAGGCCCTACCAATAAGGTTTGGGCGGCTTGGGCTTACAGGGTTCATATACCCTTAGGCTCAACATAGCCCCAAAACCCTCGCATAAGAAGGCCTTTGGGCCCAAACCCTAAACCCTAAACCCTAAACCCCCTAAACCCTAAACCCCCTAAACCCTAAACCCCCTAAACCCTAAACCCTAAACCCTAAACCCTAAACCCTAAACCCTAAACCCTAAACCCTAAACCCTAAACCCTAAACCCTAAACCCAAAAACAAGAGGTTAGGTGGGGTGCAGAAAGCGTGTCTGGGAGCCGCTCACGGCCAGTGTTGGCATTGAGATCTAGCGGTTCTACCTTGGACCCTTAAGGTTGTACCCTTGGGTTTTGGGGGTCCCGTTTTAAAGATTCCTAAATAAATATAAATATAAATAAATATATATATATGTATATATATATACGGGCCAATATTAGAAGTGTATTAAGGGGAACCTTTAGGGGTACACCTTTGGCGGTCCGAGTCTGAAGAGCTTGATGAGATGCCAAGAACAAAGCTGGTAAATGCACCCAGCAGCATTCCAGGGTTCTTAGGGGGGGGGGGGGGGGGGGGGGGGGTGTTCAAGGGGGGTATGCAACCCAAGGTTCCCTAAACTACTCCCTAAGGCTCTAGGCTCCCTAAGCTTCCCTAAGGTTCCCTAGGTACCTACCCTCCATGATCCCTCCCCCCCCCCAAGTATAAACTTCTCCTTAAGGCTCCCTAAGGTTCCCTAGGTACCTACCCCCCATGATCCCCCCCCCCCCCGCCCCCTAAGTACCCTATAAAAGCATGCCTGCAAGCCAGCCGCGGAGAGGACCTGCAAACTTTGGGCTTGCAGGGCTTGGAGGGAATGTAGGTTGGGATGTTTCCCCTTATACTGATAGGGCTTATAGTCGCCACTATTGCAATAATCCCTACTAAGGACTGCCAGTATAAGGGTGAACTGCCCAAAATGTAGGGGTTAACTTCTTAATTTCAAGCCCTGGACCCAAGAGTAACCTACAATTCAACAAAACCCCCTCTTCGGTTGAAATGGGACTGATAAGGCAGCCGAAAGCCCCTAAAACAAAATGGAACAAGGGCCTTCTCTGGACACTAGCAGCCCTAGACCCCTTGTTAGTGATTAAGGGACATAAGAAGGGAAATTGATCTTCTTCCCCTATATACCCCCTATCTATCTATCTATGTATTACATATATATGTATATATATATATATATATATATATATACAAGCCCCTATATACCTAACTATCCCCAAAAAAAACCCTAAATGACCCCTAAGGTCATTTTATCACAGTCCCTCCTTTAGTTCCTTACCGGGCTAGCCCTAAACCCTAAACCCTCAAATAATAGGGCTAAAGGACCCCTAAGGTCACGTCCCTTGTAAGGGTGCCTCCTTTAGTTCCTTAAAAAGGCTGGCCCTAAACCCTAAGCCCTTCAATAATAGGGGTAAAGAACCCCTAAAATAACCCCCAAGGTCCCTTTGTAAGGGTCCCCACCCTTTAGGTCCTCGATGTGGCCTAGATCACCCAGCAGTACAAGACTGGAAAGTAGCAGCCTCCGTTTGTGGCTTGCGCATGTACAAACTTTGCCAAACGGCACTCGTCCAATCTGCGCCGCCTCTGCGCCTCGGTCTTCAGCGTGGCTAGAATCTCACTGCGCGTGCCCAAATGTCGCGGGGCGCTTGCGGGCTGCGTGGGCACGCTGGAAGTTTTCATTGAGCCACCACGATTCGGGCCGATTTGGCAGCTGAGCACACCAATAGCTGGGCCTTCGGGCTCTGGGTTTAGGGTTTAGGGTTTAGGGTTTAGGGTTTAGGGTTTAGGGTTTAGTCTGCTGCACATGGCTCAAAAGCTTGGAAGTCACTCCAAGAGAATCCACAGCTGCGATTGCGTCGATGAGACAGACAAGCCCCATCCGAGTTCTGAACGGAAGAGGTGTGAAGAAGGAGGAGCTGCTATGGAGACGAGGCGTGGGGATTGTTGGGGTTTCGGGGTGTTTCGGGTTGTGGTTTAGACTAAACCCTGAACCCTGAACCCTGAACCCTGAACCCTGAACCCTGAACCCTGAACCCTAAACCCTAAACCCTAAACCCTAAACCCTAAACCCTACTTGGAGGTTCATGGTACTTATTAACCAATAACAACTGCACTTATAACCCACATGTAAGCCCCTTAAGTGCCCCAATATGGCTTTAAGGACAGTTCTAAGTACAGTATAAAAAGTGGTTAATGAGTACCATGAACCTCCAAGTAAACCCTAAACCCTTGGCAGAGGATGGCTTCGTGGCCTTCAAAGGATGTTAGGCTGAGGCTGAGAGCGCAAGGGCCCGAAGCCACGAGAAACCCCTCATCCTTAGCAGAGTGTCAGGATTTAGGGTTTAGGGTTTAGGGCGTAGGGTCTAGGGTTTAGGGTACCGCCCTAAACCCTAAAATGTGAGACATCAACGCCCCGAAAGTCCTAAACCGAAATTCAAGGACATTGGGATCTCTACCCCGAAGATACCTGAAACAACGGCGCTGCTTAGACTAAAAAAGCCCCTAAACCGTCCCTAAACCCTAAACCCTAAACCCTAAACCCTAAACCCTGAGCCCCATTTTTGGAAACACCAAATTAGAGGGGCGCCATCCATGCATGACAGGGACCTGGAGTTTGCAGTCGGGTGCACGGCCCGGGGGCTTCCGGTAAGTGACCCGAAAAAACGCTCTCTTTAGGGGTTTAGGGCTTCGGGTTTAGGGTTCTTCTTCAGGCAAACTCCGGGAGAGAAAGCACAAAGACCCAGATCCTGAAGCGTTCACCGTAAAACCCAGAAAAACCCCTGTGTACACAAAAAACCATATAACTCCTAAACCTTAAACCCGCAAACCTCTGCCGCCCTAAACGCCCCGAAGCCCTAAACCCTAAACCCCAAACCCTAAACCCTAAACCCCGAAACCCTAAACCCTAAACCCGGCTGAACAAAACACTAGCGAACCCGGCCCTCGCCTGGGCCATGCGCCCAGATCCCTGCTTGGAAGCCAAAGCGATCGGAGTGACGCCCTTCTTGTCCTGGGGTTGTCGAGGCTTTCAAAGGCTAAAGGCTAAACCCTAAACCCTAAACCCTAAACCCTAAACCCTAAACCCTAAATCCTAAACCCTAAAGCCTAAACGCTAAACCCTTAAACCCTAAACTCGAAACCCGAACTTCAGGGGCTGTCGGGGCTTAGGGACTCAGGGGCTTCAGGAGCTCTAGGGGCTTAAAAACAAACCAAGGGACTGCGGGGGCCCAGGGCCTGTAGGGATTTAGGGGTTTTAGGGACTCAGGGGCTTTATAGGGTTTCGGGTTTAGGGTTTAGGGTTAGGGTTTAGGGTTTAGGGTTTAGGGTTTAGGGTTTAGGGTTTAGGGTTTAGGGTTTAGGGTTTAGGGTTTATGGTTTAGGGTTTAGGGTTTAGGGTTTAGGGTTTAGGGTTTAGGGTTGGGGTTTAAGGATATAGGGTTTAGGGTGTAGGGTCTAGGAGCTCACGGACTCAGGGGCGTTTGGGGGTTGAGGACCCAGGGGCGTTAGGGGCTTAGGGAGTCAGCGAGCGTTAGGGGTTTAGGGTCTCAGGGGCTTCAGGGTCACGGGGTTTGGCCTTTTGGGGTTCTGATAGGGGTTATATGGGGGAAGAAAATTCAGGGTCCCTTCCACGGGTCCCTCCTTGTACCCTTTGCTGGCCGTTTACGTGACCTGCATAAAAGCAAGTTGGGGTTTTCAGGAAACCCCACAACCCAAACCCCAAACCCCTAAACCCCAATAGCCCGAAACCCAAACCCCAAAATCTAAACCCGAAACCAAAGCCCCAAGCCCAAGCCCTGAATCCCAAACCATAAACCCGAAACCCCAAAAAAACAAACCCTAAACCCCAAACCTTAAACCCGATACACCCCAAACCCCACCCAAGACCCTAAACCCTAAACGCCCTAAACCCTGAACCCTAACCCTATACGCCCTAAACCCTAAACCCTAAACCCCTATACGCCCTAAACCCTAAACCCCTATACGACCTAAACCCTAAACCTTAAACCCTAAACCCTAAACCCTAAACGCTACACCCAAAACCTTAATCCTTATACGCCCTAAACCTCAAGCCGACCGCCAGGTGGCCGGAGTCTGCGCCGCCTGGACACCACCGGGCGTACGCAGCATCGCGGCCAGAAGCCGCGTGCACCTTTAGGGTTTAGGAGGTTTAGGGGGTTTAGGGTTTAGGGTTTCGGGTTTAGGGGGTTTAGGGTTTGGGATCTGGGTTTTGGATCCTTCCAGGCGTCTGGGTAAGCGTAGGCAGAAGCCAGAGGACCACAGGGGGGGGGGGGAGAGGGAGAGCAAATGCTGGTGCATATGGGAGCTTGCAGGAGTCTACTGGAGTTTACAGGGGTATATGTAAGAAACCCTACAGTAAACCCTAAACCCTAAACCCTAAACCCTAAACCCTAAACCCTAAACCCTAAACCCTAAATGTAAGTTTGAGCGCTAGGGCTTCATTGCATCGCCAGGGAGCTCATACGAGGCGTAGGGGAATGGCTGGATGCAGTGGTGCAGCGCGTTCCGGCCGTCCTTGTCCTGCAAAAAGCCTATAAGCCTCTAAACCCAGCGGTTAAGATCGCGCGAAAGCACCCAGAAGCTGGGATTTGAAGCTTTTTTTACGCGTGCGCGCGCGCGCGCGCCGTGGGGGGGGGGGGGGGGGGGGGGGGGGGTGGGTGGGGTGGTAGTTCCCAGACCATTGGAGGGTACCCTATTCTACTCTTGGGTCATTCTTGGGAACCCTTAAGGGGATCCGCCTTTCGGACTTTGCCAGGGTTCTGGGTTTTGGGTTTTTAAAGGAAAGTTTTTTGTGCCTTAGGGAAGAGGGAGCCTTGGGAGTAGTGGGGAGTTTGGGGAACCTTGGGTTAAATACCTCCTCCCTTGAACCCCCTCCGTTTCAGAACCTTATGAGCTTATGCCAAGGTATGCACTTCTTGACGTCCATGCATCAATACATAGAAACACAGACACCTATGCAACCATGTTGAGTACACACAGACACAGGAACACATAAAAAACAAGTATATATCTATACCTGTCTATCTATCTATATACATACATACATACATACATACACAAAATCTGAACAGAACACATACACATACTAGGATGGCCCTTGAAGCCCTCCGACAAAGATTCCTGACGGTGATCCTCCTAAATCCAATAGGGGAAAACCTGAAAAGTCCCAAGGGCCTACCGAATATACATAAGCCCTAAACCCCAAACCCTAAAGCCTAAACCCTAAACACTAAACCCTAAACCCCAGGGGCTATAGCCCTAGTAACCAAAAACCCTAAAGCCTGCGTGCCCCCTCCTAACGAATGTATGCGCTGGCCAAGGTAGGGCTGCCTCGGGGGCGTCTTGGGGTTTAGGGTTTAGGGTTTAGGGTTTAGGGTTTAGGCTTATCGCGTTTATTTATGATTTACGAGGGGGGGGGGGGTTGGGTGTTGAGATTCGGGGAGTGTCCTGGCGGGTGGGGTCCGCTTTGGCGTTGAGGAGCTCGTCGACCACCTGGACTGTATGAAACCACCTAAAGGGTTTAGGGTTTAGGGGTTTAGGGGTTTAGGGTTCAGGGGTTTAGGGGTTTAGGGGTTTAGGGGTACACCCCTGAGCCCCTACTCCCCCAAACCCCAACCCGAAAGGCTGAGCCACCCCAAACCCTAGGAACCCAAGTCCCAAAAACCTAGAACCATCAAAAAAAACACAACGAAACCTAACCCCCAACACGAAAGCACCCAAACCCCCTAAACCCTAAACCCTAGACCCTGGCTAGACCCTAGACCCCAGACCCTAGACCCTAGAGCCTAGACCCTAGAGCCTAGACCCTAGACCCTAAGCCCTAAACCCGAACCCTAAACCCCAAACCGCAGCGCTCCACCCCAGAGCTCTGTGAGCCACAAGCCGCCCCAGGACCGCGAAGCTTGGGCTTCGGGACGTATTTTCGGGTAGGGTTTAGGGTTTAGGGTTTAGGGTTTAGGGTTTAGGGTTTAGGGTTTAGGGTTTAGGGTTTAGGGTTTAGGGTTTAGGGTTTAGGGTTTAGGGTTTAGGGTTTAGGGTTTAGGGTTTAGGGTTTAGGGTTTAGGGTTTAGGTTAGGGTTTAGGGTTTAGGGTTTAGGGTTTAGGGTTTAGGGTTTAGGGTTTAGGGTTTAGGGTTTAGGGTTTAGGGTTTATAGGGTTTAGGGTTTATAGGGCTAGGGTTTAGGGTTTAGGGTTTAGGGTTTACAACCCTTAACCCCAAACCCACGAAATTCTGACCTCACAGGTAACATTTAAAAAACTCTGAACACTGAACCCTGAAGCCCGGAACCCTAAACCCTAAACCCCAGCCCGAACCGCGGCCTCCTTGTTGTTGTCCAGAATCGCAATGCTGAGCACCTGGGTTGGGCGGAGACCCGAAGTTATCGAGTTCTTAAGGGTTTAGGGTTTAGGGTTTAGGGTTTAGGGTTCACGGGGGGGGGGGGGGGGGGGGTGGTTCTGTAACCCAATGTTCCCTAATACTCCCCACTACTCCCTAAAAACTCCCTGAACTTCCCTAAGGCTCCCCCAACCGTAAACCCTAAACCCAAAGCCCTTAACCCTAAACCTGAGAATCTTCTAAACCCTAAATCTTGAACCCCCCATGAACCGCCCTCCCGTAAGAACCCTAAGACGAAGCTTCCGGGGCTTGGGGCTCCTCCCTCCCTGGCTTGGCCCTGTTAGCCCGAGGGTTGGGGTTTAGGGTTTAGGGTTTAGGGTTTAGGGTTTAGGGTTTAGGGTTTAGGGTTTAGGGTTTAGGGTTTAGGGTTTAGGGTTTAGGGTTTAGGGTTTAGGGTTTAGGGTTTAGGGTTTAGGGTTTCGGGTTTCGGGTTTCGGGTTTCGGGTTTCGGGTTTCGGGTTTCGGGTTTCGGGCTTGGGCCTCTGACTTTTGGGGGCCTGGGGGACTCGGGGCTGCCCCTCAAACACAAGTTGACCTTTGGGATGATTCTGGTCTGCTGGTTGCAGACTGGACATTCGAATGAAAGAAACGGCACTAACCGTGTAGCCATATGCAAATTCCTAAGCTCTAGCTCCTGACATGGGGGCTTACGAAAATCATGACCCCCTAATATAGACCCCCCCTAAATATAGTAGCATTCCCTTATAATAAGGACCCCAATAACGTACCCCTAATTTCGAGAACCCCATATGGTAACACTTAATTAGTTCAAGTTTCTTCATTGCATGTGAAATCCAAGGATTCGCATTTCGCAGTCCTGCGTCTGTCTCGCATTTATATGACTTTTGAAGGGTCTTGTGTCTTGTAGGATTCACCGGGCTAGATGCCCCAATAGTCCCTGAAACCCGAAACTCTGAAGTATGAATCCCGAAGCCAAAGCTGAAACCCTAAACCCTAAAACTTAAACCCCGCACTCAAAAAGTGCCAGTTGAGCCCTATCGGCCCAAAAGCCACCAAGGGGCGCCACGCCCCTTGTCGTCCTCCCCTGCATGTGCCGTGCTTGCCTTCGCCTGGTGCAGGGAGCTGAATAAGGACTACGAGTTTAGAGTTTTGGGGCTTGGGGCTTCGGGTAGTTTAGCGTTTTTGGGGTGTTGGGGTTTTAGGGTTTCGGGTGTAGGGTTTAGGGTTCAAAAGATACGGCTTCCAGGAATTAACAACCGAACCCAGGTAACCTGTCAACTCCGGTCTTCGAGGTCACATCCGGTCTGCATTGCGGTTTAGGGTTTAGGGTTTAGGGTTTAGGGGTTAGGGTGGTTTAGGGTTTAGGGATTAGGGATTAGGGTTTAGGGTTTAGGGATTTGGGGGGTTTAGGGTTTTTTGCCCACACAAACACCCCCCCCCCCCCCCGACCTGCAGCAAGTGCCGCACGAGTCCAGGCACACCGGCCAAGGTGGCGGCCAACAGGGGCCCATGGCCCTTCTTGTCTTTGCCTTGCGAGAGGTCTACTTGGAAACCAAATGAGGTTGAAGCCTAAACCCTAAACCCTAAAACCCTAAACCCTAAAACCTATAGGGTTTAGGGTCACTAGGCCTTACATAGTGATGCAAGGTGATTCCCCCGGGGATTTGAGGGAAACAATCGCCGAGAGAGGCCCTCACAGGATTTTTTTCTCAAGTGGAGCTTGGCCCCCCTTGAGCCGGGGTTAGGTTTGAGGGTTTAGAGCTAAACCCTAAACCCTAAACCCTAAACCCCAAACCCTAAACCCTTAACGCGAAAATAGGATCCTCCCTAAGCCAAGAGGGGAACAGTCTCCCAAGGACTGTCTAGTAGCACAGTGCATGTGACAACTTCAGGCTCCAGGGCTCATTTGAGCAATCAAGGCGGTTTAGGGTTTAGGGTTTTAGGGTTTTAGGGTTTAGGGTTTAGGGTTTAGGGTTTAGGGTTAGACCCTAACCGCACATATCCTTAACCCTGCTCTGGAATCCAAAACCAACACCTCGCAACTCTCATCCACGAGGCTCCGCCACCCTAAACCCTAAACCTTAAACCCCAAACCCTCAACCCTAGACCCTGGACTCCGCAGGGGTGCCGGTGACGCCTGGACATTTTTCGGCTCGGACATGGCAAGGCACGAAGTTTGCATCCCTTAAGGTTGTACCCATGGGTTTTGGGGTCTGTTGTTAAGGATCCCGAACGGTATATAAGGGCCATCTTAGGAGTATATTATGGGGAACCTTTAGGGGTACAACCTTAGGAGTCCGAGTCTGAATCCCTTGAAAGTCACGAAGGTTGCATCCCTAAGCCCATCGATGTAACTCTCTGTCTACTCACCCTACGCCACCCAAATAATCGACTCGGTTTAGGGTTTAGGGTTTAGGGTTTAGGGTTTAGGGTTTAGGGTTTAGGGTTTAGGGTTTAGGGTCTAGGTTCAACCCTAAACCTAATCCCCAAATCTTTGACTCTGAAACAAGCTCGGTCGGCTCTTCCCCTGCCTTTGTGTGGATCCGCGCCTGCGCGCAGGAGCTGGTCTGCCACCTCCGAATGTGGGCCGGGGGGGGGGGGAGGGGGAGGGGTTAGTCATGTCTAGTACGTTTAGGGAAAAGCAACAACCCTAAACCGTAAACCCTGAACCCTAAACCTTAAACCCCTACACCCTACACCCTAAACCCTAATCCCTAAACTAAACCCTAAACCTAAACCCCTAAACCCTAAAACAAGTGCTACGCGCACCTTCCACGCGGCCATCTCAATGGCTGAGCTGAGAGGCGAACGCCCCTTGCCGGGTCAAGAGCTTCAGAGTTCCAGCCGAACTGGGTTTAGGGTTTAGGGTTTAGGGTTTAGGGTTGAGGGGTCTAGGGTTTAGGGTTTAGTGTGTGCACTAGGAGTTTCAGTTGGGCTGAAAGGCCGAGAAGTGGAACGGTGAACCCACTCGCTCCTTGTGTTTGCTCGGGAAAGTGGCGAACCGGACCTGCGAATCAACGAAAAAGGCTCCGATGCCTCACCCTGCGTGCAGCTGAAGCCATTTCATAAAACCCAAGGGCCCATACTTTAAAACTTTAGGGTTTAGGGTTTAGGTTTTAGGGAATGAACAGAAGTTAAGGGACCATATTTTGTAAGAGGCCATGTTACTTCGCTTAGATTCGCCAAGCCACCAAACGGTACCCCCCCCCCCCCCCGCCAAGCTAACCAGTCCCTGACAAAATCAAGACCAGAAGGCTTAAGATGGACTGACATACCCAAAATTCCGTAGGAAAACGCCGTCACCCGGTTGCTTTTAAAGGTCTTGGCAACAGTGTATACCAGCTCCCCGGAACCCGAAACCCACAAATCCGAAACCTTCAGACCTAAACCCCACACTCCTTCCAACACCACCAAACCCCTAAATCCCAAGTAAACCCGGAACAAAAAAAAGCTGCATCCTAAACCCTACAAATCCCATAACCATAAACCCCACGCCCCTCCCGAAACCCTAAACCCTAAACGCCTAAAGCCTAAACCCTAAACCCTAAACCCTAAACGCCTAAACCCTAAACCCCAAACCCCAAACAAACAAACATCAACTGGGGCCTTTCAAAAACTCAACTGCTCAAGCCCCCTAAGCCCGAAACCCTAAACCCTAAACCCTAAACCCAAAACCCTAAACAAACTGGTGCCATTCAAAAACGCAACTGCAAGTCCAGGCTCGGTCCACCGCCGTGGCCGAGGCCTTCGCCGACAGCAGCGCGTTGATGGCAAAGGTCATGCGGCCATCCACGGCCACGAGCCTCAAGTGGGGGTTTAGGGTTTAGGGTTTAGGGTTTAGGGTTTAGGGTTTAGGGTTCAGGGTTTAGGGTTTAGGGTTTAGGGGCCACGAGACTTGGCTGCACTCAGTGATTAAGAAATCCAATAAGCCCAAGAAGGCTAAGGACCTAAGGTTACAGTAAAGTACCACGGCCACGAGCCTGAAAGTCTGTTTTTTTGAGGGTTTTTGTGGGTTTAGGGTTTGGGGTTTGGGGTTTGGGGTTTAGGGTTTTGGGCTTAGTAGATGAGCCCCAAGTGGTGGTTTAGGATATGAAGGGTACCGTACCAAATTGGGGTCCTTATTATAAGGGGATCCTACCCTCAAGCCTGTTTTTTGAGATTTTTGGGGGGTTCAGGTTTTAGAACCCTAAACCCGAAACCCTAGACCCCAGACCCTAACTCCTAATAAACCCTGAGCCCTAACCCTAAGCCTCAAGTGGGGGTTTTACGATATTAAGGGTACCTTCTTGGGGTCCTGATTATAAGGGGATTCTACTCTTTTGGGGGCCACGAGACTTGGCTGCACTTAGTAGATTAAGAAGCCCAGTAAACCAGTAAAGTACCACGGCACGAGCCTCAAGGCTGCTTTGAGGTGTAGGGGTGTAAGGCATAGGAACCCTAACCCTAAACCCCAAACCCTAAACCCCAAACCCTAAGGCCTCAAGTCTGCTTTGGGGTGTAGGGCTGCAGGTTTCAGAACCCTAAACCCTAAACCCGAAACCCTAAACCCTAAACACCAAACCCTAAATCCTAAACTTGGAGTTGCCTAAAGGAGACCGCGAAGACGCACCAGTAAGCTCAGGGTTTACCCGCTTCAGGGTTTAGGGCTTAGGGTTTAGGACTTAGGGTTTTTTACTTCTTAGGGTTTAGGACTTAGGGTGTAAGGCATAGGGTTTAGGGCTAGACCCAACTTAAGCCCCTAAACCCTGAAAGCCCGGCTTTTCAAGCCCGAAAAAGGCCCTAAATCCTAAACCTCAAAGCCTAAACCCTAAACCCTAAACGAAAAAGGCCCTAAACCCTAAACCTTAAAGCCTAAACCCTAAACCCTAAACCCTCAGCCATACGCTTAAAACCCATCAGTCGGAGCGCACAGGCGGCCGACCCCGGTCATCCACACCCTGATCTGGAAGCGCGCGAAGCTCCAGAAGCCTTTGGGGTTTAGGGTTTGGGGCTTTTGGGGTGTTTTGTTCGCTCTTTCAGGGCTTCGGGTTTTGTAGGGCTTTAGGCTTATGAATAGTCTAGTGCTTTTCGGGCTGCATTTTGCGGCCAATTTTTGGGGCTTTGGGGGTTGTGGGGCTTGAGGGGTTGCAGGTTTTATGGTTTGGGGTTTAGGGTGGGCCAAGTTTAGGGCTGAGGGTGATACCACTTCAGAGCTGAAGCATGTAGGGACTGAGTCTAGCGATGCATGCGCACATGTTGCTTGATGCTGCCCCCCCTGGCTAGTGAATCTGCCGTCGATGCCCTTCCGATGGGGTTCATGTTGCTTCTCCGTGATCGTGGTAGTTGTGTGGCAGTGTGCTGAAAGGAAGTAGGTAAAGTCACTGGGGACCTAAACCCAAAACGCGACACCTGAGAGTCGTGCTGGCAAGCTCGCGAACCCCACAAAAAAATCAAAATGCCGAGCCCCAAATCGAAAAGGCATTGAAAGCGCAAGCTACTTCAAGTTGCTCGCGCCTGGTGGGGTACCCTCAACGAATAACCAAGATGCAATGTGTCAGAGATACCCGGGTTTTTGGGGGTGAGGTGCTTGAAGCCCCCTGCTATACCAACCATAGCTGACGGGGACTAAGGTTCAGGGGCTTAAGTCCTCAGAGCACGCGCGGCGGCATGCCATGAGTGCAGCTCAGCAGCGTTGTCAACACCGGTTGCATGCTGCCTGGCACACTTGGAAGTTCAGGGTACTAATAACCCCAATTATAACTTATAAGTATACTTATAAAAGCCCCCTAAGCCCCCCCCAATTCCTCTAAGTAGGTGATACGTGGACTTATATTTGGGGTTATAAGTACCCATGAACCTCCAAGTACCCACAGGCGAGGGATCACCGAGAGACTCTCTGTTGGGGAATGGGCGAGAAAGCGGGGCGGTCGCATACATTCTCCAGCCCCTGTAGAGACAACCCTAAGGAAGCCAACAATGGAACTGCGCGAGAGACTGTAGAGGTCGGGCTCAGGAATAAATGCAAAATTGCTCCCTGAAAGCGTGTTGTCCTAGATAGGTACGGCTTTTTCTAACCTGAAGCTAGTTTTGAAGCGCATGGGGCAGCTCAGCTGCGCGGCAACACTTCAGAGCTTTAGCATGCTCTGGTTTTCCTTCTTAAACCCCCTCCACCACCATAAACCCGAAGCACACCTCCGTAAACCCTGAAAACCGCCGTGTAAGCCCTATCTAGGCACGAAAGGCCCCGCACGCCGTATAGATCCGTTCTCAGCCCCTGAACACCCCAATGAAGCCTAAACAAGGTGAGGTGTTTGGTTCCAAGTTGCCCAAAGCCCTAAACCCTAAATCCTAAACCCTAAGCCCGAAACTCTGAAAACCATAAATTCCGGCCCACATGACAGAGGTCCGAAGATCACTCAAGGGGTAAGGCGTGGAACATCCGCTAGCGTTTACATTAAGAACCCTGAAGTGTTGCTAGGCTAAAAAAACGAGCCCCACAGGGGGTGTGTAGACTAATGGCCCAGGAAACAGTAGGTTCTGAGTTCTAAAGGTATGGGGTTTCTCTTTGGAGGAAACAAAGACCCTGCTTTGGAGTAGAATCTGAGAAAACATATACTTTCTAGGTAGAAGTTGCGACAAGAGAAACCCAGAACCAAACAAAGTATTAAAGTATAGTTCTCCAACAGTAAAAAGAGCCCTACCTAAACCCTAAACCCTAAACCCTAAGCCCTAAACCCTAAACCCTAAACCCTAAACCCCAAACCCCAAACCCCAAACCCTAAACCCTAAACCCTAAACCCTAAACCCTAAACCCTAAACCCTAAACCCTAAACCCTAAACCCTAAACCCTAGCAGCTGTAGAGTCTGCTTGCCCAGCGGCCACTCAGATTCAGGGCATCCAGGATGAGGGAGCCGCCGGCCTCCGTGGGTGGGCTTTCAGGGTTTTAGGGATTATAGGGTATATATATATATATATACTAATATATATATATATATATATAGGGTTTAGGGTTTAGGGTTTAGGGTTTAGGGTTTAGGGTTTAGGGTTTAGGGTTTAGGGTTTAGGGTTTAGGGTTTAGGGTTTAGGGTTCCGGGTTTAGTGTTTAGGGCTTGGGGTTTAGGGTTGAGGGTTTAGGGTTTGGGGTTTCGGGTTGAGGGTGGCTTCAGGGTTCTGCAGGATGTGATTTTGAACAACCCCCAAGCCCCCTCAACCCCAACCTTATTCGGTGCAGCAAAGCCCCAGAGACCCTACACTCTAAACCCTGAAATCCCAAAATCAAAACCCGAATCCCATAAACCCTAAGTAAACCCTAAACCAGAAACCCCAAATCCCATAAAACCTAAACTCCAAATCCATACACGCTGAACCCTAAACCCCATGAGTCCTAGCCCTAAACCCTAAACCCTAAACCCTAAACCCTAAACCCTGAACCCTGAACCCTAAACCCTAAATCCCAGAAAAAAACACCCTAAACCTCATGAACCCCAAGTCGACTCTAAGTCCCACAAGCTTCCCTAAGCCCAATAAACCCTAAACCCCACAAGACCTAAACCCTAAACCCTAAACCCTAAACCTTAAACCCTAAACCCTAAACCCCAAACCTTACAAACCCCAAACCCTAAACCGTAAGCCCTAAACCCCACAAAACCTAAACCCTACAAAACCTAAACCCTAAACCCTAAACCCTAAATCACATGAACCCTAGATAAACCCGGAAAAAAAGCCATAAAGCTTAGACCCTAAACCCGAAACCCTAAACCCCAAAAGCCGCAAGTTCGGCATCTGATGCACTTTCGGGTTTAGGGTTTAGGGTTTAGGGTTTAGGGTTTAGGGTTTAGGGTTTAGGGTTTAGGGTCTAGGGTTTAGGGTTTAGGGTTTGCACTGGCCAACGAGGCTTTCAAGCCTCGATCTCACAAGTTCGTCGAAGGGTGTGACCCCTCGAGTGACACCAGCGAGCGTCGCTGCCGACCAAGGTGCCGGGTTTAGGATTTAGGGTTTAGGGTTTAAGGTTTGGGGTTTAGGGTTTAGGACAAGGAATAGGGGACCCCCACTATAGACCCCCAATAGTAGGATCCCCTTATCCAAAAAGGTACCCCGCCCCCCCCCCCCCCCCCCATTTTCGGCAACCCCCATATTAGTAGTATCCGCCGACCTTGGCGGCGTGTTGGATGGGTTTCGGAGGCCCTTTTTGTCCCCTCCTTACACCCCCCCCCCCAGACTCGTCGCGACTGACAATTCGGCTCTTAGGGTTTAGGGTTTGGGGTTTAGGGTTTAGGGTTGGGGTGTAGGGTCTAGGGTTTAGGGTCTAGGGTTCAGGCATCTGCGGTCGCGGCGGCCGCAGCCGCTTCCCGAAGGACTTTGGATTCAGGTGGAAAGTTGCTGTTATCTCTAGTTGCAGCCTTGTGTTACTCGCCTCCCTACTTTGAGGTTCGTGGTACTCACCAACCAATTAGAACTGTACTTGTAACTGTACTTATAAGCCCCTTAAGTGCCAAATATGGTTATAAGCACCGCTATACGTACAGCTATAGTAGTTGGTGAATAAGTACCATTGAACCTCCAAGTACTTCTTGACACCCATAAACCCAAAGTCCTTATTCAACAAGCTCAAAACAGAACCTCAGACGAATGGTGCTTTTTCGAGCGGTCAAGCAGATGTCTCAATTTATGCATCCTCATCACCATCTTCATCATCATCATCACCATCATCATCATCATCATCATCATCGTCTTCGCTTGCAGCATACTGAGAAGAGTCCGCGAGGGTGGGATCACCATCGCCTTTGTTGGAATTCTCATCGCCCTGGTTTGCAGTTGGCTGTGAAGATTCGGCGAGGTTGGACTCATCACTTCCTTTGCTTGCAGCTACAACACGGGCTTGAATAATTAGAATGGGGCTTTGGGGGTTGTGAAAGTATACTAATAAAGGGACAACAAGGGATTGTTACTAGTAATTCTTCCGACCCTATATTATGTGAGCACAGCCGCCACCCTCGTCGCAGGAGCTGGCTTTCTCTTGGCAGCCGAAATCCTCACAAGGATCGATAACCTTGGCTGACTTCTGGACCCCTCCTAAAAGCTTAACTGTTAGGCTCTTTCTTGTAGTTTCTACCAAACCCCAAAAGGCTAAAGCCCTAAGAGCCAGCCAGAAGAAAGCCAAGCAACCTCCTCGAAGCCTGGTGCTCCTGCACCCTTTCGTCGAAGGTCAAACTGCCAACCCTCTGAGATAATCTCGGGAATCTTCATGGCATGGTCGTCCGGGTTCATCTCCTTGGCCGAAACCCAAATGCCATGCTCGCCGGCCACCTGAGCGACAAGCTTGTAGCCTTTGGCCTGCATCAGGGCGTCCAACGCGGCCAAGGAGGCGCCGCTGACCTCTCCCATCCCAGCCCAAACGCCATCGGACTGGTACGAGCGCACCTGCTTCTCGGAGCCCCTGAAGTAGCTGCTGAACTCGATGGCCACCACGCGTGGCTGGAAGCGGCCAAAGTCCAGGGCCTTGACGAGCCAGTAATCATTCCAGTCCACGTCAACCGTGAGGAGATCAAACTCACACGGCACCTTATGCATCTGGAATTTCTCATTGATGTTCTCCACCGTCAGGAATGCCTGTCGCAGGCGCACCGGGGCATCGTCGGGTTCCTGGATCAGATCTTGTCCAGGGCAAGAAGGGCAGCCTCCGTTGGGCGAGGATCCGGGGGCACCATCCAGGAGCAGGCCCTTCCAGCCACCTACACTCCCCTTTGACGCTTAATAAGCATATTGTTTTTAATACTTCCTTTGGGTTTTTTTATATAAACAAAAATGAAAAATACTTCCCAAGGGGGATGTAGCCACAGTTCAAGCGGAAGTGGGCCGAGTTCAGGACTTCGGGGCGGCGGCTGCCGAACTCCACGAAGTAGGTGTTGGTGGTTCCGATGGCCTTGAAGATAGCATTGAGGTAGCGGTCCTGGCTGAACTGGCTGCAGATGCCAGGCTCGTGGACATGACTGAAGTCAATCACCTTGCTCTTGCTCAAACTCGAGCTTGGCACGCCACAGAACTGCTTCGTCCAGGGCCTACCCTTGTTCTGGCAGTGGCCATCGTCCCTCGGGCCTGTCAAACCCAGGATTTCCTCCAGCGAAGGCCTCTTCGACTTGGCACCCCTTCGGTGACGAAGGGCCGAAGCCACCAAGGGGAGCAAAAGCACCAAAGCCACCTTCATCGCGCTTCGACAGATGAGCGCATGCTCTACGTTGCGGACTGGGGATTGAAACTCCACTTTGAAACTCCAGTGAGCCAAAACGGAGCTCTGACCTCCCGGGTTTGAAGACGTTTCGACTCGTTTTCACCACGGCCTCTTGAATCTTCCGAGCAAACTCCAGAAGCTCCAGAGACCCTTAGCCCCAAACACGAGACTGCACCCAGAAAAACTCCCCAACCACCCCCCCAGCCCAAGCATCCTGGAACATCCCTAGCCCCTACGGAGGTGCGGACCCAGAACCCAGAATGGCAGCAACAGCCGTGCGGGTAGCTTGAAGCTGCTACACGTCCTTCAGCTGATCTTGCAAGTCCAAAGAATAAACAAAGACGAACCGGATTTACATCAATCCAAGGAAAGTCGTGAGATACACTTTTTGTCGTCATGCGCCATGCGCAATGATACGTGGTAACGAGAAGTATTTGCACCCCTCCATAAACCCTAAACCCTAAACCCTAAACCCTAAACCGCAAACCCTAAACCCCAAACCCCAAACCCTAAACCCTAAACCCCAAACCCCATAAGGCCCTAAAAGGGCCTAGAAAGAGCTCGGAGCCTCGGAGGGCGCGTCCGTGACGCGGGCCTTGGCGCGCACCAGGTCCATGATGAGGTCCTTCGGAGGGATCTTTGGGTTTGGGGGTTTAGGGTTTAGGGCTTAAGGTTTGGGGTTTAGGGTTTGGGGTTTAGGGTGTAAGGTTTGCGGTATGGGGTTTAGGGTGAGGAGGCCTCAGGCTGTCCTAGACGGGGAAGGCTTGCAATGAGCCTCGTAGCCCAAAGGGTGCAAACCTCCTGAGAACCTAGGCCTAAAGTCGTAACCCTAAACCCTCAACCCTACACAGGGTGGGGCTGAAGGGGGTTTAGGGTTTAGGGTTTAGGCTTTAGGGTTTAGAGCTTAGGAAACCCTGAACACTCAAAAGGCCGATGCCCTCTAGTTTGCTCCTCTGAACCCAACCCAAGGTGGCAACTCCGAGCATGTCTTTGATATCAAGCGGATGAGGTTTAGGGTTTAGGGTTTAGGGTTTAGGGTTTAGGGTTTAGGGTTTAGGGTTTAGGGTTTCGGGTTTAGGGTTTAGAGTTTAGGGTTTAGGGTTTAGAGTTTATAGGGTTTAGGGCCTCTCTAAATGCTTTCGCACTCGAAGCATGAGTCTCAGGGCAGTTACATGGTTCCTTAAGGTTTAGGGTTTAGGGTTTAGGGTTTAGGGTTTAGGGTTTAGGGTTTAGGGTGTATGCTTAGGGAAGTTACGTGGTCCGGTCCCTTGATGTGGTCCCTTAGTTTCTGTAAAGAGTTCTGAAGTATGGGCCCTGGGGTTTTATGGGTAGATACACAGGGGTATGTAAGGGGTCCCCTTAGACCCTGAGACCCTGAGACCCTTAGACCCCTAAACCCTAAGCCCTAAGCCCTAAGCCCTAAGCCCTAAACCCTAAACCCTAAACCCCCCAGAGCCCTAAACGCGTTTAGGGCCTCAGGGAGTTCAGGGGCTTCGGCGGCGTCCGGGTTCCAACGAAGGCTGGCCAAGCGGCCTCCTTCCCTAAACCCTAAACCCTAAACCCTGAACCCTGAACCCTAACCCTAAACCCTAAACCCTAAACCCTAAACCCTAAACCCTGAACCCTGAACCCTGAACCCTAAACCCTAAACCCTAAACCCTAAGCCCTAAACCCTAAACCCTAAGCCCTGAACCCTGAACCCTAAACCCTAAACCCTAAACCCTAAGCCCTAAACCCTAAACCCTAAACCCTAAACCCTAAACCCTAAACCCAACCCCAAAGCGTAAATCCTACACTCTAGACTGGCGTCCTGAATACCATAAACGTTGGCCCTAAACCTTAAACCCTAAACCCCTGAAAGCCTCCGAGGCTACAGCCTAAATAAACAACAGGCTAGGGTTTAGGGGACTGGGTTCAGGGGATGGGCTTTAGGGTTTAGGGTTTAGGTCGAAGAGGGTTTCAGGAGTCCCTATACTCGGGAGTCCTTAAGGAAGAAACCCTGGAAAGGGTGCCGAATTTAGCGAACGGCCCCTAAATGGAAGAGCCTGCTCCATTTTCGAAACTGCCGGCGGCAAGATGCAGCATAAACAGGGTGGGGGGGTTTCTACGGGACCCTAAACCCTAAACCCTAAACCCTAAACCCTAAACCCTAAACCCTAAACCCTAAACCCTAAACCCTAAACCCTAAACCCTAAACCCTAAACCCTAAACTCTGACCCCTAAGGCTTGGGGCGAGCTCAGGGGCTGCGCACCTTGGGGATCAGATGAGCCCCGGAAAGCTGCAATGAGAAACAGCCACTGCAAGACGTTAGAGCCTGAGGACCGCAAGCTTAGGGTTTAGGGTTTAGGGTTTAGGGTTTAGGGTTTAGGGTTTAGGGTTTAGGGTTTAGGGTTTAGGCTTAGGTGTCCAGTAGCCAGACACAAACAAGTTGACACTGTGCCTTTCGTGAGCTCTTCATGTACCGACAAGAGTGTAAAAGCTTACCAGCTGGGCTGCAAAACCCTAAACCCTAAACCCTAAACCCTAAACCCTAAACCCTAAACCCTAAACCCTAAACCCTAAACCCTAAACCTTCAACCCTAAACCACAAACCCTAGAGCCCCAAACCTTAAGCCCTAAATCTTACACCTCAAGCCCTAAACCCTCACATAAACGGTTCTTTTCTGGTCCCCAGGGAAATCATGGGCTCCGTACTACCCCCACTCTACATAATTATTTGGGGAAGCTAGGGGGGCTAGTATCGAGGCGGGTAGTAGCCCTAAACCCTAAACCCCAAGCCCCAAACCCTATGGGGTAGTAGGGGAACCCATGGGAAAACTACACGAAGACTTAGCCGGGCTCAGCCGGAGCCATGAAAGTCTTGAACTCCGAGATGTCGTGCTCCTGGGGTTCAACTTGCTTAGGGTTTAGGGTTTAGGGTTTAGGGTTGAGGGTTGAGGGTTGAGGGTTTCGGGTTTCGGGTTTCGGGCTTCGGGTTTAGGCTAGGTTGCCCCCGATATCCTGGGAAGAAGCGAGGTTCCTGCAAGAGCAGTTTGGGATCATCGTAATCGAGCGATTGCCGTGGATTTGGGGTTTAGGGTTCGGCTCTTTGTGCCTACCCTGGCATACAAGACCCTAGACCCTGAACCCTGCACACCCTAACCGTCAAAACTCCTAACCCCCAAGCCTTCCAAACGCTAAACCCTAAACCCTAAACCCTAAACCCTAAACCCTAAACCCGAAACCCTACACAGCCATAGTAAAAGCAGCCTGAGGCTCAAGGTATCTGAGGCGCAAGGCCTCCAGGTAGGCCACCTTCAGGGACTGAGGGTTTAGGGTTTAGAGTTTAGGGGTTGGGGTTTGGGATTTGGGGCTGGCGGCGTGTTGGATGGTCCCCCCCCCCCCCCCCCCCCCGCCCCGGCCCCCCACCCCCCACCCCCCCCCTCCACCCTCACCCCAAAAACAGCAGGCAGGCCAAGACACTTGCCCCCAAAACAACTTGCAGAGTTTTTTTGGTGGATTTGGGTGTTGAGAGGTTTAGGGCCTCTTGGGTCGGTGGCCTGAGCCGGAGGCCCCTAAATTTTGGGTGGTTATGTACGGGCTACTTAGGTTTGTAGGGACTATATAAGGTATATAGATTCAGGGTCACTTTAGGAGTCCCTCCTTAAACCCCTGAGCCACCTCAGCAGTTTGCGAAGCGCCCAGGCCACTGCCCTTACGGGCCCGCTCCTTGGCCTCGTGGTTGCCTTGGTGCTTTTGTTTGTTTTGGTTCATAGGGTTTAGGGTTTAGGGTTTAGGGTTTAGGGTCTAGGGTTTAGGGTTTAGGGTCTAGGGTTTAGGGCTTAGGGTAGGCCTAAACCCTAAACCCTCAACCCAAAACCCGAAACCCTGAACCCTAAACCCCAAACCCCAAACCCTACATAAACCCTGAACCCTAAACCTGCACTCTTGGCTCAAGTTGAGCTGCAGAGCTGGTGCCAGGACATCTTGCCGGCTCCCACCCTGCCTTCGAAGTAGAACACGTGCAGCGCCTGCTTTAGCTGCACCTTGCTGGCGAAGGGGCTTAGGGTTCAGGGTTTAGGGTTTGGGGTTTGGGGCTATTCCTAGAACAATTCGGAGCGTTTTAGTGGGACCCTAAACCCTACCTGGAAAACCAAGTTGTCGTTTATAACGGGCACAGGGGGCACTGCACCGAAATGTGTGGCACCAACACAAGACCCGGAACCAGTGCCCGATTTATTCAAGAGAAATCTACAGGATGGGTCGGGGCTAACTTTTTCACGGCTCTTCCCACAGCTTCAGCAGGTAACGAGACACCGTGTCTGTGTGAACACTACGCACATTGACAGCACGAGAAAGCGTAGCCACCTTACCCACCAGGTCTTCGTCCATCTGGCATCCATCAGCCAGAATGTTCCACGTGAATCGCTGTCGAGACCTTGCAGCTGTACCGTAGAAATCCGCAAAGTGAATCATTGTGTGATATTTTGGCTGTAGCTTGTATCGGGTTTTTCCCTGATTGTACGCGTGCTGGGCACATTCAGCATAGCATCGCAAGAAGTTGTAGCCGGACTGGGCGACCTCTGTGGTAGCCTGGAGAGGCAGCCAAAGCCCGTTTCGATACAAGGTGCGTAGGAAGATGTTGGCGTTGACGCAGGCATCGTGCGCACTCTCCAAGTATGGATCAGGATTTGCCAAAGTAGCCAAATGGTTCCGGAAGAATTCTTCTAAGAAAGCCAGGACGGCAGTGGTGTCTGCAGCCTTGAACCAGCTCCTTGGAAACATTGGGGCCAATAGAAAACATTTGGCACAAACCGAACCCAAGTAAAAAACAAAAAAAACATCACGCTAACCAAGAAGCCCAACTGGGTAGGAGGAGTCCCTCGGAAAGTTCAGTAGGTTTCGAGTCAGACCATCCATGTGCAGCGGATGCTTCGTTCGCGTGCAGAATTCTTGCAGCAGCTGGTAGAGCGAGTTCAGCTGCTTTGGAACAGAATCGTCCCCCAGGATCCCATAGTCAATGATCATGACCTCTGTTGTGTACAAACTCTTTGTTCAAAATTCTGCAGCTAAAGAATACAAAAAGAAACATAAGGATGGAGATTTTCGACAGAACACAAGACCACTCCCGGCTAACTCGGCAAAACAGCCCTTGTGCAAGGTATGAAATGGATCATACCGAAGCATCATCTCTGGGCTCGCCGTCTGTGGCACGTCAGCCAAAGGTCCCATCGTTTCAAACGGCGACGTTCGCAAGAATGTTGTTCTCCAAGCTGCATGTTCCGAGAAGTCGTGTAGGGGGACACCAGGTCGTCCCGCCTCACACAAATGACATATCCCAACGCCAACCTGCTCGTTCGTTGTCAGTCTCGAGAAATGACGTTGGAGATGGCCTAGCTTCTGCTGGATCGGCCAGTCGCCTTTGAGGCCGACCCAGGCAACATAATAGTGTTGATGCTTGCCATCTGGAAAGTCAAGCCGCAGCCCTTGCTCGAAGAGCTGCTTCAGGTCAGTTGCGATGATTGACATGAGGCTGTCTAAAGATTCCTTAACCTGCTTCGTATAGAGCCTCTTTAGAAGCACTGATATCAAAAACCTTGTTTTGAACGAGCTGCCAACATAGTTGAGAGGTCCCCGCACCCACAGGTGATTGCCACGAAATCACCATGAGGCCTGCCTTTTTCAACGTCTCCCCTTCATCAGCATGCAGCATCAGAGGTAGCACCTGATGTAACCGATTCTTGTGGTATGTGTAGATGGCGTGCGACGGGTGCAGCTGGCGGAATCGACGCCAAAATTTGGCAAGCACCTCGACGGCACTCTGGTTGCCTCCCCACAGGGCCGGGAGCTTGCCATGCAACGCGAGAACTCGCAGCATGTTCCCCACCCTCAGCATAGGATGAGGTTTCTTCAAACAGATTTCCACCATATCAGTTGTGATAGGGCAAGAAAGGCCCCGCTTTCGAAACGCTTTCGCAGAATTGTTCTCATGTTTTGTCTGAGAGTGCCGATGGAGCTCCCCCAATAACGAAGAGCTAGCCAAAGTATCCGCAACATCTGGGTCTGCCGCGAGACATTCTTTGTAGAAACCAGAAGCCAACTGGCAAAGCAACCGATCGGAGACCTTCAGTGGTATATTTTCTTTAAGATGAAAAACAAGGATCGTGTGCGTTCGGCTTGCTGGGGCTTAGGGTTTAGGGTAGGGTTTACAAAACAGCAGCGGCGCTCAACGTATACACCCAAGACACCCCTGATCCTCGCGCTTTGGCCAACGCCTTTGAGGCAGCGCCCGGCTTCCCTGCATCTTTGCGGACATGGGCCAAAGCACCTTCGCAGCATGTTATTTCTGGATCTTTTATTAAGGTGGGCTGGCAATCGTGTTGGCGATTCAGTCTCGGGTCTTTTGTCTCGAGAGCAGACAGATCGAGGGGCCGAAAGCAGGATCACAACCCCAGCAATCCTGCAATGTAGCAAACTAACTTGCGCATTGCGTTCCTTGCAACCACAAGCGCCAAAAAAACGCTAGCGGTGAGAAGGTGTGGCCTTTGATGGAGAGCACGGTAGCTACGAGCAGCTTGTGTAGAACTGGAACAAATATGCGATATTCACTTCTTGCCAGCTGCCTTCTTGCTAGCACTCTTTGCCTTAGCCTTGGGCTTCCTCTTTGGGACGGCAGGGGGCTCAGGGTCTGATTCTTCGGACTCTTCTTCAACTTGAACTACTGCAGGCTTGGCCTTTGCCTTCGCACTTACATTGGGCTTCCCCTTCGCCTTGGGCTTGGGGGCGCCTTTCCTCGCTCGGAGAACGGTCCTTGAGTCCACACAAGAGCCCTAAACCCTATAAACCCTATAAACCCTAAACCTTTTACAAAAGTTTAACCCTTATAACCCTAAACCCTATAAACCCTAAACCCTAATAGTAAACCCCAAATAAACCCTAAACCCTAGACCCTATATAAACCCTAAACCCTAAACCCAAAAAACCCCAAACCCTAAACCCTAAAACCTAAACCCTAAACCTTATAAACCTTAAACCCTAAAACCCTAAAGCGAGCGAGCTTCCGTTTGATCTTGCGGTCTTCCAATGTGATTCGGCTGGACCTCAGCTAAGTCGTCTTCAATGCCCGGACATCGCGGCAGATGACTGAACGCAGGCCAAGCAGGGGATGATGGGTGTTTATATACAGCATTAACACGAGTCTCGGGGCAGCTTCTCGATCTGGGCCAGGTAGTTTCTCAGGGAATCTTGCGTCCTTAGTACAAGAGTGCGCAAAGAAGCTGAAGCAGGCAGCAACGCATGTGACATGGATAGTAGACTCAGTAGACAAGGTTCTTCTTGTCGGGCACCTTGCCAGAAGAATGCTCTGACTTGATCTCCGCGAGATGGTCGTGGAGCTGCATTAACTTCTTCTCGTGCTCAGTCGCTTTGTTCAGGGCCCTTAGCTTACCAAGACTTACTCTTGAGAAACAATGATATAGGACAAAGCGGTGTTGAGGAAAGTGGGTTGGAGCCAGGGAACTCTTCAGCATCCTTGCCCTCGCGTCCAGTGAGCTTCTCCATAGTCTGGCCCAGTCTGGTGCAAAGGTTGAGCACCTGCGTCAGGGCCTCGTCGATGTTCTCCACCTCCTGCAGCACTTGAGAAGCTATATTGTTATTCTGATTAGACTGAATATTGTATATAATATTCTATTCTATTATATTCTATTATATTCTATTATACTCTATGATATCATATTAATTATACTATATGATAGATATGTATATATATATATAATGCAATATAATACCATAAAAAATAGGTTAGGTTTAGATAGGATCCGGCCTCCAGGGCCTCTTCCATTTCCTTTGTTCTCTTCCTCTTTAGGCCACGGTTCGATGGGCCTTTTCGGTCCTCCTTGGCCTTGCTTTTGGCCTTCCTTGTCGTGGCCTGGCCTTTGCCCTTGCCATCCTCGCTGCTTGCTTCTTTATCATCCTCCTCATCATCATCATCATCATCAGCACCCTCATCACAAGACTCACTGTCCGAAGAAGCACCATCCGCATCTAGATCGGGGCGAGGACTTTTCCCCAAGGTAGGGGCTGGCAGGCTCTTCAGCTTGGGGTCCACAACCTGGTACTCCTGCAGCACCTCTTCGGCCACAACGTGCTCGGAGGAGCCACTTGTTTTCACATCCACCCAGTATTCCTTCACCTTCCGCTCGTATTTGTCTCGCCTCAAAGACCCAGCCAAACACCCTCCAAGCCAGATGCTCACTGCAAGACAGTTTAGGGTTTAGGATTGTCTAGAAAAGGTTTAGGGGATTATAGGGTTTATGGGGTTTATAGCGTTTAGGGTTTAGGGTTTAGGGCTTTAGGTTTGTATAGTATTAGGGTTTGTAGGGTTTAGGGTTTAGGGCAAATTTAGGGCAGATGAAGCACCACCTTGTGCAGGCGAGCAACCGCACCAGCCGCTTGCGTCGAGACGCCGTGGCTCCGCAGTACTTCTTCACAGCAGCGATCCTCTCCCTGGCAAGCGTGGGAAATTTCTGGGCCGCATTAAGTTGGTGGGTTCAGATTCTGTTCATTTGAGGGGCCTTGCAAAGCCCAGGTCGTCTTTCATAGCCTTTTCCGAGTAGAAGCCACTTTCGACGCTCAGCTTGTTCTGCTTCTTGCTAGAGATGATGATGCTCATCTTGGCATTGAAAGTATCCTCACACCATGCGCCATGCGTGCACATCCTGCACACTGACAGAAGATACTGGCTACAAGGGATAGAAGCTTTAACAATAACAACCGTCCCCTGCCTCATTCCCTTCCGAGGTGATCAAGCACTGCAGCAGCTGCTTTCGCGACTTCTTGCACAGCCACTGCTTCGCAACTTCTGGGGATACCGAGAGAGTGCCTCGTTTCGGACTAGGCTTGCACATTCTCCTCAGCTTGGCATCGTAGTTTCTAAGCTGCTTCGACGTGACGTAGATGATGGGCTTCTTTTTGTGGCTCCTCTCCTGCGTTCCAACAAAGGCAGAAGCGACAAACATGAGTGAAGTGTAGAACATGTGTGTGTCGACAGGGATGAAGCCTGGTCCTCGCTCTCTGTTTCCGAACAATCATCAGGTAGGGTGGGAGAGGGGGAAGAACCCTTTGGGCTGCCACGTTTTTTGCTGCCTTGTGGGGACACTGAGGCGATCGGGGCTGGCTTGCTTCGTGAAGTGTTGCTCAGCTGAACCTTCGCTGCATCTTCTGGGGCGAGGGCAGGCTGCTGCGTGTGCACCTTTGGCTTGGGCGATGCTGCGAACGTGGGGGGTGCTGCGATTGCCTTAGGGGATGGTGCGTGTGGCTTCGGGGCTTCTGGTGCTGCTGTCGGGATGGAGGCAGGTGCCGGAGGCGGCTCAAGAGCCAGCTCTTCCAAGCCCGCTGCACCATATCCATCCCAATCCCACTCCATGAGCCCATCAGATTCATTCATGTTCGCTTCCTCACAGAAGCATTGGTTCTCAGTAGCGATAAAAGAAGTTTAGGGTTTATGGGGTGTGTTTATATGTGGGGTTTAGGGTTTCGGGTTTATATAGGGTTTAGGGGGGTTTAGGGTTTAGGGGGGATTAGGGTGTAGGGTTTAGGGTTTAGGGTTAAGGTTTATATTAGGGTTTAGGGTTTATAGGTTTAGGGTTTAGGGTTTAGGGTTGAGGGCTTAGGGCTCAGGGCTTAGGGTTTAGGGTTTAGGGTTTAGAGATCACTCCCCCATCCAAGGCACTGCGCCGGCTTCGTTGGTCCAGCCGTTGCTGGCTGCCCGGAGCATGTCCTGCAGCTCCCAATCATCCTCAGGAGACACGACTGCAAGTAAAGAGAAACCAGAGAATACACATGTGTGTGAGACATTTTGGTATTGTACAAGACATTAATCAAGGGCAAGCTTCAGGGTCCACATCTCCGACAAGCTCATCATCATCATCATCATCATCATCATCACTAGCATGTGGCCCGCTTTCATTCACAGAAGCAGGTGCTTCTTGGCGATCTTGTTCAGGGGCTGAGTTGGCTGATGCATCATCAGTTGTTGCAAACTCTCGGTCCCAAACAACTTGCTCAGTAGGCTGCGCATCAGACGAGACTTGATGCTGTAACTGGAAAGCACGGGCCGGAGTGGCAACAGGTCTTTCACGAAGTTCAGGAGCAGGGTCCACCAAAGTGTCCTCAAACGACTTCCCAGCATGCGGTGGCACCACAGGCGAGGCCTGCCGTGCTTGCAGGCTGTTCGCCCTGTCCCTGAGCCTGTTAAGCGTCGCCTCAGCCACCTTAGATCCGGGACGTGATAATGATGTGATATACAAGTTTCTTGGAGGATCTCCTGTCTAAATCGAATAAGCTACACGGAGATCGTCCTCTATGTTCTCTTTCACACATTCCTTCTTGACCTCTTTCTCCAAGAAAGATTGCCCAGCATACAGGCTGCTGCAGCTCAGAGATTTGGTCTGCAAGCGATTGGCCATTGCTGGACGGGCACGTAACCCAAGAAAAAGACGAAGCAAACTTGCAAACTAGAACGTGTTGTGGTCTAATTTGGGGCGGTTTTGGGCGCTACGCTTTTTTACGGCACTGCACGCGTTTTTTATGGCACTGCAAGGTTTTTTATGTCACCAGGAAAATGTCCAAAAAATGCGTGAAAGGGTGAAAACTGTCACGAGAGCGCTTCAGAGCCTGAAAAAACACCATGCGTATGTGTCCGTGGGAGGCACCTACAACAAATTCTTGACGGAGTTTCTTGGGTTGCCAAGCCAATAAGCAAAGAACTCGCAAACCGCACCACTGGCCCCCAATTTTGCTTGTCTGCACTGAGAGCATGATTCGGCAGGCTCTAGGACCATGCTTGTGCAAGGGCTCGGAGCATTGATCTCTGAGAGTCCGTGAGGGTCAGGCTTTTGTTGTTGTACAGGTAAGCAAAGACCTCGCTCATTCTTGCATCAGACCATGTGTCCTCTGGCACTGTGTGGAGGATATAGTCCTTGCATTCTTCGAAGGATTTGAAGGGAACCTCCAGGGACGATACAAGTTAGTGGCTGCCATGACAGCATGCAATGTTTACACCTGCTGAGGCAAGCGAGACGCCTCCAGCGCAGAGCATCGCCACTGCGGCGGTTCATCCTGGAATCGATGCCACATCTTTGCAAAGCGGGTTGCAAATCCAAAGGGATACTTCCTTGGCTGAGTTCCGATTCGTGGCACAGTTGTTGGTTTATAGGGTTTAGGGTTTATAGGGTTTAGGGTTTAGGGTTTAGGGTTTAGGGTTTAGGGTTTAGGGTTTAGGGTTTAGGGTTTAGGGTCATAGGGTCTAGGGTCTATAGGGTTTAGGGTTTAGGGTTTAGGGTTTAGGGTTTATAAAGAGATAGGTTTAGGCTAATGAATAAGGTTTGTGCGCAGTGTTTAGGGTGTAGAAGCATATATATATAGGTTTAGGGTTTATCAAAGGCTTAAGCCTGTACATAGGTTTAGGGTTTATCAGGCTTCTTATTGGCTAAGCGGCTGCGACTGCTTGAGGTGCTTCTTTAGTCCAGTGAACGCTTTCTTCCCCTCAGGGGTCCGGCGGTAGGAGACCAGTTTCCCTCGCATTGCACGGATTTCGCCTCGGGACAGCCTTGAGTATTTTCTGAAGTACCAGATGCACTTCGCGGAACTCCAAAGTACTGATCTCTTGGGGGTCTCTGACCCCAGAGACCCCATCCAGAAGCTCTGGCGGAAGACCTGGGTATGGTAGTTAGATAGGCTCGTGGGGGGAATGGGAGAGGCGCTTCTGCAATAAACTAATTTTACAGGCAAGCTGCTTTGATTCGCCGGCACATCTCCTGGAATCTACCATGGCGAAATAATAGGGAGGATGAGGGTTGTTCCAAGCTCCAATGAGCTCCTTGGGACATGAGGAGGTAGCACAAAAGAACAAACCTGCACAGGGACGATGTTCACATCCCCGAAGAACACCCCCCCCCCCCCCCCATGTTCGATTCTTCTTTGCAACATTGAAAGAACCCCGTGGCCTGGCCTCGCCGTCATCACATTACCATTTTCGACCCACGGCAGCGATCGGTCCCCAAGTGGGGCGAGGTAGTGCCGTGCTGACGTGAAGCTGCTTAGGCGAACCCAGCTGCTACACACCAATCCGAAGTGCATGCAGGATCCACGTTTCATCTTTAGGGCGGCCAGCATGAGAAGCCTTACGCTGCATGGGGTCATTGCAGAAGCACCCTCCCGCTCCACTCACACAGCTAATTTCTTTTTGGGGTACAAGGATACGTTTGGGGTTTGCTTTCAGAAATACTGGTTGAGTTATGAGGCTATAGTGGGTTTAAGGCTTTTTGATTTTAGGGTTTAGGGTTTAGGGTTTAGGGTTTTAGGGTTTAGGGTTTAGGGTTTAGGGTTTAGGGTTTATAGGGGTTTAGGGTTTTTCAACTGAAAGAGGGTTTTGAGATAACATCCTTTGCTTTGCAGGCTGCTTCCTGCTGATGCTACTGTTCTATCTAGTAGCCAAAGTACAAGCTTAAGGATGCGATGCTGCATCGAAAAGAACATATTATATGTGCAGCCGTAGCACGCCATTCCAGAAGCACTCAATAGGTCCAGGGGGTTTGACGAAGTCAGTCGTTGATTCGGATATAAGTCCCAGTAGACAATGTCCATGCTTGCGACTGACAACCCAGACGCTTTGAGGACACGGCTGAGCATGCCACACCCCGCACAAACCTCAGCCCCATCGAACACCTGGCAAGCATTGCTCGTGCTGAACTGAGGCATCCGTTCGCTGGCACGCACTGACTGCTGCGGTCTGGCTTGCCTTCCTCGTCGACAGACCCTCGGTCTTCATGAGCAAGAGCAGGCATAGCACCAAAACCTTGGGGCGGCATTTCATGTCTAAGACTATGCAAAAACAGCGCTTGCAGGGTTGAACTACATCTTGCAACAAAGGCACACCAGGGGCACCCCGTCGGATAAGCTCATTCAAGATTGCAAGGGGTCGGGCCATTGCCACACCCACTAATATGGAGAGGGTTCAGAATCGAACTTGAAAGCTGAGTGCATGCACACAAGCTCCTTCCACGTGCAACTTTGTCTGCACACAACAGCAACACAAGTGGTATGCGCGGGGAGGGCACCTCTATTCTTCACTAAGCCTTTGCGCAGCTTCCAGGCCAGGCTCATGAAGAGCACCTGGCCAAGATGAGAAGAGATCAGTCATGAAAGAAGAGATGACAGCTCAAAATTTTTAAGTGCAGATGTATGTCCACACTCAAGCAGATTGAGGGGGCAGGCTGATCTATTTCTGCTTCGCACACCCTGCGCGTGTTTCAAGCTTTGTCACAAGCACGCAGCCCCGGAGCCCAGCGTGATCGATGTTGTGTGTGGGTATATTGAAGCACACTGGGCATCAGGAAGGTTTGCGTGAGACCCCGGAAACACAGCGAGCTGCTCTAAGTGCGCGACAAGGTTCACCCTGAAACGCGCACACACACACACTCACTGCCATCGATCAAAACTTCAAGAAACTGTTCAGGAACCTGCTGCAGGTCTTCCACGCCTGCCACGGGCAACAAACCCCGGCGCCCGGCATCTCACGCAGCCACCTGTCGAGTAGCGACACTTGGAGCAGCCGAGCGGATTCAGCTGGCCATCTTCACCGTCAGGATCACCGCCAGCATCCCCACCATCACCGCCGTGGCCACGTCCACGGCGGCCGCGTCCACGCCTGGTCTCAGCAGCCAGACCTGGCCCAGCAGCTGCAGGTGCAACACAGACGTTGCTGCCGCGGCCTCGGCCTCGGCCTCGGCCTCGCCCACGCCCGCTTGCAGGCGCCAGCTCACACGTCTTCTTCTCAGGTTCTGCAGGAGCCACCTCAGGAGCCTGGTCGGTCGAGTCATCCTTGCCCTTGACATTGGCCTTCGCGGGGGCCTTTGCTTTGGCCTTTGCTTTGGCCTTTGCTTGGCACTTGGGTGAAACTTTTGGGGAAGCCTTCGGTGAGGCCTTCGCTTTGGCTTCCTTGGTGCCCCTCTTCTTTTGGGAAGCCTTCGGTGAGGCCTTGGCTTTGGCTTTCTTGGGGCCCCTCTTCCCTGGCTTCTTCTTCTCCCTCATCTCATTCTGCATTGCCGGGGTCACAGTCAAGGGCACCTCAGTTCGCGCATTCTTCACACACAGATGCGCTCGCGCAAGCTTACACAGAAACAGTGACAACACTCGCGCTGGCAAAGCATGAGCTACAACAAATTTAACGCGGAACAAGTGACATTGGTTGTGAAGTCAACCAGGATAGGGTCTTTGCCATCATTGTCACCATGGCTTGTGGACACACGTGCAGGGCTCGGTGTTGCGTTGATCCAGGGCTGTGTCTCCTGCACAAGCATATATGTAATGTGACATGAATTAGAATGCTCGAGGCAGAAAGAACATTCTTCGGGACAGGCAGGGTACATTAACAACTGTCCTGCCGGTCCGGCGGCACCAAATGCTCAGCGCTCTTGCGGCGAACACGCTTCTTCAAAGGGCTGTCTTCGATCACCAACGGTCCACCTTGGATAGTCGGGTTTGCGTGCATTCCTGTACTTTGCATTCGTGCATGCACTCAGAAAACAGGCTTCATGGCTTGCTGTGCTCCAACAGCCTGCTCCTATACCCTGAACCCTTTTTAAACCCTAAACCCTAAACCCTAAGGTCCAACGAAAACCCATCGCGTAGCCCCAACTGTTTTTGCAGCAGAGATACTGGACAGTGTTTCCCGAGACATCCTTGCAAGCAGTGGGCATAGGGAAGCACTGACAAACCTACCTTTGGGGCACACATCGATGTTGACACTCCAGTGAATGCCAAGCTGCACCAGGTGAGAAAGCTTCGCAATCTGGGCTTTCATATCCGCAAGCTTCTCCCTCTTCTGCATCATGTGGTAGGAAGAGGACTTCTCCACCATCTCCACCTCGTCATCGCAAAGAGCATCATCTTCCTTCGGCTCCTCTTCCTCAGCCTCCTCGTTGTTGTCGTTGTCATCCTCATCATTTTCCTCATCCTCGTTTTCCGCCGACTCACCAAACTCCTGCCGCTTCGCCTCGATAATGGCAAACAGCTGCCGCACGCCAGCTTCCTGAATCAGAGAGACAAGGGGAGCGAGAGAAAGAGAAAGAGAGAGAGAGAGAGAGAGAGAGAGAGAGAGAGAGAGAGAGAGAGAGAGAGAGAGAGATATATCTACAAAGGGAGGGAGGGGAGGGGAGGGGGGAGGGAGGGGAGGGAGGGGCAGGCAGAGGGAGGGAAGGGGAGGGGAGGGAGAGAGGGAGAGAGGGAGAGAGGGAGAGAGGGAGAGAGGGAGAGAGGGAGAGAGGGAGAGAGGGAGAGAGGGAGAGAGGAGAGAGAGAGAGAGAGAGAGAGAGAGAGAGAGAGAGAGACAGAAAGATAGAGAAAGGGAGAGAGAAGAAAAGAACCTAAACTGAACGTGCATTTGCGCCCACACACACACCCGCACGCACACCCACACCCACACCTACACCCAGACACCCAGACAACCAAACCCAAACACACACACACACAAGCCCTATAATAAACCCTAAACCCTTATAAACCCTAAACCCTATAAACCCGTTAAGCCCTATAAACCCTAAACCCATCTTAAACCCTAAACCACACACACACACCCACACCCACCCCTAGCTGCACGCCCACCCCCACACACACAGAGAGACAATCCAAGGATGCCTTCGGCACCTGGTCCCGGCGCTTGCTGTCCTTCTGCCGCTTGAACGCGAAGCTCACCAGTTGGCGAAGAGACCAGGCATCGAGCCATGGTTGCTTCACATTCGCGGGTTTGAAGTTCATCTCCTTGAACAGCTTCTTCACCTGTAGCCAGGGACAATGCACAGCAACAAGGGGGCAGGAACGAAGGGCATTTGAAAACAGCTTTGCGCAGGAAACTTGTAGTGTCCCAGGCCTGTGGCTCTAGCTGGAAGATCGAAAGCTTTCTTTTTGTCATGTACTGGATAGTAGCCTTCAGCACTTGAGAGTTCAGCTCCAGGGCACGAGTCGTGGACCACTTGTTCTCACCACCTTCCTCGGGCTCCTGTAACCAATCCTTTCCCCGGCGAAATCGCTTTCGCACTACGGACAAGTTTTCGAGCTTTTTGTAAAAGCCTTTCATGTTGAGTCTTGCCACACTTGAGCCTCCCAAACAACTCACCCCTTCTTGCGAAAGTAAGTTGCACATGTTTCGCGAACCCCACTCGTGTTGCATTAACTGTAGGCGGGGCCACCCAGCAAAGTCAGAGAGCACGTCCACCAGGCCTTGCTCCAGGGAGAAGCAGTTCAGTAAAGCTACCACAGATAGATATTCTTGCACAAAACGCTGCATGCCCCAAGCTGCGGCCTGCATGTTTCAGCATCGATTAGCATCCATGCTTCGATGGGTCCTGCGTATTCAAAAACCCTGAAAAACAACGACGTGAAAGCACCTTCACCATCAGCAGTCCTCCAGATTCAAGTGAATCCGTCACCTCGACTCGAAGCCTCCTTATACTTCCTGCGGGCAATGGAACGATCTTGATGTCGACTGTAAACCCTTGCCACAGCCAATCATACTTGCTACAAACTCAGTCGCCCAGTCCTCAATCAAGGATCCACATTGACATCCAGCTCGGCCGCGGGATGGGCATGAGCGAAGTGATCAAAGGTTTAACAATTAGGGTTCCCGTTGAGGCTACAGGGTTTTAACGGGTGTAGGGATATATGGTGGCTTATATCAGGGAACTGTGCAGAACAACCTAACGTTGTCTTCGACAGGTGTTTCTGCAAGCTCTAATCGTTCCCCCAAGGCTCAGTTTACTTAGGCCCTTGAAGATCCCATGAATCCTGCAAAACTGTATAAATCACCAGACCCCTGAGGATGTACAGCAAACCTCTCGCATAAGACTGTCGCACGCCTGGCAGCAAAAGAGGCCACAACGTCAAGCAAGCCTGTTGGGGGGTGTACAAACCTACCTGAAACCCTGTGTTTTCCTGGGAAACCACGATTCTGGGCACTGTGCCACTTTTGTTGTGGGTATGGGTTTGGTGACAATTATATGAGCAACTCCTGTGCGGCGCCTTCCAAAACAGCCGCCGCCCATTATAACAGGCTACTTTGGTTTTGAAGGTAAACTCTAAATCCTAAACCCTAAACCCTAAACCCTAGACCCTAAACCGCTGATCCACAACAGAACCTGCGAAGGCACGGCTTTGTCGACGTTCTTCCGCCACTCCTCAAACCATTGGCAGCCCCAGGGAGCTCGGCCACTGTTTGCCCTGCAGCGCGCCTTCGTAGCCCTAAACCCCAAACCCTAAACCCCAAACCCTAAACCCTAAACCCCAAACCCAAACCCTAAACCCTAAACCCCCTAAAGAACCCAAACAAAAAGGGACCAAAGGGTACCACTGGGGCTGCCAAGGCGCGCCCGCGTCGTGCAAGGCCTCGGAAAGCTCCGCGTGCCAGTCGATCTCCGTTTGCCCGCTTTTGACCAGCAGGCGCTGGCCCATGGCTTCCTAGGGTTTAGGGTTTAGGGTTTGGGGTTTAGGGGTTTAGGGTTTAGGGTTTGGGGTTTAGGGTTTGGGGGTATACTAGACCTTAAGGGGGCTAATTATAAGGGAACTCCAGCCCCCAAAAAGGAAAATGAAGGGCCTAGTCCGGGCCCCAGCTTCTGCGTCGGCGCGCTTGAAAGCGAGTTCCTGCGCGGAGTGTTGTGCCATGTCGACGATGCTCAGATATGCGTCTGCCGGCAGGTAGCCGTAGAGTACCTTCGTAGCCCAGTAACCATATTATAATAAGGGCACCCACTTTTTGGTTGGTTACTTCATAAGGGTACCAGAAAACCCCACCCCCCCTCCCCAAAAAAAAAGGGAAGAGGGGACCACTGGGCTACCAGGGGACGTGGCACCAGCATTGGTCGGGGGTGTTCGGGTTCTCGGAATGCTTCCCCAGTCCTGAGGCCAGATCCGTCAGAAACACGCAAGCCAAGGAGCAAGCATTCCTTGGGGACCAAACGAACCTCAAAAGGCTTTATGCTTCATGTTAACTTAGTAGCAGTTATCGTAGTACATGGTTTTATGTCTCATGTTAACTTAGTAGCAGTTCTAGTAGTACAGGGAAAATGACGCCATGGGTTCACTTGGTCCCCAAGGATCTGTTGGCTGGTGGCAATGGACACTGCTTCATCCCATTGTTGGCTGTACTTCCCGGGGAATGAGACGATGCAGTCTTTCGCCTCCGCGTTGATCTTCCCAGGGAAGGCAATCCTCGTGGAGCTCAACCCTAAACCCTAAACCCCAAACCCCTAAACCCCTAAACCCTAAACCCTGAACCCTGAACCCCGAGTTACCCTAACCCTAACCCCTAACCCCTAACCCCTAAACCCTAAACCCTAAACCCTAAACCCTAAACCCTAAACCCTAAACCCTAAACCCTCAACAATCCTCTTGGAGCTCAAGCCGAAGCCGGACAAGTCCGCAAGCTTCTTGAAGGACTCCTCGGGACCTCACTTGGTTTAGGGTTTAGGGTTTAGGGTTTAGGGTTTAGGGTTTAGGGTTTAGGGTTTAGGGTTTAGGGTTTAGGGTTTAGGGTTTAGGGTTTAGGGCTACTTACTCACCAAATAATAATTGCACTGAAAGCCCCACTATAACCGTATTAGGGTTTAGGGTTTAGGGTTAGACCCGTTGAACATGTTCATAAATAGGGTTTCTTAGACTATAGCCCAATTATAACCATATGAGGGTAATTCACGGGCTTGTAAGTGCGTTATAAGTATGGTTAGGAGTGGTTATTCAATACCACGAACCTCCAAAGCAGGGTTGAGGGTTTAGGGCTTCGGGTTTAGAATCTAGTGTTTAGGGTTTAGGGGTTTAGGGGTTTAGGGTTTAGGCTTTAGAATCTAGTGTTTAGGATTTAGGGGCTAGGAGTGTAGTTAGGATCTAGTGTTTAGGGGGCTTTAGGGTTTAGGATCTCCTCTGTTTAGGGACTCCCCTTTAAGGGTGCAGGTTCCGAGGATGACCCCTGTGCAAAGCCCCCTGTCAACTCTGTAAGCCCTTTAAACTTGGCGGCGCTGGGCTTCCTAAACCCTAAACCCTAAACCCTAAACCCTAAACCCTAAACCCTAAACCCTAAACCCTAAACCCTAAACCCTAAACCCTAAACCCTAAACCCTAAACCCTAAACCCTAAACCCTAAACCCTAAACCCTAAACCCCTCAGTCCTAGGCACGGTCCCACCCCGCAGGGCTCATCATCCCACTGAGCACCAGGGCATTCAACACCTGCAAACCGACGTCAACGGTGAACCAATACCTTGCTTAGGGTTTAGGGTTTAGGGTTTAGGGTTTAGGGTTTAGGGTGGTTTAGGTTTTAGGGTTTAGGGTTTAGGGTTTAGGGTTTAGGGTTTAGGGTTTAGGGTTTAGGGTTTACTTAGAAGCTTGACCTAGTAAGTGGGGTTGGTAAGGGGGGTTATATGGGGATTATCAGAGGGTTTCTAGCGGATACTAAGTCGATGTGCTAAGTCAAAAGAGCTTCCAAGTGCTGGCGGGGTTTAGGCTTTCGGCTTCAGTGGCTTTAAATAGAGGGGGGTTAAGATTCAGGTTTGGGGGGTAGATTGGGCTCCGAGTTTCCAAAGACTGGCGGGATAAGAATTCTAGGACACATATGGTTTGTCACTGGTTTACGTCTGTGGTAAGGAGGATTGTCCTGCTCCCGACATAAGTAAGGGCTACCGGGGTTTACGGTTTAGGGTTTTATAGGGTTTAGGGTTTAGGGTTTAGGGTTCAGGGTTTCGGGTTTAGTCAGCAACTAAGATACAGCTGCCCAGGACTCACGGAGAAAGTCACGATGACGAAGCTGAATTGGGTTCCGTACAGCTGAGAGGTAAAGGCAGCGTAGCCGAGGATGCTGAGCAGCGGCCCAGCAACGAGGCAGAAGGAGTTCCTTTTGGCGACCACATGAACCCGAAGCTTGAGGTCATACAACCTATACTTTTGCCCTAAACACTGAACCCTAAACCCTAAACCCTAAATCCTAAACCCTAAACCCTAAACCCTAAACCCTAAACCCTAAACCCTAAACCCTAAACCCTATTCAGGTATATGAACCATTTAGGGCTCATTTGGTCACCAAGGTTCAGGTACAAGCACCAGGCTGTGCACCTGATGGTATGGTCGCCCCTGGCTGCAGAAATCGCTTTGCGTGCCTGGCCAAACATACCTCCAAATTGTATGACCAAAGTGGCCACCAGACCTTAGTGGCTGAGTTCACAAGCCCCCCAAAAAAGCGTACACTGTCAGTTTTATTGGGGGGGGGTTAGAGTATCCCCAGAAGTGTAAAGTGTACTCATTCAGCTACTAAGAGACTGATTAAGAAGCAGACTTGAAACTTCTCAAGATCGAGCTCCTTCACTTCTGCAAACCGCAGGATCACATTAAGAACTGTGGCGCCACTGAGCACAGCGACCAGGACCTCACAGCATTCAGCCGTGCGGGTACAGCCGAGAACTCGCAGCTTGACGTTTGTCCTAGGCTTCCAGGTACCTAGGGCAAAGGCTTTAGGGTTGTGGGTTTAGGGTGTAGCATGAAGGCTTACCATTTCAAGATCAGCAGAACTAAAGCTAAAAAGAACGTGAGCGCAATTTCATGGATGAGGGAACGTACTAATAAACCAAGAGAAAAAGGCACCACGGGGGGGTCCTAGTGGCATGTGCATCTGAATAATGTTGCACAGGGCCTCCCAGGGTATAATCAGCGCGTCCATTGCCTTGACGCTAAGGTAGTGGCTGGAACATGGGTCGTGGTCAGAAAGATAGCCTGGGATAGCCCTGAAAACCCTGTGAAAAAGTATTCCTAAATATGATCCTCTTAAACCCAATAAGGGAAAAAAAACACATGAGATGTCCCTAAACCCTAAACCCTAAACCCTAAACCCTAAACCCTAAACCCTAAACCCTAGGTAGCCCAAGGGCCTAGTAGCGGTAGCATGCGAGCAAGATAAGCATGCTGGAGTCCAGGTGCGGCGAGGCGAGGCAGTACACAACACGGCGACTCCAGACGTGAAGCATCGACCTCTCTGAGTAGTGGTCTCCTTAGTAATAAACCCTAAACCCTAAACCCTAAACCCTAAACCCTAAACCCTAAGTGGTCTCCTTAGTAACCCAGTCACCATATTACCTAGGTTGCCCAGTAACCTGGGATTAAAAAGGGCGCCCTTTTTGCTTAAAGGGGGCTTATAAGGGAACCTAAAACCCACAAAAAGGGAATAAGGGTACTACTGGGCATCCTAGTTACAATAAGGGCACCCTGTGTTGGGTTGGTTACTGTATAAGGGAACCCCTAACCAAAAAAAAGAGGGTGAAGTGTACCGCTGGGCTACCAAGTCTCTCCAACACATGAAGCAGTACACCCCAAAGCCAGTCACCAGCGGCCTCAAGACACTGTCGAATACATCCGCAAATCGGGCCTGTATCAGGCTCAGCATCCACAGGTTGGCAGCCTAGACCCAGAATTAACCTGGGAATAAAAAAGGGTGCCCTTTTTGGTTCTAAGGAAAATTATGAGAACACCCTAAACCCTAAACCCTAAACCCTAAACCCTAAACCCTAAACCCTAAACCTAAACCCTAAACCCCAAAACAAGGAAATAAGGGCCGACTCCGGGGTCCTAGCAGCGATACGGAGGAGCGTATATGTGGCCACGGCCAGCTCTGCAGAGAACTTTCTCGAAACCTCCGGCTCAATCTGCCGACTCACCTGGTTTAGGGTTTAGGGTTTAGGGTTTAGGGTTTAGGGTTTAGGCTTAGCCGACTCACCTCTGCGAGGGTTGCCCGTCGCCCCCACCACTTGTCGGGCTCGGGAGGGGCGGCCCCCTGCCTCAGAGAAAGTTCGATCTCCATGGGCTCCCTAATCAAAGGACCCTTTGTCGGTTTAGGGTTTAAGGTTTAGGGTTTAGGGTTTAGGGTTTAGGTGTGGTGGCTGGTCTAAACTACCTGATTCGTGGGTTCTGTCAACAGGGTTTGTTTCGGGTTTGGGGGGTATTTTTGTGTTTTAGGGTTTAGGGTTTAGGGTTAGGGGCAGATCACACTGTTTCGGGGGCTTCCTGAAAATACTCACCTTTTTTGCTTCATCTGCTTATAGACGCCGTCATGGGACCACGCTGCGGCTTCCTAGTTCTGTGAGCCAACGCTAAAGAGCAGATCATGCAACCCGAACCCCTAAACTGTAGACCCAAATAAATCCTAATACCTATCGGGAAACAACCCAAACCCATGATTTTAAATGATTTAGCAGAGCTTAGGGGGGATATGACACTATAAGTTTGAAGGAGAGCCTAAACCCTAAACCCTAAACCCTAAACCCTAAGCCCTAAACCCTAAACCCTAAACCCTATGAGTAACTATTCCCACCCAATTATGTCTGGGGCAACTTCTAGGAGCCTTGCGGGTGCCTCTCTGCACAAGCCCCAGGCCCAAGTTGATTGGAAGAAGATGCTAGGGTTCAGGGTTTAGGGTTTAGGGTTTAGGGTTTAGGCTTTAGGGTTTAGGGTTTAGGGTTTAGGGTTTAGGGTTTTGGGTTTGGGGTTTGGGGTTGAGGGTTAGCGCCTCCTTCATCATCAAGAATCCAAAAACCTGCTCTAGTCTCTTGGTAGGCCCTTAGTTTAAAAAGAACCCTTGTAGGATTCCAATCGGTTGAGGGTTCTCAGGCGCTATAGGGTTTAGGGTTTAGGGTTTAGGGTTTAGGGTTTAGGGTTTAGGGTTTAGGGTTTAGGGTTTAGGGTTTAGGGTTTAGGGTTTAGCCCGAATGGCCCTGAACCAGGAGGGTGCCTGGGCCCTTTGTGATGCACATGGCTTTAGCATTTCGCCCTGGCCCAATCGTTAGGGTTTAGGGTTTAGGGTTTAGGGTTTAGGGTTTAGGGAATCGGGCTTAGGGCTAGCCAGAGACCCCAAATTTAGGGCGTGTAGGAACAGGGGGTTTAGGGTTTAGGGACGTTAAGCCAGTGGAGCAGAACACACACTCTCCGACAGACAGTCCCAGTCCTTGTTGCCGCAGCGGATGGCGTACCTGGGATCTAAACCTAAACCCTAAACCCTAAACCCTAAACCCTAAACCCTAAACCCTAAACGGCTAGGGGCAGCTCAGGACAGACTCTAAGTTGTCCAGTAACCTGGGGAAAGTAAAGGTTAACCTTTGGTATGATAAAGGGATTATCCTACCCCAAAAAGGTTAAAGGTTCCTACTCTACTAATTACTAGGGACTAGGGTAGGGTTTATGGTTTAGGGCTTAGGGTTTAGGGTTTACCCCAAACCCCAAACCCCAAACCCTAAACCCCAAACCCTAAACCCTAAACCCCAAACCCTAAACCCTAAACCCTAAACCCCAAACCCTAAACCCTAAACCCTAAACCCCAAACCCGAAACCCTAAACCCTAAACCCTAAACCCCAAACCCTAAACCCCAAACCCTAAACCCCAACCCCAAACCCTAAACCCTACCTCCCCTTCCCCACGCCTCAGGGGGCTGTTGCCCCGGCCATCCCGCTCGTTGGCATCTGAGGAGGCGAAGAGCAACGACTGGACCACGAACTTCATCTGGGCGGTTCCATGGATCGGGTTTTAAGGTTTAGGGTTTAGGGGTTTAGGGGTTTAGGGGTTTAGGGGTTTAGGGGCTTAGGGGTGAGGGTTTAGGGTTTAGGGTTTAGGGTTCGGGTGTTTAGGGTTTAGGGTCGTTTAGGGTTCAGGGTTTGGGGTTTAGGGTCAGTTGAGGGTTCGGGGATTTAGGTAGCTCAGGTTTCGGGTGGGCACCAATGCATCTCCACAGCCCAAGCTCTAGGCAGAAAGGATGCACCTCAAAAGCAAAGGTCTACGGGGTGCACTTAAACCGATGCTGCAGCACATGCGCAAAGGTACACTTAAATCCGATGCATGTCCAACGCAAGCCCTACTTAAATCGATGCATCCGCACAAAGCAAAGGTCGGCCTCTGCGTGTTCTCAATGATATGAACCAGAAGGGTTCGCCACACCCTAAAGGTCCATGCCGCCTAACCCTGAACCCAAAACCCTAAGCCCTAAACCCTTCAACCCTACTGGTAAGGGGTGCCATAACCCTTATACCCCCCTACAGGAAACCACAAACCTTAACCATGCAAGCTCTACGTCCAAGTGTGTGCTCCTGAGTTGAAGAAAGGTACATCGGAAGGTGAAGCCAACAAAAGCGATGCCTCAAAGAAGCCCCAACGCCTAAAGCCGCAACAGCCCCCCCAAAACGGCATGTTAATTGAGCTTAGAGGGTTCCTTCGGGAAGCTTTGGGAGCCTTAGGGAATACGTAGGAATACGAGGGAACCTTGGGATGTGTAACCATAAGAAGTCATCCCTGAACCCTAAACCCTAACCCTAAACCCTAAACCCTAAACCCTAAACCCTAAACCCCTAACCCAAAAACCCATCAAACCCTAATAGCCACGGCCTGAAACCTCAAAACCTAAACCCTGAAAACAGTATTCCTGACCCTGCCGGTAGGTCGCGCCCGAGGACACTTTCGTGACTTTTCCAAGTCGCCCTGGTCCATGTATTCAGAAACCCTAAACCCTAAACCCTAAACCCTACACCCCATGTCCTTTTGTCCTCCCGCCAGAGCAGTCGGCCAGACGCCACATGCAACTGGAAGGTGTCGAGCCCGAATCGTTTCGCCAGGGCCTCCGCGCTCTCGCACTTCTCCCTGTTAGCAAGGGAAGCTTTCTCACCACAGCTGGCCACCCTAAACCCTGAACCCTAAACCCTAAACCCTAAACCGTAAAGCCTAAACCCTAAACCCAAAACCCTGCTCCTTCTGGCAGTCGTGTGCTTGCCCCACACACCCTAGGCCTCCTGAGCCATTACTTGGAGGTACATGGTACTTGTCAACCCATTCCAACTGTACTTATAACTGTACTCTTATAACCATGTTAGCGCACTTTATAAGGGGCTTAGAAGTGGGTTAGAAGCACAGTTATAATTGGTGAACCAGTACCATGAACCTCCAGGTAGGGTGTCTTTCAGAGCCTTTTTTGGCAGCCCCCTCGCCTTCGCCCTCTTCGGCTTAGGGTTTAGGGTTTAGGGTTTAGGGTTTAGGGTTTAGGGTTTAGGGTTTAGGGTTTAGGGTTTAGGACCTTGTCTTTCAGCTTTTCTTTGCCGAGCCTCAGGAGGCTCTTCGACCTATAGACGCCATGACCCCGGACTCGTGGACCTTTAGGGTTTAGGGTTTAGGGTTTAGGGTTTAGGGTTTAGGGTTTAGGGTGTATATACACCCCGTGACCCCTGAAAACCCTGACAAACCCCCAAACCCTGGTTTGACCCCTAACACCCTACAAAACCCCATTATTACCGATGTAAAACCCTGTAAGCCCCCCTACAACCCCTACAAGCCCTCAACCAAAGCCTCGAAATCCTACACCCTAAACCCCCTATATACCCCCTATAAAAATCCCTCCAACAGCCCTATAAGGGCCATAAGAAGCCCTTGAAGCCCCAAACGCCCCAAACCCTAAACGCCCCAAACCCTAAACGCCCTAAACCCTAAACCCTAAACCCTAAACCCTAAACCCTAAACCCTAAACCCTAAACCCTAAACCCTAAACCCTAAACCCTAAACCCTAAACCCTAAACCCTTCAAGCCCTCAGCTCCGAAAGAAAAGGTCCAAGCGGCATTGGAGCCGGAGCTCTGTAGGGCGCTGCACAGACCTCCGCTTAGGGTTTAGGGTTTAGGGTTTAGGGTTTAGGGTTTAGGGTTTAGGGTTTGGGGTTTAGGGTTTAGGGTTTGGGGTTTGGGGTTTGGGGTTTGGGGTGTGGGGGTCTCAAATGCTAAGGGCCTAGGGCTTTGGTTTTTTTGGGGTCTCAAACCTTCACTGCGTCGGGAATGTAGGTGTTGGAGTCCTAGCGTATTTCGAGTCCTGGGGTTCTAGGCCTAGGGGATTTCGTGTCTTAGAGCTTCAAGGCTTCAGGTTTTACAGAATGCAGGAATTAGGGTTAGGGTTGAGTACTCTCAAAGTCCTGGTGCTTTCTTGGCCCTTGTGTTTCGGGCATCCCGTTTTACGTCAAGGGTCTTGGAGTTCCGCGGGGTCTATGTGCAGGTTGACCTGCTCATTTGTTCATGTGTTTTATGATTCAACGCCGCAAAGCCAGTCCCTCTCGAAGCAGCACAACAGGAGCTGTAAGCCCTAAACCCTAAACCCTAAACCCTAAACCCTTAACCCTAAACCCATCTTCAGCATGCATGCTTTCAATGCCTCCCGTATTAGGCCATCAAAACGCCACAGCTACCTGAGCTTGAATAGCCTCTGCTTTTAGGCGCGCCTCAGTGCCAAGATCCGCCCACTATAGGCAAGCTATACTGTCGTCTCCGTTGCCTCCAGGAGTTCGGCTTCCATACCCTAAACCCTAAACCCTAAACCCTAAACCCTAAACCCTAAACCCTAAACCCTAAACCCTAAACCCTAAGACGGCGTAAGGAACGGTTGTTTCGACGCTCGCGCCATGCCACAGCACTGTTCTTGATCGTCACCCCAGCACTTGGAGGTTCAGGGTACTTATCACCGCAATTATAACTGTACTTATAAGCCCCCTAAGTCCTCTAAGTAGGTTATAAGTAGACTTATAATAAGGGTTATAAGTACCCATGAACCTCCAAGCAGCTCCGTACGAACGACCGCCGGAGGGGCAGAGAGAGGCGTCACTATAACCCACTTACTTGCCTCGTTTCCCTACTAAGAGCCAGTACGTAAGTACACAAGGCCTCTCTTAACCTCTCTTAGGGGTTCATATTTGCCAGGGCGGCTTGCTTCTACCAAGGAGCCTTCTCAGAGCTCCAAGTTTTGAAACAACCTTCGCCCCCCCCCCCCCTTCCCCCTTCCAAAAAAAGAAAACAGAAGAGTAAACTAAACCCTATAAGGCTTCCCCCTTCCCTTCAGCCTCCTCACCCCAAGAAAACCAAGAGGAAACTTGAAGCGAGTCATATGTACGAAACTCTAAGGCTCCTGGTCCCTGGGTTTAGGGCTCAGGGTTTAGGGTTTAAGGCTTAGGGATTAGGGTTTAGGGCCAGCTTGAAGCCAAGCTGCTGGTGTTCTTGCGCCCGTCCTTTTGATTCGGATCCGCGCGGGCCTGGCGCGCGCTTAGGCAAGGTGCGACCGGGATGCGCAAACCCTCTTGGTAGCCCCTGGAACCATCTTACAAGAAGATAGGGTTGAGGGTTTAGGGTTTAGGGTGTAGGGTTTAGGGTTTGAGGTTTAGGGTTTGAGGTTTAGGGTTTAGGGTTTAGGGTTTCGGGTTTGGGGTTTAGGGTAAGTAGCCCAGTATCCATCTGAAAGGCTTAGGGCTTGTGGGGTTTGGGCAGAGGGCTCGTAGGGTTTAGGATACTTGGTAGCCCAGTAGCCACCTTATATTAAGGGCACCCTTATGAATTGGGGGTTGGTTACTTTATTACGGGGAACCTTGAAGCAAAAGAATGGACAAAAGGCACCACCGAGATGCCCAAACCC
>CAJNDS010002350.1:140000-310000 GCA_905221605.1 Symbiodinium natans
GCCCCAGGCTATATTTACATGACGCCAGCGGTCGTTCGGAGACCTCACAGTTGGTTCTAAGGTGTAGGGCTTCAAACCTGCGAAGTTGCTCCCAAATACGACTATCCCGCCTGAACCCTAAACCCTAAACCCTAAACCCTAAACCCTAAACCCTAAACCCTAAACCCTAAACCCTGCAGCCTAAACACTATCAACTTCTCTAGGGAAGCTGAAACCTCTAGGACATGCTAGGCAGGTTGAGGGTTTAAAGTGGAGGATTCAAGCCAAACCGACAGCTAAAACTGCCACAAGCTCTGGCACTCGACCCCGAACAGGAATGTTCAGGGATTCGGGCCTAGGGTTTTGGGTTTAGGGTTTAGGGTTTAGGGTACAGCGCGTCTAGAGTTGAACATCTAAGGTGCACGGTGTAGGGTCCCGAAGATCCCTTTAACCACAGGCATTCGCTTTCGACTTCAGAACTCAAAGCCGTCTCTAGACCAGACGCGTACACAACAACACGCAAATCTGCGCTTCCAAAGCACAGAAGTCCACTCGGCAAGGCCGAAGATTGCAAACTCTGATTGAAGCGACTTGCAAAGGTCAAGGAGTGCAAGCTGCCAGGCAATGCCGCATTCTCCAAGCTCTGGTTGAAAGAACGTCCGAAGCTCAGGGACTGCAAGCTTCCAGGCAAGGCCACGTTCTCCAAGCTCTGGTTGAAATCGTCTCCGAAGCTCACGGACTGCAAGCTGCCAGGCAAGGCCACGTTCTCCAAGCTCTGGTTGAACCGACATCCGAAGCTCAAGGACTGCAAGCTGTCAGGCAATGCCACATTCTCCAAGCTCTGGTTGAAAGCATATCCGAAGCTCAAGGACTGCAAGCTGCCAGGAAAGGCGACATTCCCCAAGCTCTGGTTGAAATTGTATCCGAAGCTCAAGGACTGCAAGCTTCCAGGCAAGGCCACATTCTCCAAACTGCGGTCGAAATCGTCTCCGAAGCTCAAGGACTGCAAGCTGTCAGGCAAGGCCACGTTCTCCAAGTTCTGGCTGAACGAAGCTCCGAAGCTCAAGGACTGCAAGCTGCCAGGCCAGGCAACATGCTCCAAGCTCTGGTTGAAACAATATCCGAAGCTCAAGGACTGCAAGCTGCCAGGCAAGGCCACATTCTCCAAGCTCTGGTTGAAAGAAAATTCGAAGCTCAAGGTCTGCAAGCTGCCAGGCAAGGAGACATTCTCCAAGCTCTGGTTGAAAGGAAATCCGAAGCTCAAGGTCTGCAAGCTGCCAGGCAAGGCAACATTCTCCAAGCTCTGGTTGAAAGAAAATCCGAAGCTCAAGGACTGCAAGCTGCCAGGCAAGGCCACATTCTCCAAGCTCTGGTTGAAAGAAAATCCGAAGCTCAAGGTCTGCAAGCTGCCAGGCAAGGCGACATTCTCCAAGCTCTGGTTGAAACAATATCCGAAGCTCAAGGACTGCAAGCTGCCAGGCAAGGCCACATTCTCCAAGCTCTGGTTGAAAGAAAATTCGAAGCTCAAGGTCTGCAAGCTGCCAGGCAAGGCGACATTCTCCAAGCTCTGGTTGAAACAATATCCGAAGCTCAAGGACTGCAAGCTACCAGGCAAGGCCACAGTCTCCAAGCTTCTGTTGAAAGCATATCCGAAGCTCAAGGACTGCAAGCTGCCAGGCAAGGCCATATTCTCCAAGCTCTGGTTGAAGTCACGGCCGAAACTCAACGAGCGCAAGCTGCAAGGCAAGGCCACATTCTCCAAGCTATGGTTGAAAGCATATCCGAAGCTCAAGGACTGCAAGCTGCCAGGAAAGGCGACATTCTCCAAGCTCTGGTTGAAACAATACCCGAAGCTCAAGGACTGCAAGCTGCCAGGCAAGGCCATATTCTCCAATTTCTGGTTGAAAGAACGTCCGAAGCTCAAGGACTGCACGCTGTCAGGCAAGGCCACGTTCTCCAAGTTCTGGCTGAAAGAATGTCCGAAGCTCAAGGACTGCAAGCTGCCAGGCAAGGCCACGTTCTCCAAGTTCTGGTTGAAAGAACCTCCGAAGCTCAAGGACTGCAAATTCTTTGGCAGATCAACTTTTTCGAGACTGCGCTCGCCATACAATTCCAACGAAGAGATTGCGTCCTTTGCATGTTCGTCCATCACGCTCAGGCGTTGGCCGTCACTTGCTCGCAGAAACGCAGCTGCTGCGTGCCCTGCACCAACCTAGGTTTTCCCCTTAAAGCCTCCGACAAACACTCCAAACCATGGATCCTCTTGCACCCCGCCATGAGGGAAAACATATATCTAAGTATGACAAGGGCAACCTGTTGAACCACATAGGTGATGACATCGCCCTGAACTTGCTCCAACAGCGGCTTGGAATCGTCCAGGGTATTGCCGCCAGCCGCCAGGACAAGCATGCCACCCAACCGCAAGCTGATCCTTCCTGCGACACTCTTGCGCAAGTCTTCCACGTTCATATTGTCTTCAAGAGGAAGGTCCACTTCGGAACCATCGAGACCACAGACCGTCAACCGTCGGCAGGCAGTAAGGCCATCAAACTCGTCAAGGCGCTGGCGTTTGACCTTCCTTTCTTCTGCAGACCCACGAAGCATGGCCCGAAATCCTGGTGCGAGGTCGGCCATCGGCCCCGCGCCTTGGCTCCCTTTGTGGACGAAATGAACCTGTACCGGAACAGGGGTTTCTGGTAGTAGATCCAGAGGGTCCATGTGTAGTGCCACTATAGAACTATGCACCCAAAAACCATACGGAATAGCGTCCTGGGGTACCTAATTCCATAATAGTACTACACCCCAAAAACCTAAACCCTAAACCCTGGACCCTAAACCCTAAACCCTCTAGGATCTGTTTCCACTGTGAGGCTAATATTGTCCGAAGGTCATGCAAGCAGTCAACTCCTTCAAGTCCTAATCGGTTTCAGTCAACTCAGGTTTAGGGTTTAGGGTTTAGGGTTTAGGGTTTAGCGTTTAGGGTTTAGGGTTTAGCGTTTAGGGTTCAGGGTTTAGGCTGCAGTCAACTCAGGAACATCATGAAGGGAGACCTGCTTGCGGAGTTTACAAGTGGGTAATACAAGGGCCTTAATAGTTGGAATAGGCATTATTAGTCTTCTTACTACTATTTTCCTTATTATGATTATTATTAATTATCATTGTTATTATTATTCCTATTGTTATGATTGCGAACATTCTCCTGCCGGCTTCCCGCAAATTTTAGGCTCTTTATTTTACCGATTGCAGACCAGCGCATGACTGCCTGCTAGGGTTTGGAGTTTGGGGTTTCGGGTTTGGGGCTTAGGGTTTAATATAGGGTTTTGGGTTTGGCAAATATTTGTCCATTCATTCTTTGTGTTGGTGTGAGGGCGGGGATGGGGTTGGGGGCTTGGGTTTGGGGTTTCAGGGTCTAGAATGACATGTGGACTCTGGAAGACACTTTCTTCACTTGTTTACCAAGTGTCGTCTTAAAACTCTAGAATCCGTGCCCTGTACCCTAAAACCGCCCCTTACTAACAGTTCTAACACCCCCTCACCCTGACCTTTCCTTCTGCCCCCCCCCCCCCCCCCCCCTGCGAGAAGACCCCCCTCTCTGATACCCGCCTGCAAACCCTCAAACCTGGAAACCCTGCAAACCCCTTGACTGAGGACTTTCCGACTTTCCTGGGGAACCCTGGAAGCCGCCTGCCTTAAGGCCCCCTCAACCCTGGACGGAGAAAGTATTTTGGAAGCAGGCAGTTGTTAGGCTTAAACCCAAAACCCAAAACCCTAAATCCTGAAACAAAAAAAGAATAGTTCAGGGTGGTTTGCCACCTGAGAATGCGTGGGGTGCGATGAACATGATGTCAGATCCCTAAGGGTCCATGTACCTTATTATTCTGTAACTTGGGCCCTAAAGTCCCTAAATAGGAGGTACTTTAAGGCCCAAGTACCCTAAACCCTAAACCCTAAACCCTAAACCCTAAACAAGTCTTCCCTGTTTAGGTACATGGACCCTTAGGGGATGCCCCTCCTGAAGCTGTGGAGCCAGGTCTGCCCCCCAACCTTCACAGCTTCTGCGCCTTAGTACAGCAAACCCGAAACCCTGAACCCTAAACCCTGAACCCTAAACCCTAAACCCTGAACCCTAAACCCTAAACCCTGAACCCTAAACCCTAAACCCTGAACCCTAAACCCTAAGCCCCCTCAAGTCTGCTCCTTGTACAGCGGCAGCAGCAAGTCCATGAAGACCACGTGGTCGCGGTCCGATAATTTCTGTAGCCAGCCTCACGGTTTTTTCATGGTCCATGGCACCCCCCCCCCCCACCCGCATGGAATCCCACCCCCCACCCTCCCTTGTATCCCTACCCCCAACCCCCACCCCCCCCCCCCCCTCCTACCTGTGGTTTGGGGGGTTAGGGTTTAAGGGTTAAGGGTTAGGGCCCCCCCCCCCCCCCCCCCCCCCCCCTTGTGGTGTGGGTGTGGTTGTGCGTTCAGGGTTTAAGGTTTAATAACCCGGCACCCCTCCTGTGGTGTGGCTGTGGTTGAAGGCTTAATACCCCCGCGCCTTTGCTGTGGTGTGGGTGTGGTTGGGCCTAATAACCCCGCGCCCCCCGTGGTTGGGGCTTCAGGGTTTAAGGTTTAGTAACCCCTTTGCTGTGGTGTGGGTGTGGTTGGGGGTTAGGGGTTAGGGTTTAAGTTTTAATACCCCCGAGCCCCCCCCCCCCCTGGTTGTGGGGGGGGGGGGGGGGGGTTTGGGGTTTAAGGTCCGCGCCCCCCCCCCCCGTTTAGTTTGGGGTTTGGGGTTTGGGGTTTAGGGTTTGGGGTTGAGAGTTTAGGGTTTATCGCTTAGACCTTATAGTGTTCAGGACTTTCTGGTGGGGGGGGCGGGGTATATTTAGGGTATGGGGTCTGGGGTTCAGGTTTAGGGATTAGGGTTGGGGGGTGGGGGGTGGGGTCAGATCGGGGGTTTTATGGAGGCAGGGCTGGGAGTTGAGGGCTATGTAATAAGGATTAGGGTTTAGGGTTTAGGGTTTAGGGTTTAGGTTTTAGGGTTTAGGGTTTAGGGTTTAGGGTTTAGGGTTTAGGGTTCTGAAACCCAGTGCCAGGATGCTTCTGGTGCAGACCGCGTGGACAGGGCATTGACCTCTGCTCTCGGGCATGGGACGAAGGTTCTTAATCCCCAAACCAAGGGTTTAGGGTTTAGGGTTTGGGGTTTAGGGTTTAGGGTTTAGGGTTTGGGGTTTGGGGTTTAGGGTTTAGGGCTCTAAAACCCCGAAAGCCCTGAGACCCTTCCACAGCCATGAGCCCGCATTCCAAGAGTCCAGGGCTAGAGGTTGTCTCTACCTCAACAACCCAGAAACCTACTTTCATGTGTTTAAGGGTTCAAGGGTTTAGGGCAGGGTTTAAACCAAGGGTTCATGGGAAACCTGCAAGATCTGAATTGACCTTCAAGAAGGTCGTTTTCGGGTTTAGGGTTTAGGGTTTAGGGTTTAGGGTTTAGGGTTTAGGGTTTAGGGTTTAGGGTTTAGGGCTAGGCCCGAAGCATGCTGCGCACTTCTTCGTCGGGAGCCGGGAATTTCAGTGGTTACCCACCTTGCCCTTAAGGTGGTTTAGGGCTTAGGGTTTAGGTTTAGGGTTTAGGGTTTAGGGTTTAGGGTTTAGGGTTTAGGGTTTAGGGTTTAGGGTTTAGGGTTTAGGGTTTAGGGTTTAGGGTTTAGGGTTTAGGGTTTAGGGTTTAGGATTTAGGGTTTAGGGGGGTTGTATGGGTGCCAAGTTCCCTCTCTCCCTACTAAGGAGCAGGAAGGGAACCCGAAACCCTGAATCCTAGACCCCAAGCCCCAAAACATGGGGATCTACGAAAATGAGGGTACCCCAACAAGAGACCCCCAAATGGCAGGATTCCCTTTTTCAGAGAAACCACAAGAAGGTACCCTTATTTTCGGAAACCCCAAACCCCAAACCCCAAACCCCAAACCCTAAACATCTGTAAGAGCCAGTGACCCTCATCATCCAGCTGCTTGGTGGCAGCGCTATCCTGCACTGGCGTTGCTTGGGGGGCTGGTTCAGTCAAGAGGGTTTAGGGTTTAGGGTTTAGGGTTTAAGGGAGGTTTCGGATTGAGGGCTTGGAGTATACTAGGCTCCAGAGAAACCTAGGAATCAAAAGGGGCCCCGTTTTGGGTTGGGGCAACCTCAAACCTACAAAGGGGAATTAGGGGCCACTCTGGGTCCGAGTTTAGGGTTTAGGGTTTAGGGTTTAGGGTTTAGGGTTTAGGGTTTAGGGTTTAGGGTTTAGGGTTTAGGGTACAAGATGTCGAACTTTCCATGCCGCAAGCCCTTGGCTTGTGAGCTTCGGGGTTCAAGGGATAAGGATGCGTACCGTACATGGATTCCAGTGCCCTTGTTTACCTAAACCCTAAACCCCAAACCCCAAAACCCAAAACCCTAAACCCCAAACCCCAAAACCCTTACCTGAGCACCCTTCAAGGGCTGAACGACCTAGGAGGCCTCCTTTTTAGGTTTGCGATTCTAGGGTGCTTGAACCCAAGTTGGTAACGGTCGGGTTTAGGGTTTAGGGTTTAGGGTTTCGGGTTTGGGGTTTGGGGTTTGGGGTTCGGGTTTGGGGTTTGGGGTTTAGGGTTTAGGGTAGAGGTTCCCAATCCGTCCCGTCCTGGCGAACCAGCCAGCGAGACAGGTCTTTGTGAGCCTTTTTTTGGTGTGATTTAAGGCTTTAATTTAAGGGATGGGAAGGTTGAGGTTCTGATGCTAATCCCCTAAACCCTGGATCCCAAAGAATATATATATATATATATACATAATATATATATATATATATACTTAGAACCAAGTTAAAAGGCGCTGTACATAAAATTGTGGCTCGCAAAAGGATTCCATGGCTTTGGGATGGTGTTCCATTCGGGTGGTTTAAAGACCCTCGCCGCGAAAGCTCACCTCACTTCGCGTCTCATCACAATTGCTTAGTTGTCCAGTAACCTGGGGGAAATCAAGGATAACCTTTGGGATTATAAGGGGATTATACTACCCCAAAAAGGTTAAAGGTTACCTACTCTACTACTAGGATTGCAATCTACGTGTCTTCAAGCGACTCACTAACCGATCAGTCAGCCACTGTGTAGTTAAAACAGCGAGCCTTCGGCATCAGCTGCTAAAGCGCAAAGCCTCTAAACCCATGTTGTAAGGTTCTTGAGGAATATTTCTACACCTAGTCCCCAAGCCCCGACCCTCGACCCTAAACCCCAGTGCCTGCACACCAGACCATGAACCCTATGAGCCCTAAACCCTGTACCACAGCCCTAAGCCCTAAGCCCTCAGCCCTCAGCCCTAAACCCTAAACCCGACAAGCCGTGAACCCTCTGTGCTCCAAGTCTGTGTCTGGCAGCGTTGGCGCAAGCATAGTGCAGAGGCCACCGTTTCCGGACGTCGGCCGAGGACAGGGATACCCCACGGCGAAGAAGCTCCTCCAGGGTAGGGTTTAGGGTTAGGGTTTAGGGTTCAGGGTTCAGAGTTTAGGGTTTAGGGTTTAGGGTTGAGGGCTTAGGGTTTAGGGTTTCAGGTTTAGGGCTCAGGTTTAAGGTTTAGAGCTCAAAGGTATAGGTTTCAGATGCATTGGGGGGACTGCGGGTACCGGCGTAGGGTTCGGGATGTAGAGGATTCAGAGTTTAGGGCTTCGGGTTTAGGGTTTAGGGTTTAGACCCTAGGGTTGTTTGATAGGCTGATGTTTAGGATCTACGATTGAAAGTGCACGCACACCACCCACCTTAAATGAGGGCCAGAGAACCCAGAAGCAATTTCAGACACATTGCCTTAAAGCTCGAAACCCTGAAAAGACCTAGAGCCCTGAAAGCCCTAAAAGCCTAAACCCTAAAACATCCCCAAAAAAAGGAACATAGAGAACAGACCCTCAACAAAAAAAAAAAAACTAACTAAAACATACACACAACCAAAAAAACCTAAACCCTAAACCCTAAAAATAGACAAAGCCCAAAGCCTCGGCGATCTCAGTGGCTTCTGGGCCCAGCTGCTTGGGGAATCCGGCCTCGGTTTAGGGTTTAGGGTTTAGGGTTTAGGGTTTAGGGTTTAGGGTTTAGGGTTTAGGGTTTAGGGTTTAGGGTTTAGGGTTTAGGGTTTAGGGTTTAGCGCGTCAGCTCTATAGCCCAAGCTCTCAGTGATCACTGGCACCCCACATACCCTAGTAACGCCTCACACCCTAAACCCTAAACCCTAAACCCCGAACACACAGTTCTTAGGCTCAGGATTTGTTTGGTTCTCGGACCCCGGAAAGCTTAGAGCTTGGTGTAAGGCTTTAGAGTGTAGGTTTCAGAGGCATGCGGACCTCAGTGCGTGGGGCGCCAGGGCGTCTTAGGGTTTAGGGTTAGTTTAGGGTTTAGGGTTTAGGGTTTAGGGTTTAGGGTTTAGGGTTTAGGGTTTAGGGTTTAGGGTTTAGGGTGTAGGAACGACGCCACAGGAGGGCGAGACTGGGACTCTGGCGCCTGGCGCCTGGAAGCTGTTGCAAGGCGTCTTGGTGTTTTGGGTTTAGGGTTTAGGGTTTAGGGTGCCAGAATCTCTGGAGGTCGCGTCAAGCTTGAGGAAGGTCCCCTAAGGGTCCATGTAGCTTACTACTCTGTACTTGGGCCCTAAAGTCCCTAAATAGGAGGTACTTTAAGGCCCAAGTGTTCCCTATTTAGGTACATGGACCCTTAGGGGTCCAGAGGTTGTACGGGTCGGTTGCATCTTCCGCAAGTCTGCCTTGGAAGTACGACGTCACGCAGCTGATCAGCATGGCATTCTGAACGGGGTTGAAGCTCTCCATCTTCTTTGGCAGCGGCTTCAGCCCTAGACCCTAAACCCTATACCCAGGCTCCTTGGCGTTTCAGGTTTCAGAGTTTCCCGGTGTCTTGGTCGTAACCGTATGATAGGGTTTAGGGCTTCGGGTTAGCCCACTAGGCATATTATAATATGAGTGCTCTTCTGGGGTTGGTTGCCTAGAACCCATAACAGGGCAAAAGGGTACCACTGGGATACCAAGGTGGTACAGGTTTTTTGGGCTTTTGTTTATGGGTTTAGGGTTTGGCGCTATAGGATTTAGGGCCAAACTAAGGTATATTCATTCGTGTAACTTTGGTTGGGTTTAGCGTACATCTTGGGGTGTTCCCCGAAAAAACTAAAAGTCCTTAATCGGGACTCAAGCAGGGGGTGCTATAAGCCCAATTCAGGCCTGTTCGTATAAGGGGGAACATCTTTCACTCTCGCTGTCATAGGGCTTGGGTTTCGAATGAGTTCATCAGCATCCGGTGGCGAGAACGACAACATTGGCAACTGTGGCATCCTCACCTGCAAGGAACTCCTAGCGCCATACAGCCCATAACTTGGGATGCTCCCCCTGATACTAACAGATCCTAATTGGGATTCTCATAGGGGGTACTAGAATCCCTTTTAAGGACTGTTGGTAAAAGGGAGAGCATCCCAACCCATGATCCTACACCCTGCAAGCCCTAAAATTCCCCTAAGGCACCCTAGCCACTCTAAACCCCCTGACACAATTTCAACATGTCCGTTGAGCAGCCAGGGCGTGGTGAAGACTTCGACGGTTTTTGTCCTTCCGGTGGTCAAAGGGAAGATACATAGCTCAACAAACCCACCTACCGAGACGCCCCCAATTGCAGCTCCTTGTACAGGAACTTTATCATGCTTGGCATGATGTATCAAGAATACCGTCAGAATACCCGTAAACCTGAAAAAATGAACCCCTAAACCCCCATCCCAACGATGATGCCGATTCTTGTTCTCCGGGCCCCCTCTGCTAGGCATGCAGGGTCACGGAGTCTTAGTTGCTGAGTTCATAGGCACTTTCAGGGATTATATTATCCCAAAAAGTGTAAGCTGTACTCACTCAGCTACTAAGGAGTTGTGGCCAGTGCTACGAACCTTGCCTCGCGCGAAAAAGATAGCAGAAACCTTGTGGCAAAAGTAAGCCAAACCCTACTGAGGTCCCACGGGCACCCTGAACCACTCTTTGACAAAAAACCTTGAGATCGAACCCTAAACCCTAAACCCTAAACCCCAAAAAAACCGAAACTCTAAACCCTAAACCCTAGACCCTAGACCCTAAACCCTAAACCCTAAACCCTAAACCCTAAACCCTAAACCCTAAACCCTAAACCCTCAACTCTCGCGATGGAGCTGGCACGGTCCAGCCGCTGGACCACGGCATTCTCCGAGGGGTTGATCTTCGAGAGCAACGTGAGGACCTCTTGCAACTTTCTTGCCGGGGAGGTGGGGGGGGCAAAAATGACCCAAGGTTTAGGGTTTAGGGTTTAGGGTTTAGGGTTTAGGGTTTAGGGTTTAGGGTTTAGGGTTTAGGGTTGACCCCAGACCCTATACACCCTCCAAGCCAAACCCTCCACCCTCAGCAGGCACGCAGGCTTTACGCAATTCTGACGGCTTTGCAGATGTTACTCTGCACCTCAAAACCCTAAACCCTAAACCCTCAATTCAGCCTTCGGATTTAGGGTTCAGGGTCCAGTCAACCACAGGCTCCTTTCCCGTGCCTGCAAGTCTTGACAACACACTCCAATCCCCGCATCCTCTCCAAACCGATTGGCCCACCTCCGAAATCGCAAACCACCCCTACACCCTTTAACCCTCAACCCATACCAAAAACCTGAATCCATAAACCCTATAAACCCTAAACCCTAAACCCTAAACCCGAAACCTCCCCCCCAAAGAAAAAAACTCCCAAAGCCAAGGTGCCAATCGGAACTCGCCCAACTCCAGCGAGTCCTGGATTGCGCCGTGGAAGGGGTAGCCTTGGCGCCGGAAGCTCAGGGTTTAGGGTTTAGGCTTTAGGGTTTAGGGTTTAGGGTTAGTCTTTGGGGTTATCGAGGCCTGCAAACCCCAAACCCAAATCAAAAACCCTACACCCAAAACCCTAAACCCTAACCCTAAACCCTAAACCCTAAACCCAAAAAAACCCGCAGAAACCCATGCATGCCGAGAGCAGGTCATAGTGACTGATTCATGCAAAAACCCTAAACCCCAAGCCCCAAACCCCAAACCCGAAACCCTCAACCCTTCTTTAGACCCAAGAGTAATTAACCAAGAAATAAGAAGGGTGCCCTTGAGCCCCGATGACCTTGCCCAAACCATCGGTGGCATGCTACCTTGTTGTGATGTCAGTCAAGCTCCGTTACTGCAAGACGCGGCAATGCCGGACGCCCCACTCAGAACTATCACCTATAGAGCGGCGCAACCACATGAACATCAGTGTGCTTTCATACAGAGCCACTGCTTGCTTTGTGGTCGGGGAACAAACACCACTGAACACTGGCTTACTGCCTGTGTTGTTACCAGAGCCCCCCTTTTTATAGTATTAGTCACTCTGGGCTATGCTAGCACTGCCTCGTTAGAGTCCCTCTGTCACAATGCACTGCCCATTGCCAATGCCAACGAAGATGTTGACTTGGGCAGGGGGCCCTTCGGGGACGACAGGCTGGGCTGGCACAGCCGCAGCGGCGGGCCCCGGGCGGGCGGGCTGGGCTGGCACAGCCTTGGCAACTGCTTGGCCAAGTGGGGGGAGGACCAATGGAGCCAGGCTGACTGGAGCAGCAGCAAGAAGCGGTCTTCCTGGTGCCAAAGGCGGGGGCTGGCTCGGGCCAGCCTTGGCCTGAAGCATCCGACCGACGTCGCCTGAAGGCGGGCCCCCAAAAACCCTAAACCCTAGACCCTAGACCCTAAACCCTAAACCCTAAACCCTAAACAGGGAATGAGGGGGTACTCTGGGTCCTAGCAAGGTGATGTGTTGCCTCAGAGCATGCGCAGTGCTTGTGAGCTAGGAGTTGCTGGACTTGGGGCTTAAAGTAAACCCTAAACCCTAAACCCTAAACCCTAAACCCTAAACCCTAAAGGCTTTAGGGTTAGGACCGTAGGGTGCCCCGGAGCCCGAAACCCCAAAAACCTTCCGCACCTAGAAAGCCCTTTTGACTTAGTAAGTAGGGTTAGCAAAGTGGGTTAAGGCGATTATAAGAGGGTGTCTAAGGGACACAAAGAAGACTTACGAAGTCAAAGGAGCTTCCATGTAGGTACCTACCCCAACCCTCCCCTAAGAACCCTATAATAAGGTATACGGCTGAGAGTCGAGCCTTCGCGGGCCTGGGGGAGTTCGGAGAACACTGCTTATGGACGTTCAAAGACGTGCAATTATTTCTAAAGCAGATCCCTGCAAGGTTGCAGGGTTTGGGGATTAGGGATTAGGATTTAGGGTCCCTAAACCCTAAACCCTAAACCCTAAACCCTAAACCCTAAACCCTAAACCCTAAACCCTAAACCCTAAACCCTAAACCCTAAACCCCCAGCCCCCCGTTGGCGTACTGGTCGAGGAGCCATGGTCGAGGAGCAAGTAGGACAGGCCAAGCTGCTTGTGGGAGGTTGCCTGGTAGGGGGTTTACGGTTTAGGGTTTAGGGTTTACCCTAAACCCTAAACCCTAAACCCTTTAAACCCCAGGGGACATGAGGTTCCCTAAGCCCGAAAGCCTTACCCTACACCCTTAACTCGAAAGCCCGAAACTCTAAACCTTAAGCCCTAAACCCCAAGCCTTCGTGGTTTAGGGTTTGGAGGGTTTGGAGGTGCAGTTGGGGAGCCAAAGGGCTAAACCCTAAACCCTAAACCCTAAACCCTAAACCCTAAACCCTAAACCCTAAACCCTAAACCCTAAACCGTTCGCAGAACTTCAGGGTTGATAAAGATCAGCCCCAGAACCTACCCTAAGGGTCCATGTACCTAAACAGGGTTTAGGGTTTAGGGTTTAGGGTTTAGGGTTTAGGGTTTAGGGTTGAGGGTTTAGGGTTTAGCGAGTTTTTTGGGCCTTGAAGTACCTCATAGGGACTTTGGGGCCCAAGTACATAATCATTAGGTACATGGACCCTTAGGGCTACAAGGGGAGAGATTCCCGTACGGGGGATTTTTCATCATCGCCTTCGCCACCGCCATCGTCATCGTCATCGTCATCGTCATCGTCATCGTCATCCTCATCATCATCATCAACATCATCATCATCGTCACACCGCATCCGTGTTCATGTCAGACGAACAACAAACGTAGCGCAGCACCACTTCTGGACACTGAGAAAAGAAAGCACGGCCCCTCAGAGCCAGAACCGCCAGGACTCTCTAAATGTACGGGCGCTTCTTTGGCAACCTTCGTATGGCTAAGGCTGTGACACATACAATATACTAGGATCTCTATAAGAAAGGGACCACGATTTAGAGCACCTCCCAACATATGAGGCAGGGTATACAAGTGCGTCCGCTGTAGAGCATCCTCCAAGAAAAGGCCATGTTTCACCAAATTCCTCCCAAGGCCTTCTTAGGGCAGTCACACGGTCCCTTAAAATGGTTCATACGGGCCCTTACTTGGGGAACCCTAAATAGCCGCTATATACACTAAACCCTAAACCCTAAACCCTAAACCCTAAACCCTAAACCCTAAACCCTAAACCCTAAACCCTAAAAAACCCAAGGGCCCCTACGTCAGAGCCCTTTCAGGAAGGCAAAGGACCATACTAAGGGACCATGTAACTCTACTAACTGCTTAAGAACCCCAAGAAATGAAAAAAAACTCTTCCTTATTAAGGGTATTATAGGGATCCTTATTTTTCCCCTTTTGGGTTCTTAAGAGTCAAATGTTCTGCCTTATTAAGGGTAATATAGGGATTATTATTATCATTATTATTTTCCTTTTGGGGTTCTTAAGCAAGTAGTAGAACTGTCCATAGACAAAAGGCCTGACACTGAAGCCCTGCTATTGCTATGATTGCCCTTCTCCAGGCTATTCTTGTGCGGATGGAACGGGTGATTTAACAGATAACAAGGTTTATTGAGCATTTACTGCCAAGGAACAAATCATCCAAAAGGATTCAGTCTTTCTTGGGGTGTTCACTCTGTTCACACGGCACTATATCATAATTGTCCTTTTTCCTAGACCATGCGCTCACGTCCCAGATAATATGAAACCCGTAAAGAGAACTAAATAACATTATCATAATGCACAAGTTACTAGTAGAAGTGAACGCAACAAGTGAGCCGACATGGAGGTGCCATCAGAATCCTTTGTAGGAGCTCTTGGGGTTCAAGAACCTGATATCCTTGGCGTACCACAAATCAAGGGTTCACCGATGATTGGTGCAAAAGGGACACGGCCCCTTAAAGCCTCTGAACAAAAAATCCGTAATATGATCCTCTTAAGCCCAATAGGCGAAACACAAAAATCGCCCAAAGGCTTATCCAATCATAGACTTGTTAGGCAGAGCCTACAGACAAAGTTGATTTTTGTTTTTTTTTTTTTTTTTGGGGGGGGGGGGGGTTAGGGTTTAGGGTTTAGGAGGGTTTAGGGTTTAGGGTTTTTTGGGGCTTTTTGGGGTTCTTACAGTCAGGGATGTCCCGGCCTTTGCGGCTCCAGTGGCCCTAAACCCTAAACCCTAAACCCTAAACCCTAAACCCTAAACCCTAAACCCTGAACCCTGAACCCTAAACCCGGTGCCTCGCGGAAGAGGGACAAAGGTGGGCCGGGTTTGATCTTGGTCTTGCCGTCGACGGTCTCGCGCTGCAGGTGGCCTGGGACGCCACTGTCAGGGCAGCTGGGGGGCTCTCTGCCCTACACCCTAAACCCTAAACCCTAAACCCTAAACCCCAAACCCCAAACCCCAAACACTAAACCCCAAACCTTATAAACCCTAAACCCTAAGCCATGGATCTTGTAAGCTTCGCTTTAAAAAAGTAAGCCCTATAACAATACTTACGGCGCGCGTGAGCTTGCCCGTAAATGTACATAACATAAGCCTTCTAGCCCTACTCCCTAAAACCCTTAGCCCCTAACCAAGCTTGAGAAGCCTAAGGTTGGTCCCATGGGCCCTTAGTATGGTCCCTTACCCTGAATTTAAATGGATTTCAAGGGATCCGATTTATTGGCCCTTAGTGTGCGTAGTGTATAGAAGGGTTCTAGAAAAGGGGGCCCAAATTAAGGGCCCATACTTCATATCCCCTAAACCCTAAAAACTAAACCCTAAACCCAAAACCCTAAACCCTAAACCCTAAACCTTAAACCCTAAACCCTAAACCCTAAACCCTAAACCCTAAACCCTAAACCCTAAACCCTAAACCCTAAACCCTAAACCCTAAACTCTAAACCCTAACCCTAAATCCGCTCCATCGGCTTGCCCCGCCTTTTGACTTGAGACGAATCTGACATTCTCGGGTTGCAGGCGTTTATCTTACCCTCAGGGTCCATGTACCTAAATAGGGAACACTTGGCTATTTATGGACTTTAGGGCCCAAGTACAGAATAATAAGGTACATGGACTCTTAGGGTTAGGGCAGTTGCAGTGTCCCTTAATGTTGGCCCCTAATCGGGAACCCTTGCATACCCCTTATGCACCCTATAACACCCAAGGGCTCATACTTCAGAAGGTTAAGGGGCCATGAAACTTCCAAAAGATAAACCCTAAACCCTAAACCCTAAACCCTAAACCCTAAACCCTAAACAGCCATTTATGGGCTCAAATGCTTTGGCTAAGGTGTCAGAAGTGGCGAAAGGCAGGAGCCCGGAAATACCGGCACTGATCCTCTCCTCCGCGCCTTATCCCCTGAACCGTGGCTTGCTCCATAACCATAGGAACAGAAGCAACTTTTAAGTGTAGGTGGCTATTTTTGCTATTGCTTTGTTGAACTAGTCTTGTTATTGCAGCCCCCTTCAAGTTCGTAGGCAACCGACACAAACAGTTTGGGGGTCTTACCAGAAGCCTGAGCCTGAAACCGGTGGGAGACCTCCCCTACTTCTCCAACAGCCAAAGGGGAAAACAACGGCGTACCTTCTCTTCCTCCAGATAAGGAAGCCCACAAGAATCTAACCCTAAACCCTAAATTTTAGGGTACCCCAGCAAGGTTTTGGCGGATCGACCCCCCCTCCCCCCTCCATACGGGGGGGCTCAGCGATAGGTCCTTCAGGGACAAGGTTGCCTAATACTCCCCACTAAGGCCCCCTAAGCGTCCCTAAGGTTCTAAACTCTAAACCCCAAACCCCAAGCCCTAAAAAAAATGAAGGACCCTATAAAACCAGCCGAGGCGCACATGGGAGCCTCGACATCCCCTGCACCCTGGCTGAGCAACGTGATGGCGTACCTCGGCTTGCTTTTGGGGTTTAGGGTTTAGGGCTTAGGGTTTGGGGTTTAGAGTTTAGGGCTTATATAGGGTTTATGGGACTTCCGAAGGTTTTCCCCAAAGCTCCAAGAGGCTTCTGGTGCTTTAGGGCCTAAGGTCTAGGAACCCAAAAGATCAGTAACTCAACAACGTAAGCCACTGCAGCCTACAGCCTTACATTATTGAGGGTTTAGGGTGTAGGGTTTAGGGTGAGCCCTACCGCGAAGGACCCCCTTGCCGCATTAACTCTTCGAAGGCCATGAAAAAAAGATTCCGTAAACCAAAAGCTTAAAAACAACTTTGGGTTTGTCCCCAGACCTTAAACCCTAAACCCTCGAGCGCCATCAGCTCAAGACCTCCTCTAAACCTCAAGCCCTAGAACCCCCAAAAAAACCTTACAACCCCAAATGCTATGAACTCCAATTACGCGCAACCCCAAACCCCCAACCCCAGGGCGCTAGATGTTTGAAGGCTTACGGTCATAACCCCCTGGTTCTTAGTAGGGAATGAGGGAATGAGGATCCTCCATATACCCTAAACCCTAAACCCTAAACCCTAAACCCTAAACCCTAAACCCTAAACCCTAAACCCTAAAGGGGATTATGTAGGGTACCTCATTCCCTCATTCCCTCCCAAGAACCAGCCAGATAAGGCTTCTAGGGGAAATGATGGATTCGTGGCTTGAGGGATGTCGTGCTTAACACCACAGCAGGGTTCAGGGTTCAGAGTTTCAGGGTTCAGGGTTCAGGGCTTAGGGCTTAGGGTTTAGGGTTTAGGGTTTGGGGTTTGGGGTTTAGGGAAAACCCACATCACCACCTTCAACGCCCGACCCCTGCCAGCTCAAACCCTAAACCCTAAACCCTAAACCCTAAAACCTAAACCCTAAACCCTAAACCCTAAACCCTAAACCCTAGTTGAAGGTGCTGGTGGTGGCCACCCGCCAGGGCGACGCCCAGTGTGTCGTTGCCAGACGTGTCTCTGGCCTTTGGCAGTCGAAGGTTGTTTTCGCCTCTGGGTTTAGGGGCGGTTTAGGGTTTGGGGGTTTTTGGGGTTTAGGATTAGGGTTTAGGGTTTAGGGTTTAGGCTTTCCCTAAGGCTCTAATCACTCCAACTCTTGTTTTGTTGTGCTAAACGCCTGGCAAAAGAAGGCTTTGCAGGTAGCTTTGGGCCACTTCTGTTAAGAAAACCCTAAAACCCTTAACCCCTAAAACCCTTAAACCCTACGCCCTAAAACCCTGAAACCCTGAAACCCTAAAACCCTAAAACCCTAAAACCCTAAAACCCTAAAACCCTAAAACCCTAAAACCCTAAAACCCTAAAACCCTAAAACCCTAAAAGCCCTAAACCCAAAAAACCCTAAAACCCTAGAACCCTAAACCCTAAAACCCTAGAACCCTAAACCCCATAAAGCAAAACAAACAGCCCGTGCCTTGGAAAGATCGTTGTTTGTTGCTTGGCTCAAGTTTAAGGTTTGAAGCTGTTGGTGCGGCTGTCTCAGGATTTAGGGTTTAGATTAGAGTTTAGGGTTTAGGGTTTAGGGTTTAGGGTTTAGGGTTTAGGGTTTAGGGTTTAGGGTTTAGGGTTTAGGGTTTAGGGTTTAGGGCTGTTAACGGGAGGTTTCAAACAATCCGCCTCGAGTTTAGGGCTTGGGTTTCGGGTTTTACCCTCGCAGCCCACCAACAGCTGGCTGGGTTTAGGGTTTAGGGTTTAGGGTTTAGGGTTTAGGGTTTAGGGTTTAGGGTGTAGGGTTTAGGGTTTAGGGTTTAGGGTTTAGGGTTTAGGGTTTAGGGTTTAGGGCTGTTAACGGGAGGTTTCAAACAATCCGCCTCGAGTTTAGGGCTTGGGTTTCGGGTTTTACCCTCGCAGCCCACCAACAGCTGGCTGGGTTTAGGGTTTAGGGTTTAGGGTTTGGGGTTTAGGGTTTAGGGTTTAGGGTTTAGGGTTTAGGGTTTAGGGTCTAGGATTTAGGTGCACCCTAAAGCCCTGAAGCTCTAAACCTTCAAACCTTGAACGCACCCAGAACCAACCTGCGCTAAAACCCTAAGACCGTAAAAACCCGACCCTAAAACCCCAACAGCCTCCACCCTAAACGAGCCTCGGAACCCTGAACCCTATCCTCTGCACGCTAAAAGCTAAAATTCTGAGCCCTAAACCCTATAAACCCTATAAACCCTATAAACCCTATAAACCCTATAAACCCTATAAACCCTAAACCCTAAACCCTAAACCCTAAACCCTAAACCCTGAACCCTAAACCCTAAACCCTAAACTGCCGGGGGGAGGGGAGGGGGGAGGGGGCGGCCTTCAGAGACGCCCCACGCTTCGAGAGGTAGAGGGAGGAGATGGTCGCGCCGCGTCTGGCGCGACATGGGGGGGGGGGGGGGGGTGTTGGGCTTTTGGGTGTTTCCCTCATCCCTAAAAGGGTTCAGGGTTCAGGGTTTAGGGTTTAGGGTTTAGGATTTGTAGGGTTTAGGGTTTAGGGTTATCAGACTTGATCATCTGGGCTGTGTCGGCACTAAACCCAGGGGCACATGGGGTTTTGGGGGGGGGCTTTGAATGGGCATGTTTACAAGGCTTGGGTCTTCAGGGGGCCTGGGGTTTTGGTGCTTAAGGATCACTGTTCTGAAACCTGGGCTAAACCCTAAACCCTAAACCCTAAACCCTAAACCCTAAACCCTAAACCCTAAACCCCAAACCCTAAACCCTAAACCCTAAACCCTAAACCCTAAATGCGCCCTACACACTAAGCCCCAAACCCTAAACCCTAAACCTCTTTTGAGGCCCAGGTATACGAAATCTAGGTCCCTACGCCTGGAAGCCCTACAAACGCCAAGCCTCAAGCCCCAAACCCTAGAGCCTACTCATGGGTTTCCCTACTAGGAGTTTATGGTTTAGGGTTGAAGGTTTAGGGGTACTACACCCCTCTGTACTACCCCTCTTCGGTTTCCCCCCCATAGTTAAGGCTATTTAGGGAAATTAAGGATGTTTAAAGAACCTGCCGATTGTAGTATAGAGGGGAGTAGTAGGGAAGCGTTTAGGGTTTAGGGTTCAAAGCCCCAAGCCATAACCCCTGGAAAGGGATCTTTCATCTTATTCCCCTATATGACCCCCATATATATATATATATATATCTTATACCTAAACCCTGAACCCTAAACCCTAAACCCTAAAAGCCCTAAAAAACCCTACTAAGTAGCCCCTAAATAGCCCCCAAAGAACCCCTAAGGTCCCTTTCAAGGGTCCCTTCTTTAGCCCCTTGAGAACCCTGACTTCTGCCCCGGTTTCCCAAAGAAAGTCAACCTGCACAGCAGGGGATTGCGCTCTTGAAGGCGACCTTCTGAGGGTTCAGGGTTCAGGGTTCAGGGTTGAGGCTTTAGGGTTTAGCGTTTTTTGTTTACGCCGAAACGCTTAACCCTGATTCCCAAACCCTAAGCCCAAAAACCATAAAACGCCCTAAAACCCAAAACCAAAACCAAAACCCCCTACAACCCTAATTACAACCCCTACAACCCTACAACCCTACAACCCCAAAACCCCAAAACCCTACAACCCCAAAACCCTACAACCCCACAACCCTACAACCCTACAACCCCAAAACCCTACAACCCTACAACCCCACAACCCTACAACCCCAAAACCCTACAACCCTACAACCCCAGTTAAACCCTAGGGACTCAGAGGGTCCCCGATGCAACGGCCCAGCTTTCCGCCCACGGCGTGATAGAGAGTGTGGAGGTGGAAGCAACACTGTGGCAATCACATGGGTTTTGGGTGTAGGGTTTAGGGTTTTAGGGTGTAGGGTTTAGGGTTTTAGGGGTTATGGATCGGGGTTTAGGGTGTAGGGTTTGGGGTTTGGGTTTTAGGATTTAGGGTTTAGGGTTTAGGGGTTTGAGGTTTGGGGTTTAGGATTGGGAAATCCTTTGGAGTCCCTCTTCCCGGACAATCTGCCCAAGGGCCTCACCCCCCTAACTCCCTAAACTCCCTAAACCCTAAACCCTCAACCGCCTGGCCGCGCAAAGGAGCGGTGTGGCGCCGAACTCATCGGGCACGTCTACTCGGACCTTTGGGGGTGGGGGGCAGGGGGGGAGGGGTTTAGGGTTTAGGGTTTAGGGTTTAGGGTTGTGTAGGGTTTAGGGTTAGGGTTTAGGGTTTAGGGTTTAGCGTTTAGCGTTTAGGGTTTAGGGTTTAGGGTTTAGAGGGGGGGGGAGGGGGTATTTTGCATGGAGTTGTACCCTAAACCCCTCTCCGGCCTTGGGGCGGGGGTTTAAACCTAGACCCTAGAACCCGTATCCAAACCCCAAAACCCTAAACCCCAAAAACCCAAAACCCTAAAACTCTAAACCCCAAACCCTGTACCCCAAACCCTAGACCCTAAACCCTAGACCCTAAACCCTGAACCCTGAACCCCAAACCTGCTTTTCAGAGCCCTAAACCCTCCACTCTGGTCGAAGGTGCGCCCTCCACAGCGCAAAGGCTCGTCACCTTGGCAGCCCGCACGGGCCAGCAAGGCAGGCTTTAGGGTTTTTAGGGTTTTTAGGCTTTTTAGGGTGTTTAAGGTTTTATGGTTTTAAGGGCTTTATGGGCCTTCAGGGTTCAAGGCTTCTCAGGATCTTGGGGTATAAGTTTGCAAAACAAACCCTTCAGGGCTGCAAGGGTTTACGGTTGGAAGGGCTTAGGGTTCAGGGCTCCCTCGCCACACACTGACGCAATCAGAGCAGCCAAAGCTCTGTGATTGCAAAGACCTGCTTTTAGGGCTTAGGGCGTAGGGGTTCGGCTTGATATCCCAGTACCCATATTATAATAAGGTACCCTTTGAGGTTGCCTACATTTATAAGAACCTCCAAAAAAAGGGTAAAAGGGACCACTGCGCTACCCTGAACCCTAGACCCTAGACCCTAGACTCTAAACCCTATGCCCTAAACCCTGTCCCTCTAGAGGCCACCTGAGGCGAACCTGAGCGCTTGCATGCACACCTTGAATCATCAGCCCTGCACATGGGATTCCTCCATAAACGGCTGGAGCTCCAAAGCCCTTTACGCCCTAAGACCCTGTAAAGCCCTGGAATCATCTAAACCCTAAACTCTAAACTCTAAACCCTAAACCCTAAACCCTGAACCCTGAACCCTGAACCCTCTCTGAACCCTGAAACCTGTCATTGCGGCTCGCCCCTCGAAAAACGCTAGGCTTCCGGGTATCCTAGGGGTTTAGAGCTAGGTCTAAGGAGCCCAAATTAGAGAGCTTCACTGACCTGAGAAAGGAGCTCAGAGCTTCCGACAGGGCTGTTCTAACTTTGAGGGCTACATGAGGGATCGGGTTTGACCCTAAACCCTAAACCCTAAACCCTAAAGGCTTTAAGGGCTTTGGGTTTAGGGTTGCGTGTTGCCTTTGGCGTGCCGAGCCACAGTTTCCACGGGGTCCGCTGGCGAGGCATCCAGCTGCTTCCTCGGCTCGGGGTTTAGGGTTTAGGGTTTAGGGTTTAGGGTTTAGGGTTTAGGGTTTAGGGTTTAGGGTTTAGGGTTTAGGGTTTAGGGAAAGCTTAAGGTGCCGCATGTCCGGCACGAGGCCTTACAGGAACCACGCAAGGCGGGCAGCTTTGGGCCCCTTCCCTAAACCCTAAACCCTAAACCCTAAACCCTAAACCCTAAACCCTAAACCCTCGACCCTCGACCCTACGCCCTACAAGGGATTCTGAAGGCCGAGCTACTCCTTCTTGACGAAGGCATAGTGCAGAGGCATCCTCCGACACGAAACAAAGCTGGTATAGGGTTTAGGGTTTAGGGTTTAGGGTTTAGGGTTGTTGAGGGTTTCGGGGTCTACGTGGGTTACGGGCTTTGATCCGAAGTTTTTGCCGCCAAGCCGTCATCCCAGAGATAAAACTCAACTCTAAACCCCCAGAATCCTTAAACCCAAGAGAGAGCCCTCAACACCCCACAACCCTCAACCCTCAACCCTCAACCCTAAACCCTTACCCTAACCCTAAACCCTCAACCCAGCCCCTAAGCCAACATTCAACCGCGACTCGGACGCCCCAAAGCCCGAGGCGCTTTTGCACATGTGTGACTATGTGTGTACGTGTTTAGGGTTTTAGGTTTACGGGTTTAGGGGTTCGGGTTTAGGGCTTTGGGTTTTTGGGGTTGAAGGTTTCGGGCCCAGGCAACCCTAAACCCGAAACCCTTAAACCCTTAACCCCAAACCCTAAACCCTAAACCCTAAACCCTAAACCCTAAACCCTAAACCCTTCCGTGGACCGTCCTTCCCTGGATGTCTGTGGCGTTCACGTCCGCCTGGGCATGCGAATGCGGGTTTTGTTTGGGGGGGGGTTTGGGAATTTTGGGGTTGTAATATAGCAAGTAGAAAAAAACCAAACACATCTCTATATATATATATGTATATGTACACAAAAATTGGAGAGTGTTTTCTGAGGGTACTTTCGGGGTCCCTTAGTACATACATCAGAACCCTCTAAAAGAAGGTAAGGGGCCGCACTAAGAGACCATGTAAGTACCCTTAAACCCTAAACCCTAAACCCTAAACCCTTAAACCCTAAACACTAAACCCTTAAACCCTAAACCCGTAACCCTTAAACCCTAAACCCTAAAAAAGGGACCACAGGTACAAGAACCATAATTAGCCACCTGGGAGCGGGGTTCAAGGGGGGGTATGTAACCCAATGTTCCCTAATACTCCCCACTACTCCTTAAAACCTCCCTGAGCTTCCCTAACAGTAAAGTACCACAAAGTAAACTCCAGGCCCTAAACCCTAAACCCTAAACCCTAAACCCTAAACGGTAAAGTACCGCAAAGACCTGGCCTGGGCGTTGAGCAGGAGCCGCTCAGCGTCGAAGGACGGCTCGCTGGCCGCCGCCGAGTTCACAGCCTGAGTCTAGGCGAAAAAGGGTTTCGGGTTTAGGGTTTAGGGCTTCTGCGGTTTAGGGTTTAGGGTTTAGGGTTTAGGGTTTAGGGTTTAGGGTTTAGGGTTCAGGGCTGAGGGTGTAGGGCAAGGTTTAGGGTTGGGGGGTTAGAGTGCTTAAAGGGTGCAGGCTTGCGGGCTTAGGCTTGCAGCGCTTACCGGGTTAGCCCGGAGGAACTGTCGTGATCATGACATGCCTTGTCTCACATTGTGGCCTCTTGGGCGCCAAGAACCGAAGGATTCAAGGTTGAGGGTTTAGGGTTTAGGGTTTAGGGTGTAGGGTTTAGGGTTTAGGTCCATGTCTGTGGAAAGAAGACTCAACTTGCTGGCGATGTTCTTGCGAGCATGTAAGACCTTCAGAGCGGTAGAGAGAGAGAGAGAGAGAGAGAGAGAGAGAGAGAGAGAGAGAGCGAGAGAGGGAGAGAGAGAAAGAGAGAGGGAGGATGACCCTCAAGCGCAGCGAACCTATGCAGGAATATATAGGAATAGCCACCCCACAAAGGCCATGGGGCTGCAGATGACTCGGGAATTCCGGTGTAACTGATGCAGGTTAAGGTCTAGGATTTAGGGTTTAGGGCTAAAGTCCAAAGAAACGACACCTAACATACTCATGGAGCATCTACCGGAAACTAGGTTTTTCCCTGAATCCTACGCCTAAACCCTAAAACTCAAAAACCTGAAAACCCTAAACCCTCAACCCCCTGAACCCTAAACCATACTCATTGAGCACGAACCCCAAACCAGGTTTCCCAGAAACCCGAGTCCAAGTGTCCTCAACCCCTCGAAGCGCTAAAGCTCCGCATAGAAGTGCCCTACAAAGCCTAAACCCGGATTCTCCCCCCGCTCCCTAATGTGTGGGATTTATAGGGTTTAAGGTCTAGGGTTTAGACCCGAAACCCTAAACCCTAAACCCTAAACCCTAAACCCTAAACCCTAAACCCTAAACCCTAAACACATCTGAAGCCGCTCCCAAGCTGCGATGTGCAAAGGCGTACGCTTCTCCGGATCCAGTGTCGACGGCGAGGCGCCGTGGCGCAGGAGCTGCTCCAAGATCTTGAGATGCCTCTGCTTTGGGCTTAGGGTTTAGGGTTTGGGGTTTAGGGTTTGGGGTTTAGGGTTTAGGGTTTAGGGTTTGGGGTTTAGGGTTTAGGGTTTAGGGTTTAGGGTTTGGGGTTTGGGGTTTGGGGTTTAGGGTTTAAGGCGTTTAAGGCGCTTAAGGCGTTCAAGGTGCTTAAGGCTTAGGAGTTAGATGCATCTGTTGAGGGGTTATAGGGCTTACGGTTACGGAATTGCCTAACCCCTAAACCCTAAACCCTAAATCCTAAACCCTAAGCCCTAAACCCTAAACCCTAAACCCTGTTCGGAATTAGAGGGTTTGAAGCCCGACGCGACTCGACGACCCAGAGGGAGACTCCAACACCTGCAGTGCCTGAGACCCTAAACCCTTAAACCCCATATACCCTAGACCCTTAGGGTTTAGGGTTTATAGGGTTTAGGGTACCCTAAACCCTAAACCCTAAACCCTAAACCCTAAACCCCACCTATCCTGAACCCTAACAGCCCTAACGACCCATAGGAAAACTCGAGGAGCTACACGGCCTTGGACCCTAAACGCTGAACCCTAAACCCTAAACCCTAATGCCTAAACCCTAAACCCTAAACCCTAAACCCTAATTCCTAAACACTAAACCCTAAATCCTAATTCCTAAACCCTAAACCCTAAACTCTAATTCCTAAACCCTAAACCCCAGACCTTGAACCCCATCTCGCGTAAAGCGACTCATACGAGGTTGCCCAGCAACCTAGGAATAAGCAGGGTTGCCCCTTTTTGCTTAAAGGGGCTCGCAAGGGAGCCTAAACCCCCCCGCCCCCCCCCCCCCCCCCCCCAAACAGGGAATAAGAGAACCACTCTTGGAGGTTCATGGTACTTAGTGGCCAATGATAGCTGTACTTATAACGCACTTATAAGCCCGAATATAGTTCTAAGTACAGTTATACTTGGTTAATGGGTGCCATGAACCTCCAAGTACTGGGCATCCTAGCATAAGAACCCTAAACCCTAAACCCTAGACCCTAAACCCTAGACCCTAAAGCTGCACTCTCCGCCTGGCTGAGGCAGCAATGTGAAGCGGCGTGGACCCAGCACTGCCTTGGCTGACTTCTGAACCCCTCCTGGTCGCTTAAGGGTTTAGGGTTTAGGGTTTAGGGTTGAGGGTTTAGGGTTTAGGGTTTAGGGTTTAAGTACCTACATAGTAGAAAGTAGGGTTTCCATTACAGGATCTACTCTTATTGTTTGGGTAAGTATTCCCCATATAGGTACTTAGGCTTGGCTGACTTCTTTTTCCCTCCTAAAAGTTTAACTTCTCGGCTCCTTATTGCAGATTCCACAGAAACCCAAAAGGTTAAAGCCCCCCTGCTTTGGAGTAGACCCTGGAAAAAAGTATATACTTTTTGGGTAGAAGTAGCATTATAGGAACCCAGAACCAAAAAAAAGTGTTCAAGTATAGCACTGCAAAACCCAGGTCCTAAGAGCCAGCCAGAAGAAAGCCAAGTTGCAGCAGGGTAAGTTGATGCCGGCCTACAGGTTTTTGTTGGGCAGGGTTTAGGTCTCAGAGGTTTAGGGTTTAGGGCTTAGGGCTAGGGTTTTTGGGGGATTGTGTAGACTTTACGAGCTTTCTGGGGTGTTCAGGGCTTTCGTGGCGTTGAGAGAACTGAGGGTCTGATTCCTGGGTTGCTTCTCCTAGTCGAAGTACATGTAGAACTCGATGGGCCACTGGCGCTTGGAGGTTCATGGTGCTTATTAGCCAATGATACCTGCACCTATACCTGTACTTCTAACCCTCTTAGGTCACTTGAGGGGCTTGTACGGGGGTTAGAAGTACAGCTATGACTGCTTAATAAGTACCGTGAACTCAAAGCTGACGAGGTGTAGCGGGCTTCAGTAGTAGATCTGCAACCTTAGGTTGATCCCCAAATCGAGATCCTACACCCTATACTAGGGGCCAAAAAAAAACGCATAAACATAAGGATCCTGCAAACAGGGCTTTTGGGAATCCCCCTAAAAAGGGGGGGCCCTTCTACCCCAGTCGTAGGATCCTTATGTTTATGTGGCTTTGCGGGACCCTATATACTGTTAGACCGTATACCCTGTACTACTATAATTCCCATTAAGTTTTTTATATGAAGTAGGGTATATATTTCTTGTACCCCCAAAAGGACACCAGGTATATACACTCACCAATATTAAAAAGGAACCTTATATACAAAAACAGTAATATAAACCCTGTGTCATATGAACCATGAACCCTTTTGGGGGTCATTTGGTACGCAAGGTTAGGGCAAGTTTCGGGCCAGCTAAGGGCAATTTTGGGTTAAGGCTATAGGGTCTAGGGTTTAGGGTTTAGGGTTCAGGATAGTGTTTGGATTTGCGGTATGCGCAACACATGTGCCCAGCGCAGTGCGGAAGGACAAATAGTGTACCGAAAGTTTCAGGGCCATGGAAACTAAAGTCTAGTTACAGGGCACCTGAACCCTAGGTTTAGGGTTTCGGGTTTAGGGTTTAGGGTTTAGGGTTTAGGGTTTATACACACACACAATTGGAGGTCCATGCTACTTATTAACCAATTATAACTGCACTTAGAACCCATATGTAAGCCCCTTAAAGTGCCCCAAAATGGTTTTGAGTACAGTTATAAGCACAGATATAATTGGTTAATAAGTACCATGAACCTCCAAGTATCAACTTCTGTTTAGACCCTGCCAGATCTACGGCTCCGAGGGTTTAAGGTGAAGGACTCAGGGAATTCCCCTCAGCTAAGCTGTCGACATGCCCTAGCGCTAAACCCTAAACCTGAAACCCTAAACACGAAGCCTCAAACATGAGGGTTGAGTTTTCCAGCTAATTTCTCAGTTGGCTGCGGGGATGTGGGGTGCTATCTCAGGAGGCTTGGAGTAGTGGGTGTAGGGTAGGGTGTTGAGCATTTAGGGTTTCGATAACCCCAAACCCTCTACCCTAAACCCTCAATTTGGGGTGCACGGTGTAGGGTCCCGAAGATCCTTTGATAAGAAGGCATTCGCCTTGTTTTCGACTTCAGAACTCGCAGCTCGTCTTCAGACTTTCACGCACTATAGGGGCCTCATTAATTGGAACAGGGTTTTGGTGTTTTTTTTGTATGTTTAAAAGGGGACCATAAGGGAATACGAGCATTAAGTAGAATAAGGTTTTGGGTTTTGGGGGTTATTGTAGTAGATTTACAAAGGACCATAAGGGAATATTGCTAGTAAGTATTCCGACAGCCCAACACCCTTTGATTAAGGAATGTACCTTAAATTCTATAGGAATCCTGAATTTGATTTAAGGTGTATTCCTGATTTAAGCGGTGTTGGGCTCTTCTGGCCCGTACACAAGAACACATACATCTGCGCTTTCAAAGCACAGAAGTCCACTCGGCAAGGCCGAAGGTTCCAAACTCTCCCTGAAGCTCTGTCCCAAGCTCAAGGACTGCAAACTGCCAGGCAAATTCTCCAAACTCTGATGGAAGCCGTCTCCGAAGCTCAAGGACTGCAAACTGCCAGGCCACGCCACATTCTCCAAGCTCTGGTTGAATTGCTCTCCGAGGCTCAAGGACTGCAAGCTGCCAGGCAAGGCCACATTCTCCAAACTCTGGTTGAAGTGGTTCCCGAAGCTCAGGGACTGCAAGCAGCCAGGCAAGGCCACATTCTCCAAGCTCTGGTTAAACCAACTTCCGAAACTCAAGGACTTCAAGCTGCCAGGCAAGACCACGTTCTCCAAGCTCTGGTTGAAAGAACCTCCGAAGCTCAAGGACTGCAAGCTGCCAGGCCACGCCGCATTCTCCAAGCTCTGGTTGAATTGCTCTCCGAGGCTCAAGGACTGCAAGCTGCCAGGCAAGGCCACATTCTCCAAACTCTGGTTGAAGTGGTTCCCGAAGCTCAGGGACTGCAAGCAGCCAGGCAAGGCCACATTCTCCAAGCTCTGGTTAAACCAACTTCCGAAACTCAAGGACACCAAACTGGCCGGCAACGCCACGTTCTCCAAGCTCTGGTTGAAGTGGTCTCCGAAGCTCACGGACTGCAAACTGCCAGGCAAGGCCACATTCTCCAAACTCTGGTCGAAGTCGTCTCCGAAGCTCAAGGACTGCAAACTGCCAGGCAAGGCCACGTTCTCCAAGCTCTGCTTGAAATCTTTGAAACTCAAGGACTGCAAGCTGCCAGGCAACGCCACGTTCTCCAAGCTCTGGTTGAAAAAACGTCCGAAGCTCAGGGACTGCAAGCTGCTAGGCAAGGCCACATTCTCCAAGCTCTGGTTGAAAGCGCATCCGAAGCTCAAGGACTGCAAGCAGCCAGGCAAGGCCACATTCTCCAAGCTCTGGTTAAACCAACTTCCGAAACTCAAGGACTTCAAGCTGCCAGGCAAGACCACGTTCTCCAAGCTCTGGTTGAAAGAACCTCCGAAGCTCAAGGACTGCAAGCTGCCAGGCCACGCCGCATTCTCCAAGCTCTGGTTGAATTGCTCTCCGAGGCTCAAGGACTGCAAGCTGCCAGGCAAGGCCACATTCTCCAAACTCTGGTTGAAGTGGTTCCCGAAGCTCAGGGACTGCAAGCAGCCAGGCAAGGCCACATTCTCCAAGCTCTGGTTAAACCAACTTCCGAAACTCAAGGACCCCAAACTGGCCGGCAACGTCACGTTCTCCAAGCTCTGGTTGAAAGCATATCCGAAGCTCAAGGACTGCAAACGGCCAGGCAAGGCTACATTCTCCAAGCTCTGGTTGAAGCGGTGCCCGAAGCTCAGGGACTGCAAGCTGCCAGGCAAGGCCACATTGTCCAACCTCTGGTTGTATGCATGTCCGAAGCTCAAGGACTGCAAGCTGCCAGGCAAGGCCACATTCTCCAAGCTCTGGTTGAAAGCATATCCGAAACTCAAGGACTGCAAACTACCAGGCAAGGCCACGTTCTCTAAGATCTGGGCGAAAGCGAATCCGAACTTCAGGGACTGCAAGTTCTTTGGCAGTTCAACATTCTCGAGACTGTGCTCACCATAAAACTCCAACGAAGAGATTGCGTCCTTCGCATGTACGTCCATCATGCTCAGGCGTTGGCCGTCACTTGCTCGCAGAAAAGCAGCTGCTGCGTGCCCTGCACCAACCTAGGTTGTCCCCTTAAACCCTCCGACAATTCTCCCAACATATAGATCCTCTTGCACCCCGCCATGAGGCAAAACAATCATATAAACATGACAAGGGCAACCTGTTGAACCACATAGGTGATGACATCGCCCTGAACTTGCTCCAACAGCGGCTTGGAATCGTCCAGCGTATTGCCGCCAGCCGCCAGGACAAGCATGCCCCCTAACCGCAAGCTGATCCTTCCTGCGGCACTCTTGCGCAAGTCTTCCACGGTCATGTTGTCTTCAAGAGGAAGCTGCACTGCTGAACCATCGAGGCCACAGACCGTCAACTGTCGGGAGGAAGTAAGGCCATCAAACTCGTCTCTGCGCTGACGCTTCACCCCCCGCTCTTCTGGAGACCCACGAAGCATGGCCCGAAATCCTGGTGCGAGGTCGGCCCTATATTGGCCTTGCGCCTTGGCTACGTTTCTGGACGACATGAACCTGTACTGGAACAGGGGTTCTTCTTCTAGCATACCCAGAGGGTCCATTTGTAGTGACACTATGGAATTAAGTACGCAAAAAGCATACTAAGCAGGGTTTTGGGGTACCTAAATCCAGAATAGTACTACACCCTAAACCCTAAACCCTAAACCCTAAACCCTAAACCCTAAACCCTAAACCCGGGATAGGGCATAGGGTATCTGTTTCCGCTGCGAGTAGTCAACTCCTTCAAGTCCTATACGGCTTCAACTCAGGAACATCATGAAGGGAGACCTGGGGAGTTTATAAGTGGGTGGTTGTCAAAATTACTGGGGTTTAGGGTTTAGGGTTTAGGGTTCAGGGTTCAGGGTTTAGGGTTTAGTGTTCAGGGTTTTGGCCCCGTTTTGGACCCCTATTATATTACAGCACCTAATATTTAGGGTACCCCAACAAGGGATCATAATTTGGACAACCACCCAAGTGTGCAATACAGGGGCCTTAATGATTGGAATAACTTTTTTGATTGATTTTATTTAGCTATTTATTTTGTTTACTTTTTCTTTCGGGGGGGTCTTTTTGTATAGTTGCAGAGGGACCATAAGGGTACGACCCAAATAGAGCTACCCCTAGTATACCCCAAAATGCCAAAATCCTTTACTTACTATACGAACCCCCAACAAGGCTACAAGGCTACCCCCCCATTAAACCCTAACCCTAAACCAAAACCAAAAGGGAAGACGATTCGTAATGATTCCGAGCCCTATAGTACGTACTTCAACCCCAATAGCAAACTGCATGAGGGCCGCACACGGCTCCTAGAGGAAAATCTAAGCCCTATACCCTAAACCCTAAACCCCAAAAACTGCGCAGCCAAACCCGAAACCCCACAAACTAACCCCAAAGACTATGAGCCTTAACCCCCTGAACCCTGAGCTTGCCTTGGGGTTTAGGGTTTAGGGTTTAGGGTTTCGGGTTTAGGGTTTCGGGTTTAGGGTTTCGGGTTTATCCTTAAACCCCTACACCTTAAAACGCCCTAGCCTAAAAAGCCAACGCCTTGGCTTTCAAGAGAGCCTCGAGAATGTCGCCACTGGAGGCCTTGTCCTGCGGTTTTTGCAGGGTATAGGGTTTAGGGCTTATGGGTTTAGGGTAGAGGGTAAGAGGGGAAAGGGGGGAAGGGGGGGGGGGGGGGGGGAGGCATGGGGGGGGGAGGGGGGTAATGGGGCGGGGGAGGGGGGGAGAGGGGACCCTAAACCCTAAACCCTAAAACCTGAACCCTGAACCCTGAACCCTGAAACCCTGAACCCTGAACCCTGAACCCTGAACCCTGAACCCTAAACCCTAAACCCTAAACCCTAAACCCTAAACCCTAAACCCTAAACCCTAAACCCTAAACCCTAACCTTTTTGAAATTTGTTTCTTTTGCTCGGCCGCGGTTGGCGTGGCCAAAGTACGTGGCCAAAGTATGACCTTAAACACTACACCTTATAAACCCCATACAAGTACTCCAAGCGCCCTAAACAAGCCCTTCAAGCCTTAAACCCCAAACCCTGAACCCTAACCCCATGGTACTTATTAACCAATAATGACTGTACTTATAACCCACTTATGAGCCCCTTAAGTGCCCTTATATGGTTCTAAGTACAGTTGTAAGCACAGGTATAGGTGGTTAATAAGTACCCTGAACCTCCAAGTACACCCCTGGAGGTGCGCGAAGCCTTGGGTTTAGAGGGTTTGGAGGGTCTTCTTCGGGTTTGGAGGGTTCATAGGGATTCGAGCGTTTCTAGGGATTCGAGGGCCTAGGGGGTCTCTAGGGTTTGGAGGGTTGACAAGGTTTACAGGGTTTAGAGGGTTTATGGAGGGTTTAACTATTTATTTCGAACTAAAGCCTATAAACCTTGTAATTTCGGTTTTCGGGGCTGGAGGACGCCTGTTCAGGGACGAAAGGCAGCTACCCCTTTTTCTTGAAGACAGATGGATGAAGAAACCCAGGGGGACAGCACTCGAAACTACAAGGTTTTTAGGGTTTACGGTTTAGGGTTATTCTCTAAAACTTCTGGGGTTTCATACGCTTGTGCAGACTTGGTTCTACAGGATTTCTATAGGGGTTTACGAAAATAAGGAGCCCCTAATGCAGTCCCCCAAATAGTAGGATACGGTGATAAGAAGGGTACCCCTACTTCCGGAAACCCCCGTATAGTTGGATGTCTCACTTACCCTCCCCTAAACCCCAAACCCCAAACCCGCCTAAACCCTTAACCCTACACGGCCCTACACCCTACACCCTACACCCTAAACCCTAAACCCTAAACCCTAAACCCTGGCTTGAGGAGGCCGAGCACAACAAAGGGGCCGCAAACGCAGGCCATGCTAAAGCCTGAACAGCTGCACCCCAAAGCCCTACACGCTACTAAGCTTAACCACAAACTAGCCTAAACCCTAAACCCTAAACCCTAAACCCTAAACCCTAAACCCTAAACCCTAAACCCTAAACCCTAAACCCTAAACCCTAACCCCCTAACCCCTAACCCCAAACCCCAAACCCCAAACCCCAAACCCCAAACCCTAAACCCTAGCCTCCCACATTCATATACCCAAACAAGGCCTGGGTCGCCGAAGTCGTCGCGTAGTACAGCGGTGCCGCCTTCTTCCTGGGCCCAGAACCCTCCAAGGGTGCGGGCGCAGGGTTTGGGGTTTGGGGTTTGGGGTTTGGGGTTTAGGGTTTGGGGTTTGGGGTTTGGGGTTTGGGGTTTAGGGTTTGGGGTTTGGGGTTTGGGGTTTGGGGTTTGGGGGTTTAGGGTTTTGGGGTTTGGGGTTTGGGGTTTGGGGGTTTTTGGGTTTGGGGTTTGGGGTTTGGGTTTAGGGTTTTTGGGTTTGGGGTTTGGGGTTTGGGTTTTTGGGGTTTGGGGTTGGGTTGGGGTTTGGGGTTTAGGGTTTGGGGTTTGGGGTTTGGGGTTTGGGGTTTGGGGTTTGGGGTTTGGGGTTTGGGGTTTGGGGTTTGGGGTTTAGGGTTTAGGGTTTAGAGTTTAGGGTTTAGGGTTTAGGGTTTAGGGTTTAGGGTTTAGGGTACAAATGACGATCTCGTGCGGCTCTTACCTTCGCCGTAGCGCAGTCAAGCTTCGGGGTCTCATCTGCGGTGTCCAGCGGCGCGCTGAACTCCAGCCTGCAGCCGATGCATCCACGACCCCGACGGTTTGGGGTTTAGGGTTTAGGGTTTAGGGTTTAGGGTTCAAGAGCTCCTGGTCGAGCAGTTTCTCAGTTCAGGTTCGCTGTTTAGACCATCGAAAAACACCCACCCACCCGGAGTTCCCATAACATTAAGAAATACAAAGCTTCTTCTTATCACAAGGATGGCTCAACAACAAAACTAATAGGGTTCGCAAGGGTTTAGGGTCTCAAGGGTTTAGGGTCCCAAGGGTTTAGGGTTTCAAGGGTTTAGGGACTCATGGTGTTAGGGTCTCAAGGGTTTAGGGGCTCAAGGGTTTAGGGTGTCAAGGGTTTAGGGGCTCAAGGGTTTAGGGGCTCAAGGGTTTAGGGTCTCAAGGGTTGAGGGGCTGAAGGCCGGGCCTTGCCCACGAATTTTTGGGCCTTGCCCACGAATATTTGGGCCTTGCCCACGAAGATTTGGGCCTTGCCGACGAATATTTGTGCCTTGCCCACGAATATTTGTGCCTTGCCCACGAACAGTTGGGCCTTGCCCACGCATTTTTGGGCCTTGCCCACGAATATTTGGGCAAGGCCCAAAAATTGCCGCGAATTTTTGTGCCTTGCCCACGAAGACTTTTTGGGCCTTGCCCACGAACATTTGGGCTTTGCCCACGAAGATTTGGGCCTTGCCCACGAACATTTGGGCCTTGCCCACGAATATTTGGGCCTTGCCCACGAATATTTGGGCCTTGCCCACGAATATTTGGGCCTTGCCCACGAATTTTTGGGCCTTGCCCACGAATATTTGGGCCTTGCCCACGAATTTTTGGGCCTTGCTCACGAATATTTGGGCCTTGACCACGAATATTTGGGCCTTGCACACGAGTTTTTGGGCCCTGCCCACGAATTTTTGGGCCTTGCCCACGAATATTTGGGCGAGGCCCAAAAATTGCCGCGAATTTTTGTGCCTTGCCCACGAAGAGTTTTTGGGCCTTGCCCACGAGTTTTTGGGCCTTGCCCACGAATATCTGGGCCTTGCCCACGAACATTTGGGCCTTGCCCACGAATATTGGGCCTTGCCCACGAATTTTTGGGCCTTGCCCACGAATATTTGGGCCTTGCCCACGAATATTTGGGCCTTGCTCACGAATCTTTGGGCCTTGCCCACGAATTTTTGGGCCTTGCCCACGAATACCATTAAGGGAAATAATTATATGGTAGGAAAGGTTTCTAACCCTAAACCCTAATCCCTAAACAATTGGCGGGGGCGGGATGCTCTTGGTCTTAGGTGCGAACTGGCCATTTTCCCACAGGGTCCATGTACCTGTATGGTATACGCTTGGGCTTTGAAGGCGGTTCCTATGTATCGGTTTAGGGTTTAGGCTTTAGGCTTTAGGGTTTAGGGTTTAGGGTTTAGGGTTTCGGCTGTAGGGCCAAATGGTGTACTTTGTGGGTACATGGGCCCTTTGGGTTTGTAGGGTTGTGAGATGCTGATGTACTGACGGGCGCGACTTAGAAGAAACGCCCCTGGCCTGAAAGAAGGCTCCTAGTGCACCCAGTTCCCTCACCAAGACAGGATGACCCGTATGTAAACCCTAGGTTCAGAGTGTCCTGGCCTACCTGAAAAATCGACTACAGTTGCAGTTTGGGTTCCGTTGTAGTATTTCATTGTTGGGACTAAACCCTGAACCCTAACCCTTAAACAAAATCCCCACCAGCTGGTGGCACGAGCAAGAACCCCTAAACCCTGAACCCTAAAGTCTAAACCCCAAACCCCAAACCCCAAACCCTAAACCCCAAACCCCAAACCCCTAAACCCTAAACCCTAAACCCACACTGTAGGGTTCTTGGACAATCTACAACAAAGTAAGCTTAGGGCGCTTGTGTCGACCCCCAACCGCAAACCCTGAACCCTAACAGTAAGCCCCCACGCAGATGAGTGTACGGTTTAAGGTTTAGGGTTTGAGGATAGTGTTAGGGTTGGGTCTATTGTATGGTATACTTGTCACTTTCGCATTGTAAAAGTTCATCTTGGGCCGGTTGATATGGTGCTGGTCGCTCCTCAGCTGACGGTAGCTAGAAAAGACCTGCAAGTGCTGTTTACTGTGTGGTTCAAGGCATTTAGGGTTTGGGGTTTAGGCTTGTAAGTTGAGATACAGCCCGCAGTGTCTGCATTCGGGCTCGGCGCCTACTCAACCTCGTTGCGGATGAGGGGTGCAGGGGCTTCAGGATTTCCAATGAGCGAGGCTCACAGGTCTTGGGACTCTCAGCCCATAACTAGGGCTTAGTAGGGTTTTGGGGTTTAGTTTAGGGTTTGGCCAAATACCTTGTATACGAAGGCCTTTGAGCCCAAATACCCCTAAACCCTAAACCCTAAACCCTAAACCCTAAACCCTAAACCCTAAACCCTAAACCCTAAACCCTAAACCCTAAACCCTAAACCCTAAACCTGACCCCTAAACCCTAAAATAAGAGTCTTCAGAGGCCTTAGGGAAACCCGGAATCCACGTAGGCCCAGTGACAGCAAGCGCACCATGGCCATGTTGAGGTGGCACACAGCATGATGAAGGGCCTTCGGGGCACATAAACCAGCGCTCAGGGTTTCTTTAGGGTTTAGGGTTTAGGGTTGAGGGTTTAGGGTTGAGGGTTTAGGGTTTAGGGTTTAGGTTTAGGGTTTGGGGTTTCCCCCGTACCCTAAGCCAACTGACTACATCGCCGGCTCTACCTGGATAGGCCAGGGGTTCATCCGATGTATGGTAGTTGTTCAAACACCTTGCCCTTTTTCGCACGGATGCACGTGAAAAGTCAGGGCCAAGAACAACCCCTAAACTTGGTGTTCCCCCTTATACTAACAGTCCGTAAGAGGGATGACTAATACCCCCTACCGCTATTCTAATCCCTATTAAGAACTGCCTGTGGCTAGGGGGGAATATCCAAAACCCTCAACCCCAAAGCCCCTTGTCTCCGACTAATCGTGAGAACTGAAAGCTGAGGACCTCGAGCCTAGTCTGAGTCGGTGTGCTTCAGGAGCATCTCATATGGTCACATCCCTAAAATATGGTGTGGCACGCCTACCCCGAGCCCTAAACGCCACAGCCCTGCACCGCCTGCCCTCACAACATTCTGAGCCCTGGCCGGGATGGGCTATTCTACCCTGGGTTTAGGGTTTGGGGTTTGGGGTTTAGGGTTTAGGGTTTAGGGTTTAGGGTGTAGGGTAAACCTTCTTCGGGAAGTTGCATGGTCAATTTGTCTGGGCCCTTAAAAAGGGACCCCTTATATACCCCTTATATACCCCATATATACCCCTTACATACACCTTATATGCACCATGCACATTGAGGGCCCATACATCAGAGCCCTTTAAAGGAGGTTAGGGACCATATTGAGGGCGCGCGAAACTACTAAGGGCCTGGGGCTTAGGGTTTAGGGTTTTGGGTGTAGGGGGTTAGGGTTCGACGCCTGTCGCCCGTCGGACGAGTCCACAACCGCCGGGTCAGCGCCGGCCTACGCCAGTGTTGCTTCATCATAGACGAGGGGGTTTCGGAAAATAGGGGGTACCCTTTTTGGGGGTTCCGAAAATAGGGGGTTTCCTTTTGCGGTCTCTTGAAGGGGACTCCATTCTAGTTATTCTAGTTTGGGTATAAAGAGGGTACCCCTGGTTTCGGAAACCTCCACAAGGTTTAGGGTGTATGGTTTATGGCTTAGGGTTTAAGATTTAGGGCTTACGCTATGAATATGACCCGAAACCCTGCACCCTAAACACCTCAAACCTAAACCCTAAACACAAAAAAGGGGAAGCACAAACATCATCTTAAACACCAAAATTGAAAAGGGCCTTCACAGCCCACCTCGAGCACTAAACTTTCGAGACTCTAGGCCCCCCAAATCCCCCCAAACCAAGTCCCCCTCGGTTTAGGGTTTAGGGTTGGGTCTCTTACCCAGTTGTCCCTTAATGGTACCCTTCTTTCGGGAGCTTCTTTTGTCAAGATGGCCCTTCTTGGGATGTTCTGGCTTTTGTGAGTCCACCCAAACCCCCTAAACCCTCAACCCTAAACCCTAAACACTGAACCCCTTCACGCAAAACCCCAAAACCCTAAACCCCACAGCCCTACCTTGAGTAACCTACAAGCCCTAGCACCCAAAAACTCCCATCAACCGTCCAAGCTTCCATGATTTAAGGGGTACAAGGAGGGACCCCTAGAAGGGACCCTTAATCTTATGTAAAACCTCTATGTGATACTTGAGTCCCTTGAATCATTAAACCTTGGAACCCTAAACCCTACGCCCTGAAACCCTCTAAGCCCTGCAAGGTTAGTAGGCGGAGCTCCCACCGCCCTAAACCCTAAACCCAAAACCCAAAACCCAAAACCCAAAACCCTAAACCCTAAACCCTCAACCCTAAACCCTACACCGCTGCGGCCGGGACTGTTACCCTAAACCCTAAACCCTGAACCCTGATGCCTAAACCCTAAACACTAAACCCTGAACCCTAACCCTACACCCTGGACCCTAACCCTAAACCCTAAACCCTTTTTGCATGGCCGGTAAGGCGTCAGCCCGGGAATGTTGCCCACAAGGTTTCTACAAGCACGCCTCTCAACTCATGGTACCACGTAGCCTCTGGCTCCCAAAACATCTCTGGCCAAGCCCTGATGTTTAGGGTTTAGGGTTTAGGGTTTCGGGCTTAAGGGTTAAGGGTTCTTTGGGGCTTGGGGTACGGGAAATTGGCGTTTAAGGTTTACCCCGTACGACTTGCCAAACCGGCTCAGGATTCAATGTTCGTGGTTTAGGGGTTAAGCTGTGTAGGGCCATTTTCTCTAAGCAACTCCTGCACGAGCCCACGACCTACTCTCTGACAGGCTACTTACGTAGCAACATAACGATTCGTGTTCTGTTCTAATAAGCAGCGAAACAAATTCTTTGAGGGCCTAACTAATCCCTCACACCTAGACTCTAAACCCGTACACAGACCCGTTTAAACCCTCCCCCCTCCCTCCCCTCCCCCCATACCCTAAACCTAAACCCTAAGCCCTAATACCGAAACCCTAGAACCCGAACCCTGAAGCCTAAACCCCAAACCCTGAAACCGAAACCCTGAAATCTAAACCCCAAAACCGAAACCCTAACACCTAGACCCTTGAACCGTAAACCCTAAACTCCTAACTCCTAAACCCTAAACCCTAACCCCTGAACCCCATGAAGCCCTTAGTCTGGGGATGCTTCCCCTTATACTAGCAGTCCTTCAAAGATATCATAGTACCCCTGATATAAATCCAATTAAGGACAGTGAGTACTTGGAGGCTCATGGTACTTATTTCCCAATTACAACTGTACTTATAACCCACTTACAAGCCCCTTAAGTGCCCAATATGGCTACAAGTACACCCTAAACCCGAAACCCTAAACCCTAAACTCTAAACCCTAAACCCTAAACCTCCCAACCCAAGTCCTAAGTCCGGCACCTTGAGAAGAACTTGGACCATGGCCGTTCGGTTGCGGGCCGCGGCCTTTCATCATGAGTTTCCCTACTACCCCGCCTCTATAGGGTTTAGGGTTTAGGGTTTAGGATTTAGGGTTCAGGGTTAAGGGTTCCCTTGCTACCCCCCTCTTTTCTACCCCCCTAGGTTCCCCCCCTTAATCAAGGCGATTTAGGGGTCATTTAAGGGGGGAACCTACGGGGTGGGGTAGTCTATACTCCCCTTGGAACAAAGAGGGAGAAAGAAATGGGGGGGGGGGAGGCAGGGGGGAGGGTTACGGGTTTGGCTTAGGGCTTAGGGCTTAGGGCTTAGGGCTTAGGGCTTAGGGCTTAGGGCTTAGGGCTTAGGGCTTAGGGCTTAGGGCTTAGGGCTTAGGGCTTAGGGTTTACGGTTTAGGGTTTTATGGTTTACGGTTTAGGGTTTTAGGGTTTGGGGTTTTAGGTATAGGTTTTGGGGTTTAGGGTTTGGGGTTAGTCGCTTCGGGTTTGGGGTTTAGGGTTTGTCGCTTGCGGTTCGGGTTTGTTCAGGGTTTAGGGTTTAGCAAAGGGTACAACAGCAACATATATAGAAGGTAATGGGGGGGCCTGCGTCTAGTACGTACTTGAAAGCCAATGACGACGACATAGTAGCCTTCATAGAAGTCTAGGAATTAACAAGGTAGTACAGGACAGTAAAGTAGGAATAGCAGTATTTGAGAACGAACAGGACAAAACCAACTTCCCTCATTCCAAACTGCGAGCCAATAGGCAAAAATCGGCCTTCTCAACTAACCAAAAGCCTTCACCGCGGTAGTAAGAAGAAGGATAGTCATAAGAACAACACCAATCGGTAATCAACAACGAGCAGATAAGCCAAAAAAGCAACTAGCTAACCAATATCCTTGATAATGGTAGTAATAGCAAGGATAGTCGTAAGAACAACGCTTGGTAGCCCAGAAACCATATTATAATCAACACGCTTAGGGTTTAGGGTTTAGGGCAAGTAGCCCAGAAACCATATTATAATAAGGGCACCTTTTTTGGGTTGGTTAGTTTATAAGGGAACCCAGAACCCCCGAAGAAGGGGCAAAGGGTGCCGCCGGGCCATCAAGATTAACCAACGAGCAGATCAAAAAGAGACAGAGAGAGAGAGAGAGAGAGAGAGAGAGAGAGCAGCCTTCTGCAGCGGCTGCGCGTGCGTCTTCTTGATGGACTCGACCGCCTCTTGGGGTTTAGGGTTTGGTATTTAGGGTCGCGTTCTCTCGGCATCCTAAACCCTAAGCCCTAAGCCCTAAACCCTTAACCCTAAGCCCTAAACCCCACAAGTAATCATCTACAAGCTTTGGAGTTCCCAGAGCGAAGGACCCTTAAACGAAGCAGCAAAAAAACGCACTGAACGCACCACCTGACCCTCATGGCAGCAGGACGACATCCCCTGAACCCTTTTTGACGTTTAGGGTTTAGGGTTTAGGGTAGAGAATGAGGGAATGAGGGCCCTATTTAATCCCTTGAGGGTTTTGTATAGGGCCCTCATTCCCCCATTCCCCCCCTAAGAACCAGGGGGCCTTTTTAGGGTTTCAGGGGCTTCAGGTTTAGGGTTTAGGGTTTAGGGCTTAGGGTCTAGGGTTTCATGATGTTGGCATATGTTGGGTGCACCCTATACCACTGGTTTGGGGTTTAGGGTTTAGGGTCTGGGGTTTAGGGTTTAGGGTCTAGGGTTTAGGGTTTAGGGTTGCGCAAAGCGGCGGTGTAGTACATAAGCTTCTCTCGGGCCACCAGCCTCAGAGGCACGGCGTACAGGGTTCAGAAATTTAAGATTTTTCAAGGGTTTGCAGCCCAGGGCTTAGGGGGTTTGGGCTTCATCTTTTTAAAGTTCGAAAGGAACGTCTTGAAAGAGAGAGAGAGAGAGAGAAAACGAGAGAGAGAGAGAGAGAAAGAGCGTCAGAGATGGATACCTGAACCACAACCTGTTCGTAGTAGGGGATGAGAGAATTAGATGACATGTCCCCTCTCTCTCTATATATACATGTACACCCTTTATGGGATTCTACAAGGCACCTAATTCCCTCACTCCCTACCAAGAACAAGCAAGACAAAGGGTTGCCCAATAGCACCTAAACCCTAAACCCTAAAACCTAAACCCTAAACCCTAAACCCGAAACCCGAAACCCTAAACAGCTAAATGTCGCTTGGGGGTCTCGAGTAAAGCGGGGTCTTTATCGTGTAAGACGCAGTCAAAGTGCATTGTGGTTGGGGACTTGGGCTTTCCTTAGTGAATGATGCAGAGCTACCCGAGGTTTGGGGACTCAACTGATTACAGTTTCTACTATTTGCTCGAGAAACTCAAAAAAAAAAGAACCCCTAGATGAACCTCTTTTTATTCGGGGTTCTGAAGCAATTAGTAGGTTTAGGTTTCAAGGTTTAGGGTTTAGGGCTTGAAGGTGTACATTACATGGGCCGGACTAAGGAACCCAACTTCCACTAGAAGCGACATTCCGAACGTCTTGGGGCAAGGCTGCTGAATCTGCTCGATACCGCTTCCATCTTCGACCCTAAACCCTAAACCCTAACCATAAACCCCAAACCCCAAACCCTAAACCCTAACCCTAAACCCTAAACCCTGCACAAAATCTAAACTCAACCCTCAGGAGTGCCCTGAGTGCCCTGAAAGAGGCCTATGGGGCCCCAGGACAAAGCCCTCGACCTTGCTGTAACAGCCTCATTACCGGGGCAGCTTTGCCAACACGCGATGCTAACCCCCTAACCCTAAACCCCCAGCCCCAAACCCTAAACCTCTAACCCCAAACCCTAAACCCCTAACCCTAAACCCTAAACCCTACACCCTAAACCCTAAACAACTCAGCCAAGCGGCAAGGGCTTCGGCTTCTCCAACTTCGCAAGGGCAGGGCCAAAGTCTCCAGAGTCGATGGCAAACCTGAACTCCGTAAAGAGCCGAAGGGTCGAGGGGTTTAGGGTTAGGTTTAGGGTTTAGGGTTTAGGGTTTAGGGTTTCGAGTTTAGGGGTTTAGGGTTTAGGGTGTAGGGTTTATATGGTTCAGGTGCAACAAGGCTTTGTGGGCTTCAGGGTGTTGGGGGCCTGGAGGGGGGGGTCCGGGTTGTGGAATCTACCCCTACCACTCCCTCCTCTCCCTCTTCTTGCTCTTGCTTGATCAGGTTTCGGATTGAAGGGCTCAAGAGTTTAGGGTTTAGGTTTCGGAAGGTCTGGGGTTTCCCTAAACGCTAAACCCTAAACCCTAAACCCTAAACCCTAACCCTCAACCCTCAACCCTCAACCCTCAACCCTCAACCCTCAACCCTCAACCCTCAACCCTCAACCCTCAACCCTAAACCCTAAAAACCCTAAACCCTAACCCTAAAAAAACCCTAAACCCTAAACCCTAAACCCTAAACCCTAAACCCTAAACCCTAAACCCTAAACCCTAAACCCTAAACCCTAAACCCTAAACCCTAAACCCTACACACACAAACAAGGGCCACTGCAGGTGCAGCAAGGAATTGCGACCCAGTGGCATACGCTCATCCTCAACCTGCACAGGCTTTTGATCCTGGGGTTTAGAGTTTAGGGTTTAGGGTTTTAGGGTTTAGGGTTTTAGGGTTTTAGCGTTTTAGGGTTTTAGGGTTTTAGGGTTTAGGGTGTAGGGTTTAGGACTTAGGGTTTAGGGTTTTAGGGTTTTAGGGTTTTAGGCTTTGGGGTCCGGACCTATACGTGTAAGGGGTCCCGTTAGTTCACTCTTTCAGGGTGACCCTAGACCCTAGACCCTAGACCCTAAACCCTAAACCCTAAACCCTAAACCAGGTAAGGCTCAGGGTCCGCTCTTTCAGGGTGGACCATGGAACTACCTTATAAGGGTCCCTCTTTTAACCCCTTGAGGTCCAGGATGTGGGGAGTTCTCGAGATGTGGGTCCCTGGTTGGGGTTTAGGGTTTAGGGTTTAGGGTTTAGGGTTTAGGGTTTAGGGTTTAGGGTTTAGGGTTTAGGGTTTAGGGTTTAGGGTTTCGGCTTCAGGGTTCAGGGTTTAACATTCAAGGTGTACGGTGTAGGGTCCCGAAAATACCTTCTTTAACCAAAGGCCTGGCATTGCCTTCGGCGTCAGAAGTCGCAGCCTGTCTCTAGACCAGACACGTACACAGCAACACGCAACTCTGCGCTTCCGAAGCACAGAAGTCCAACCGGCAAGGCCGAAGATTGCAAACTCAGATTGAAAGGACTTCCAAAAGTCATGGATTGCAAGCTGCCAGGACAGGCCACGTTCTCCAAGCTCTGGTTGAAACGGCTTCCGAAGCTCAGGGACTGCAAGCTGCCAGGCAAGGCCACGTTCTCCAAGCTCTGGCTGAAAGAGTGTCCGAAGCTCAAGGACTGCAAGCTGTCGGGTAAGGCTACATTCTCCAAGCTCTGGTTGAAATTGTCTCCGAAGCTCAGGGACTGCAAACTGCCAGGAAAGGCCACGTTCTCCAAGCTCTGGTTGAAAGAGTATGCGAAGCTCAAGGACTGTAAGCTGGCAGGCAAGGCCACGTTGTCCAAGCTCTGGTTGAAACGGCCTTCGAAACTCAAGGACTGCAAGCTGCCAGGCAAAACCACATTGTCCAGGCTCTGGTTGAAAGAGTGTCCGAAGCTCAAGGACTGCAAGCTGCCAGGCAAGGCCACATTCTCCAAGCTCTGGTTGAAAGAGTGTCCGAAGCTTAAGGACTGTAAGCTGGCAGGCAAGGCCACGGTGTCCAAGCTCTGGTTGAACTCGTCTCCGAAGCTCAAGGACTGCAAGCTGACAGGCAAGGCCACATTCTCCACGCTCTGGTTGAATTCGTCTCCGAAGCTCAAGGACTGCAAGCTGCCAGGCAAGGCCACATTCTCCAAGCTCTGGTTGAAATAATATCCGAAGCTCAAGGACTGAAAGCTGCCAGGCAAGGCCACATTCTCCAAGCTCTGTCGGGAACCAAGGCTCAAGGACTGCAAGCTGCCAGGCAAGGCCACATTCTCCAAGCTCTGGTTGAAAGAGTGTCCGAAGCTCAAGGACTGTAAGCTGGCAGGCAAGGCCACGGTGTCCAAGCTCTGGTTGAAAAAATATCCGAAGCTCAAGGACTGCAAGCTGCCAGGCAAGGCCACATTCTCCAAGCTCTGGTTGAAAGAGTGTCCGAAGCTTAAGGACTGTAAGCTGGCAGGCAAGGCCACGGTGTCCAAGCTCTGGTTGAAACGGCCTTCGAAACTCAAGGACTGCAACCTGCCAGGCAAAACCACATTGTCCAAGCTCTGGTTGAAAGAGTGTCCGAAGCTCAAGGACTGCAAGCTGTCGGGCAAAGCCACATTCTCAAAGCTCTGGTTGAAAGAGTGTCCGAAGCTCAAGGACTGCAAGCTGTCGGGCAAAGCCACATTCTCCAAGCTCTGGTTGAAATAGTGTCCGAAACTCAAGGACTGCAAGCTGCTGGGCAAGGCCACATTCTCCAGACTGTGGTTGAAAGAATGTCCGAAGGTCAAGGACTTCAAGCTGCCAGGCAAGGCCACGTTCTCTAAGCTCTGGGCGAAAGCGAATCCGAAGCTCAGGGACTGCAAGTTCTTTGGCAGTTCAACATTCTCGAGACTGTGCTCACCATAAAATTCCAACGAAGAGATTGCGTCCTTCGCATGTACGTCCATCATGCTCAGGCGTTGACCGTCACTTGCTCGCAGAAACGCAGCTGCTGCATGCCCTGCACCAACCTAGGTTGTCCCCTTAAAGCCTCCGACAAAAAATCCGAAAACAGGATCCTCTTGCACCCAGCTCACATTATGGAAAACATATATCTAAACATGACAAGGGCAACCTGTTGAACCACATACGTGATGACATCGCCCTGAACTTGCTCCAACAGCGGCTTGGAATCGTCCAGGGTATTGCCGCCAGCCGCCAGGACAAGCATGCCGCCTAACCGCAAGCTGATCCTTCCTGCGACGCTCTTCCGCAAGTCTTCCACGGTCATGTTGTCTTCAAGAGGAAGCTGCACTGCTGAACCATCGAGACCACAGACCGTCAACTGTCGGGAGGAACTCAGGCCATCAGTCTCGTCTCTGCGCTGACACTTCACATTCCGCTCTTCTGGAGACCCACGAAGCATGGCCCGAAATCCTAGCGCGAGGTCGGCCATATATTGGCCTTGCGCCTTGGCTCGGGTGACCTTTGTGGACGAAATGAACCTGGGCCTTCATGAGAGAACATGTAGTACAGGGCATGGGGTACCTGATCTCTAGGGGTTCTACCTTGGACCCTTAAGGTTGTGCCCTTGGGTTTGGGGCCCCTTTTCAGGATCCTTAAGAGAATATAAGGGCCATATCAGGAGTATATTAAGGGAAACCTTCAGGGGTACAACCTTCGGGGTACGAGTCTTGATCCCTTGATGATCCCACTGAAAGGCTACTAATGTCCCTAAGGGAGCTTTCCTTCTGAACGTCCGATGGCCGAAGGTCATGCAAGCAGCCGGGCAGGGTCACATCACCCTAACTCTGGTTGAAGTCATGTGCCATCCTAAACCCTATAACACGCCCCCCCAAACCATAAGCCCCAAAGCTTACTCTGGTCTTCGAGTCTATATACATGGGTAGTTCGTTAAATGAGGGTCCCCTATTGCCATTTCTATGTAGTACGGCACCCGTAAAAGAAGGACCGCAAAGTGTCCCTGAACACCTGAACCCTAAACCCACATATAGAACCCGATGGGCCACTGGCAAATGAAACGTAAGTGTGCTAGCCAGAGCTTCTTTCAGGCCTCTGACACCCGATTTCTACCCTTAAACCCTTGGCCCTAATTCCTAAACCGCAGCTATAGGGCTAAGGGACGTCCCACCCTGGTTTAGGGTTTCGGGTACACCCTAGACTCAAACCACTGGAGTGCTGAAACTCTAGACGCCCGAAATCTAAGGGTTCCAAGTATGGGCCCTGAAACTTAGGTCCCTTGTTATACAACCCTTATATGGGGGTTTAAGAAAATCAGGCACCCCTTAAGATAGACCCCAAAATAGTAGGATCCCCTTTTAGTAAGGACCCCAAGAGTGTACCCCTAATTTCGGAAAGCCCCATATGTGCTATACATAATAAGGGCAACCCTCAACCCTCAACCCTCAACCCTCAACCCTCAACCCTCAACCCTCAACCCTAAACCCTAAACCCTAAACCCTAAGCCCATACTTCGGATCCCCATAAGGACCTTAGACTCAAGCCTGAAGTGGGCTTCGGCAGTAGACTTCTCCAGGTCTCTGGAGCCCTGTAATTGCAGTTCCGCTCTTGGGGCATTTCATGTTCTGTTTGCGGCGATAGAAGGAAGTACAAGTCAAGGTCTACGTACTCTTCCCCTCCTGCAAAAGTCCGAAACCCGAAACCATCTAAACCCTGAACCCTGAACCCTACACCCTAAACCCTAAACCCGAAACCCCCACGAGACGGAGAGCCTCTTTCGGCAGGTTGCCGACGGAGCCGCAGAACATGGGCGCGGCTGCGGCCCTTTTGCCAAAGAGGGCTGTTGACAGAATTTTGGGTCTTTTGGGGTTTAGGGTTTAGGGTTTGGCTGTTGACAGAATTTAGGGTCTTTTAGGGTTTAGGGTTTGGCTGTTGACAGAATTTTAGGGTCTTGGGGTTTAGGGTTTAGGGTTTGGCTGTTGACAGAATTTTAGGCTTCAGGAGTTTGGGGTTTTGGACTTTTGGGGGTTTTGGGGGTTTGGGGTTTGGGGGGGTTTGGGGTTTAGGGTTGGGGAGAATTTGGGGTTTCGGGCTTTGGGTTCTAGGGTCGAGGGAGGGTTTGGGGTTTAGAGCCTTTTGAGGGCTTTTACAGGATATCGGGTTTAGGATTTACGGCCGGGTCTAATTTTCTATACGGTTTAGGATTCAGGGCCGGGGCCCTTTCTTTGATGGGGGTTCAGGATTTAGGGCCGGGGCTGTTTTTTTGAAGGGGTTAGGATTTAGGGCCGGGGCCCCTTTTTTGAAAGGGTTTAGGATTTAGGGCCGGCGCTGCTTTTTTTGGGAGGTTTTCGAAGACTCTGTTTAGGGTGGGCTGGCTGGGGGGGGGGGGGGGAATTGGGGTATTGGGCATTCGGGCTGAAGGACGATGAGGCTACTGGGAATTCAGGACACAGAATGCAAAGAGCGAAAAGGCCTAACCCTAAACCCTAAACCCGAAACCCTAAACCCTAAACCCCAAACCCTGAACCCTAAACCCTAAACCCTAAACCCTAAGGGCTTAGCTCTAACCTTCGAGAGGCCTCAGGGCTTAGGGCTTAGCCGCTCCCGGTTGCAGCTGGGCGTCGCAGGTCCCAGCTTCTTGGCCCGCTCCTGCACATCCTTCATCGCCTGTTTAGGGTTTAGGGTTTAGGGTTTAGGGTTTAAAACTTAGGGTTGAGGGTCTCGTGTCAGCTTCTTTGGGATTTCCACACCACCGAGGAGATGGGGTGCTTTGGGCTTAGGGCTTAGGGCTTCGGGTTTAGCGTTTAGGGTCTAGGGTTTAGGGCTTAGGGTTTATTTAGAGTTTAGGGATTACTTAGAGTCTTTAGGGTTTATAAGGCCTGGTAGCCCAATGCTACCCTTTTGCAATTTTTTTGGTTCTGGGTTCACTTACAACTTAACCAACCCCAAAAAAAGTTTGTACCCGTATTGTGATATGGTTGCTGGGCTACCAAGGCTTGACTCTAGTTCAACTCGAACCCCCTCCGGCCAAAACTCAGAGGCACGAAAGCAAGAACTAGTGATTTGGTAAGTCTGAAGCCCTAAACCCGTTGATAACCCGAAACCCTAAACCCCGAACCCTAACCCCCAGAAGGGGAATAAGGGCCAATAGCGTCTTAAAACACACACCGTGAGAAGCAAAAACATGTTTTTTTCCACCTTCCCAAGCTCACGCGACGTTTTAGCCAGGGTTTAGGTGCCTTGCTCATTGCGGGCTTTATCCTTCTCTAAGGAACAGGGCTACCCTAAACCTTTTTCAGGTGCAAGGCCACTCGAAACCCTAGACCTCAAACCCGCTTTTCTGGAAGCGAACGAAAATAACCTAAGCCCTACTTGCGTTGCAGGCACCTAAAAGCCCTAACCGCCCTAACCCACATATCCTACACCCCAAAACCCTATTGAGCCCTTACAAGTAGCTCTACCCTAAACCCTAAACCCTAAACCCTAAACCCTAAACCCTAAACCGTGGCGCGCCTTCTCCAGCACCTCGGCCGGAACACCCAAGCCGCCCAACAGTTCGAGAGCCAGGGATGCCGGGATGCCCACCTGAGATGCTGAAGAGTGCTCTGTAGGGTTTAGGGTTTAGGGTTTAGGGTTTAGGGTTTAGGGTTTCGGGTTAGGGTTTAGGGTTTAGGGTTTAGGGTTTAGGGTTTAGAGTTTAGCAGGGTCTATAGGGGGTGTAGGGTGTATATGGGGTTTACGATATTAGGGGCACCTTATTGAGGTCTGTGTGATATGGGAATCCTTCTGTTTGTTTGAGTCTAATTCAGGGGAACAAATTATTTTCGTACCTATTATTTTCGTAAACCTCCATATAGGATTTGTAGGGCATATAGGACTTGGAGCACTCACATGGCTTAAGTATATGATAAGGGTGCTCTGTTTGGTGTTGGTTTACCTGTATAAGAGACTCCAGAACCCAAAACAGGCAAAAGGGTAGCAGGCAACTCATGCTCGCACGGTTGCTGTTGAACCGAGGAAGACACAGGGGGGCGTCCCCTGCTACGAACGAGGAAGAAGGCCAGGGGTTCGCTCTGAAAGCGCCAGCACCCAAACCCTAAACCCCAAACCCTAATCCCTTTACCGTTTACCCTTTCATTGGAGGCTTGATATGGGTTTTAGGGATCCTGACCCTCCCCTGCAGAAACAGGGTACTAGAGTGCTAGTACACTTGGTGCCCTGGATCCCTAGAAGAAAACCCTCAACCCTAAACCCTAAACCCAAAACCCTATAACATCTAAAGGGCTGTGGTAGGAATGTGTTGTGGGTTGAAGATTTTGGGCCTCGGGGCCGAGCCGAACGGGGGTTTAGGGTTTAGGGTTTAGGGTTTAGGGTTTAGGGTTTAGGGTTCAGGGTTTAGGGTTTAGGGTCTGGGCTTCAAATTCGCAGGGTGTGAGGTTTGGGCCCTGACATCCCACATGGCCACATGGCAACAGCAACTATCCCGCAAGCTGTTGCCTAAACCCTGAACTCCGAACGCTATAAGATCCTTAAACCCTATAAACCCTAAACCCTAAACTTTACATCCTTAACCCGAAACCCTAAACCCTAAACTTTACATCCTAATCCGTAAACCCTAACCCCCAAACACAACAGCTGTTGGTCCGGTTGGGACCTTTGGCAGTGTGCCACGGGGGAGCCCCCCCCCCCCCCCCCCCCCCCCCCCCCCCCCCCCCCCCCCCCCCCCCCCCCCCCCCCACACACACACACACACACACACACACACACACACACACACACACACAACTGCCCAGGGGATGTAGAGTTAGCCAAGTGTAGGGGTTTAGGGCTTCGGGTTTTCGGGTTTTAGGCTTTAGGCGTTTGAGGCTTTAGGGCTTCAGGGTTTACAGCGTTTCAGGGGGCTAGGAATTTAGGGTTTTCGGGTCTGATGGTTTATGGTTTAGCCACAACCATTTTGTGGTGGTTCGGGGTGTTTCGGACATGTGCTACAAGGGTCGGCTCGCGCAAAGCACATGTGTAACATCATATGGGGGACAGCTACGAACCTGAACCAAAAAAACAAACCCTGAACTCTCACGACATAGCTCGAGGACTTTCCGGGAGGACCGCCCTTTGACTAAACGACAACTTCCCACCCCCCAACCCGCAGGGATGGTCACCCTTATACTAACAGCTCCTTAATGGGGACTATAATCGGGGGGGTATAATCCCTATTAAGGACTGTCAGTATAAGGGGGAACCTAAACCCTAAACTCCGAAACCCTAAACCCTAGCCCTAAACCCAAAATTTTCTGGGGTTGCCGACCGAGGCACGTGGGTTCCGGCTTTTCGAAACGGGTCCACCGCCGGCTCCGTTTCGCTCTTGGGGGGCGGAGGGGGTGGCACCTGAGGAAGTTTGGGGTTTCAGGAGCTTAGATTAGGGTTTAGGGTTTAGGGTTTAGGGTTTAGGCTTAGGGTTTAGGGGTTAGGGTTTAGGGTTGAGCCTGTTTTGACGCCTAGGGTTTAGGGTTTAGGGTTTAGGGTTAGGGTTTAGGGTTTAGGGTTTCGGGGGTGTAGGGTGTAGGGTGTAGGGTTCAGGGTTTAGGGTTTAGGGTTCAGGGCTCAGGGTCTAGGGTTGAGGGTGTAGAGCCCCCATGGATTCAGGTAGCTGGTACCCCACTTCAATAGAGTACAGTACCTTGTAGGGTTCGTGATACAAGGGCAAGGGTAGCAAGAGATGAATGGGCCGAAGTCGACGGGTGTCCTAAAGCTTGAACCCAAGAATTTGTCTGTCCAAAACGATCTTCCGGAGCAGGGTCCTCCATGCCACCGATCTCTGAATAGCCTTATCTGCGGCCTTTGCAGTGGGCACAAGGGCAGTCCAGCTGCGAGACAATTCCTCTGAGGCCCTCTGGAAGGCGGGCAGCTTTTCCGCGATCCCGACCACATCTTTCGTTTTGTTGGCATGCTCAAACACCCGCTTCCAGCGATTTGATCCCCCTCTCTTGTCCGGGCTGCTGGTGACACACTGGATCTTTGCTTGTGGAGAAAAGACCAAAACCCTGCCCGAACCCAAATCCTAAAGCCAAAGGGCTAAACCCAAGCCCCAAACCCGAAACTTTAAAGCACGGACCGCCGTCTCCCTAGGCCCGGTTGGTGACACTTGGGTTTCGGGCTTCGGGTTTAGCTGATTGGGTTTAGGGTTCTATAGGTTCAGGTTTAGGGTTAGGCTGTCTTCATACATCAGAACCCGGACAATCGTACGACCCGAAGCAACCTAAACAACCAGCACAGGACCCTACAAGAACCAAACAACCGAAACAACAAACCCTAGACCTCAACAAATTGAGCAGCAAACCCTAGGCACAGAACCTAAGCACGAAGCCCTGAGCCTTCTAAACCCCAAACCCTAAACCCGACACCCCACACCCCAAACCCCAAACCCTAAACCCTAAACCCTAAACCCTACACCCTACACCCTACACCCTACACCCTACACCCTACACCCCAAACCCTAAACCCCAAACCCTAAACCCTAAACCCTAAGCCCTAAGCCCTAAGCCCTAAACCCTAAACCCTAAGCCCTAAACCCTAAACCCTAAACCCTAAACCCTAAACCCTAAACCAACCTCTCCCGGGCGCTGGGAGCCACATGTTGGTCGACACGACCGTGCGCGACTCGATGGTCACAGATACGTCGGCCCCGGCCTTGTCCAAACATCGCACCGGTTTTTAGGGGGTTTAGAGTTTAGGGTTTAGGGTTTAGGGTTAGGGTTTAGGGTTTAGGGTTTAGGGTTTAGGGTTTAGGGTTTAGGGTTTAGGGTTTAGGGTTTAGGGTTGAGGGTTGAGGGTTTAGGTTTAGGGTTTAGGGTTTAGGGTTTAGGGTTTAGGGTTTAGGGTTTAGGGTTTAGGGTTTAGGGTTGAGGGTTGAGGGTTTAGGTTTAGGGTTTAGGGTTTAGGGTTTAGGGTTTAGGGTTTAGGGTTTAGGGTTTAGGGTTTAGGGTTTAGGGTTTAGGGTTTAGGGTTTAGGGTTTAGGGTTTGGCGTTGTAGGTTTCGGGGTTTAAGGGTTTAGGGGTTTAGGGCTTTAAGTTTAGGGTTTAGTTCAGGATTCAGGGCTTGGGGTCTAGGGTTTAGAGTTCAGGGTCCTCGAGTTCTTCGTAGTCGGGTGCAGGGCTTCGGGAAGAAAGGAAATGAACTAGTCATGCGTACTTCATATCCCCCCTCTTCACCCTTGAAGAGATCAAATTGGGGTACTAGTTCCCCATCTTCCACGAAGTGCCACTACGTTTAGGGATGAAATGTGCGGCCCAGGGCTTCGGGGGCTCGGGCTGTCCACAGGAAAGCAGCAATAACGAAGCCAGCCTCTTGCTGGTTCTTTACAGGCAAACAGGCCCCTAAATCCTGAACCGGTTAAGGGTTTAGGGTTTAGGTTTTAGGGTTGATTTAGGGTTTAGGGTTGTATAAGTCTTTACGAGGTAGACGTAGACACACGCAAGCCCACAGCCCGTAAACCTCAAACCCAGAGCGAAGCCCTATATCAAAGCCAACATCCAGCCCTGCACCCTACACCACGCACGCTTGAACCCCTATGAGCCCCAAGAAAAACCTCACACCAAAGAATCCTAAACCCTAAACCCTAAATCCTAACCCCTAAACCATCAACCCTAAAACAAAATGAACATAACACGCCTGAGTCAGCAAGCCCACGAGGGCATCCGTGCCGTGCTCCACGGCCTCTTGGGAAAAGGATGGAATTTAGGACTTGGGATGCGGGGCTGGGTCCCCTAAACCCTCAACCCTAAACCCTACACCCTACTCCCTAAACCGTGTAGGGGGTATCTGGTGTCGAGTCTCGGGTTTAGGGCTTTGGTTTTGGGGCGTCAAAAGGATTGACGCCTAGGGTCAGAGCGGGGCGCCGGGGGAGGGGGGCCGGCGATCTAGCTGTAAGGATCCCAAACTAGGTTCTGAGCACTATAGCTGTAAGGGTTTAGGGTTTACATCTTCCCTCGCCGCATTTTTTTTTGTTGGCGGCGGGGGGGGGGGGGGGGGGTCAGGGTTTGGTGGTGCACCGGGCTACCTGGACAACACCTTACACCCTACATCCGCAAGCCCCAGCCCTGAACCCCTAGACCTGCGCCCCTGCTTGTTCATGGTACTTAGGGTTTAGGGTCTAGGGTTAAGGGTTTAGGGTATAGGGGTCCAATTATAACTGTACTTTGAACTGTACTTATAACCATATTAAGGCACTTAAGCGGCTTAGAAGTGGGTTATAAGTACAGGTAGAATTGGCGAATGAGTACCATGAACCTCCAAGTGGGTGTGCACCACGGGGAAGAGACATCAGGCTCTTGTGGCTGGGTGTTGTGCTTCAGTAGGGGATCCGCATTGAGGGCCCTTAATTGGGCCCCTTGTTATTTCTATATATATATATATGTAAATAGTAAATACATATATGTATATTGTACGGGCCCATCGTTCCAACCTTACCTTCAGGGTTTCTGCAGAGCTGTGAGGGTTGAGGGAAAATATCGCGGCTGCTAAGTGTCACTGTTCGACAGATGCACGCCCTAAAGCCTGTCGCACAGTCGGGTTGAGCGTTTAACTGGATCCCTAACCCTAAACCCTAACCCTAAACCCTAAACCCTAAGCCACACCACAATCTGAAACAGCCAGGCCCAGCATCTAAAGCCCCAAACCATTCGGGGCTTCATGGCTAAGGGTTGCTGTAAAGTTTAGGATTCCTTAGTCAAAACCAAAACTGGACCTAAACCCTAATACCCCAAACCCCAAACCCCCAACAGTAAACCCTATAAACCCTGCAGGCAGCGCCTGGTGCAAGGAAAGCCGAGGCGTGCCGGGGCGTGGGGCATAGAGCGCCGCCGCAAGATGGCCCTGGAGCTCCTGAAAGCAAAGGGGAAATGGCTGAGGATGTAAGGTTTAGGGTTTAGGGTTTGGGGTCTATAGGGTCTAGGGTTTAGGGTTTAGGGTTTAGGGTTTAGAGTTTAGAGTTTAGGGCTAAGGGCTAGGGTTCAGGGTTTAGGGATGGCTCAGGATGTAAGGTTTATAGGCTTAGTTTTCCAGTATCCTCGGCGAAACACAAGGTTGACCTTTGGGGACTATGTGGGGGTTTACGACAACAGGGAACCCTAACATAGACCCCCGAATAGTAGGATCCCTTATAGTAAGGACCCCTATATGGTACCCCTAATTTCGGAAACCCCCATGTAGGGATCACAAAACCCAGGTTTGGTCTAGGGCTTAGTGGTCCAATGCCAATTAGGGTTTAGGGCCTATTAGAGTTTAGGGTTTAGGGCAATTAGGGAGTTCAGGATAGAACAGGCCTCGGTTTGAGGGTCGAGGGAGTTGAGGAGACTGCCCCCTTTGGAGCCCTACAGTCTCTTGGGCTTGGGGCTTGGGGCTTGGGGTTTAGGGCTTTAAGCCCTTATAAACCCTAAACCCTAAACCCTAAACCCCAAACCCTAAACCCTAAACCCTAAACGTTGGGGCCTTGTCGACCTGAAACCGGAAGCCCTGAGCCCCAAACCAACGTTCGGTCTAAGGGTAGTTCCATGGTCCCTTAGTATGGGCCTTACCTTGGCTGCACTCAGGAGGGTAGCTATAAATTACACTTTTAGCTGCCTTGCTAAGAAACCCAATAAACCCAAAAAAGGTAAGGATCTAAAGTTACGGTAAAGTACCACAAAGTTATTACAAGGGGACCCCTGATGTGCGGCCGCGTTCCGCGTAGTCGACCCCCACCCCCCGCTCATGGTATCCCCCCCCCAAACCCTGCCCGTTCTCCCTGAAAACGCCACGGACCGGGGGGGAGAGAGAAACCCTCAACCTAAACCCCAAACCCTGAACCCACCAACGAACCACAGCGGGGAGAAGGGTAAACCCGAAACCTTAACCGCTTTAACCCTGAAACCTGAACCGTAAACCCAGCACGAACCACGTGGGGGGGGAGAGGGGGAAACCGTAAACCTACCACCTTAAAGGAGGTAAGGGACCATATTAAGGGTCCATGCAACTTCCCTTAGATTCAGAACTCAGACCTTAAAGGTTGGACTATGGACGGTTTTTGCCCTCACATATATGAGGTAGATCAAAAAAGGAGTAAGGAGACCAACGTGATCTTTATCTCGGAAGGCAGCGGTGTTCTATGTAGATATGTCATGGAAACTGATTTCAAAATTCCGGAACTAAATCTCCTAGGCCTTATGAGGCGGTCACCCTGGCCCAATCAAGCTTTGCGGGGTTCCTATGTACCCCTCAAACCCTAAACCTTAAACCCTAAACCCTAAACCCTAAACCCTCTGCAAAGCTGATCATACGCCCTGTAAGCGCTTTTGGAGCAAGTCTTCCCTCAACAACTCTTGCAGGTATATAAGCTGTAAGAGCACCACGGTCTACATTAAAGACCTCTCTGGCTCTAAACCTGAACCCTAAACCCTGAACCCTGAACCCTCAACCCTAAACCCTAAACCCTACACCCTAAACCCTAAACCCTAAACCCTAAACCCTAAACCCAGCTTGGCCTAGGTAACCCCTGTGAAGAATACTTGTAGACAGAAGGTTTCTTCCGGCGCCTTAGCATGGAACCTTAAAGGGTAACCCCTTACATGCCCCTTATAACCCCTGTACAAATTAAGTGCCCATACATCAAGGGTTTAGGGTTTAGGGTTTAGGGTTTAGGGTTTAGGGTTTAGGGTTTAGGGTAGGTAGGCAAGGGGCCATGCTAAGGGCCCAGTATCATCCCTAGGCCCTGCTCTTCGGACTCCGCCTCGGGGTCAGCTTGGTCCCTGAAGTCTAAACCCTGAAAATCTAGACACCCCGAAAACCCCTTAAAACGCTTTAAGGCCTGAAGGCCCTAAACCCTAAGCCCTAAGCTTATAAGCCCTAAGCCCGAAACCCGAAACCCTAAACCGTGAACCCTGAACCCTAAACCCTCCACCTTGGGATCGGGTTGGTCCACCGCCGCCCGGGCCAAGACCAGAGCTGTGGCGACACCGAGGAAGCCCTGGTCCAGACGACGGAGGGTTTAGGGTTTAGGGTTTAGGGTTTAGGGTTTAGGGTTTGGGGTTTAGGGTTTAGGGTTTGGGGTTTAGGGTTTAGGGATGTTTTTCTTGGGGGTTTTAGGGGTTTAGGCTACGGGCTCAGGCTTTAAGGGTTAAGGCTTGATGAAGGGTTGGGGGTCTTGTTTAGGGACTTTTGTGGTTGAGGGTGAAGATCTATGTAAGGGTTCAGGGTTTAGGTTTCAGGGCTTAGGTGTGTTTAAGGTTTAGGGTTTAGGGTTTGGGTTTTGTTTCGTTTTAGGGTTTAGGGGGGTTCGGTCCTAAACCCTACACCCTAAAGCCTCTAATATGCGGTTTTGGGCTTTAAGGGTTCTAAGGGTTGGAGTTTTTCGGGGGTTGGAGTGCTGGGTCTTATAGGTTTAGGGTTCAGGGATAACGTTTAGGGTTTAGGGCTAGGATTTCGGGTTTCGGGTTTCGGGCTTAGGGTATCAGAGCTCTTGTTTTTGGTACCAAATATTTCGGCTAGCACACTCGACTGAGAAAGTTAGCACAAGCTGTATTGATTGGGATGTTCCCCCCTTATACTAACAGTCCCTGGATTATCGTAGCCCCCCTGTTATAATCCCTATTTAGGACTGTTAGTATAAGGGGGAACATCCCAATGTATTGATCTTTTTGTACTCAACGTGCCGCCTCGATCACAGGCATCACGCTTGAGAATGACAGCGGCAGGGAAAACTATGAGCCTTCCTGCAGGTCCCTTTAGACCAGTTGCTTCGCCGTGAGAAACAACTTCCTCAACTACTAGTTGCTCAAGAACCCCGGAAAGAATAACAAGATAACAATCCTTATATTCTCCCTATATTACCCTTAATAGGAAGGAATACTTTTACTTGTTTCGCGGCTCTTGAGCAACTAGTAGTCAGGTAAAGAAAGCATTGCCCCAGGCCACCACCCCTCCATTGGCGAGGGTCGCAGAAAAGGCTTGGAAGGAGGCTTGGATCTCTTGCACGTCCTTCAGCTGATCTTGCACGGCACTGCCTTGGGGGCGTCTAGGGTTTAGGGTTTAGGGTTAGGGTTTAGGGTTTAGGGTTTAGGGTTTAGGGTTTAGGGTTTGGGGTTTAGGGTTTGGGGTTTGGGGTTTGGGGTTTGGGGTTTGGGGTTTACGGTTTACGTTTAGGGCCAAATGACCCCCCCCAAATTGGGGTCATGTACCTATACTACTGCAACTCCTACTAAGGTATTTGAACCATAAACCCTTTCAGGGTTCATTTCGACCCCAAGGTGCTGTCGCCACCCCAGTCAGCATCACCCCAGGTCACAACTGATCCGTCCACAAGGATCGCAGCAAAAGCGTGGAAAGTGGCTTGGACCTGGTGCACGTTTTTGAGCTGGTGTTGCACGGCGCTGCTGTCTCCACCCGAGTGCACGGCGCCCCAAGTCACGACCGATCCGTCCACCAGAATAGCAGCGAAGGCATTTGAATTGGCTTGGATCTGCTGCACTTGCTGTAGCTGCCCCTGGACGGCACTGCTGTCACCACCATGGATCGAATCGCCCCAAGTAACCACTGACCCATCCTCTAGAAGTGCTGCAAAAGCAGAGCTGGTTGCCTGGATGTGCTCCACGTGCAACAAGCGATCTTGCACGGCCTCGCTGTCACCGCCACAGCTCTCGCTGCCCCAGGTCACAACGGATCCATCCCTCCGGATGGCAGCAAATGCCTTGGTAGCCCAGAAACCATCTTTTCATCCTAAACCCTAAACCCTAAACCCTAAACCCTAAACCCTTTTTGGGGTTGGTCACTTTTATAAGGGAACCTTGGGCTTGGCCCCCAAAAAGGGCAAAGGGTACCACTGGGCCACCATGATGCAGAGCGATTGGCCTGAATCTTGTGCACCGCATTCAGCCGGTTCTTCACGGAACGGCTAAACCTAGTTCATGGTTGGGATCGTATTAAAGAATGTAAATGTCTATTCCTTGTTGGGTTTAAGTACTTAAAAAATGTAAATGTCTATTCCTTGTTGGGTTTAAGTACCCTTTGAAATGTAAAATGTTACCCAATCATGACAACGAAACCCGCCAAAGAAGTAGTTTCCCCACGTCACAACAGAACCATCACTCAGGATGGCGGCAAAGGAAGCATCAGTGGCTTGGATGTGCTGCACGCCTAGACCCAGGAGTAGCCCAGGAATACCAAGGGTGCGTGTTTTGGTTTCAAAGGGCTAACTTATAAGGGAACCAAAATCAAACAAAAGGGAATCTGGGCTCACTCTGGGTCCTCGACCCCTAAACCCTAAACCCTAAACCCTAAACCCTAAACCCTAAACCCAGCCTTTCAGCTGATCTTGCACAGAACTGCTGTCAGCACCGGTGTCTGCATCGCCCCAAGTAACAACGGACCCATCCTCCAGAAGAGCAGCAAAAGAATTCCTAGGTAGCACGGTAACCATATTAGGGTTTAGGGTTTAGGGTGTTCAGGGTAAGTAGCCCAGTAACCATATTATCATAAGCGCACCCTTTTTGGGGTTGCTTACTTTATACAAAGGAACTTCACTGTGAGTTCTAAAAATAAGGGCAAAAAAGGGGTACCACTGGGCCACCAGGATTCCAAGAGGCCTGGATTTGCTTTACCTTTGTCAGCTGCCCTTGCACGGCATCACTGTCACCGCCATACATAGCCTTACTTCTCCAATAACCAGGGGGAACAAAGGTTATTCCTACTTAGATGAGGAAACTCCAAGGGGAAAAAAGGTTAAAGTCCACTTAAATGAGGAAGTCCAAAAAGCTTAAAGGTAAGTAGCTGAGCCCCAGGTCACGACAGATCCATCGCTCAGGATTGCAGCAAACGCGGAGCGGTTGCCTTGGATCTGTTGCACTCCCTGCAGCCGATCTTGCACTGCACCGCTCTCACCACCAAACAGTGGATCGCCCCAAGTCACAACGGAGCCATTGTCCAGAATGGCAGCAAAGGCACCTCATAGGCTCCCCCTACTACCCTCTATACTGTCTATACTCTCTCCTCCCCCCCAGGGGGTAGTAGGGAAACCCATAATGTTTGGCTATTTAGGGATTAAGGCTATTTAAGGGGAAACCCATGGGCACCTTCCGATCCCTGGACGTGTTGCACGTTTCTCAGCTGATCTTGCACTGCGGCACTGTCCCCTCCAGAGAGCCTTGGCAGACCAGCAACCATACGATACGAAGGGCACCCTCTGTTTTTGGGCTGGTTACTTTATAGGGGAACCTTGCAAACAAAAAAACCTACACCCTAAACCCTAAACCCTAAACCCTATTTCCCTAAAACCCTGAACCACTGGGCCACCAAGGAGCTTGGCGCCCCAGGACACAACGGAACCGTCACCGAGGATGGTGGCCTTCGTAGCCCAGTAACCATCCCATAATAAGGGCACCCTTTTTTGGGGATAGTTACTTTATAAGGGAACCTTGAACCAAGAAAAGTGAAAAAGGGTACCACTGGCCTACCAGGTGGCAAAGGCAGCATGACACTTGCACACCTGGGCGGCCCTCAACCTTACTGTTGCTTCGTGAGGGAACGAGGGAATGACGGTGCCCCTAAAATCCCCCTAGAATAGACCCTTTAAGGGATTGGATTCTACAGGGCACCCTATGGTCTCCCTATTATTTATATATACCCTTTAAGGGATTCTGATTCTATAGGGTACCCTATATCCCCCCCCCCCCCCCCCCCAGAAACCCTACTAACCAACAGCAAAAGCAACTGCAAAGTCAGGGTGTCCCCGCTGCGCAGGCCAGCTTCCCGAGCCTCAGCACCCAAGAATCACCCATGGTCTTGGGGCTCATACTGTCGTGTACTACAGGTTTAGGGTGTAGGGTTTAGGGTTTAGGGTTTAGGGTTTAGGGTACCGATACCACAATACTACAATACTGCAACACTGCTGTACCATACTACAATACGATCATAGAAGAATACAACAACAACTTCTGGGAAAACAAGAAGGTGCCCTGCAAAGGAAATGGCTGAGGAACCTAAGGCCCGAAACCCGCCAAACCTCCTCGAGAGCCACCCTAAACCCTAAACCCTAAACCCTAACCCTAAACCCTAAACCCTAAACCCTGAACCCTAAACCCTAAACCCTAAACCCGAATCCCAGTGGCCGTGGCCCGGGAATCGAGAGTCGCCCCAGAGGAGTCCAGGAGGCGCCCTGGGCCCACTTCCAGCGCCTTCTGCGCGCGGCTGCTCAGCAGAAACAGCGACTCCTGGGTTTAGGGTTTAGGGTTTAGGGTTTAGGGTTTAGGGTTTAGGGTTTAGGTTTAGGGTTCGGGGTTTGGGGTTTGGGGTTTGGGGTTTGGGGTTTGGGGTTTGGGGCTTGGGGGGGTTGGGGTTTAGGGTTTACGGCTCAGGATTTTCATGGGATGGGGTAGTACTTGGTTTTCGTTTAGGGTCTATAGAGTTTAGGGCATCTTCGGGTTTGTAGCGTGTGTAGGGTTTGCAGGGTTCGTGGGGATCGTAGTGCTTTACAGGGCTTATAGCATGTCTGGGGCCTGTTGGTTAAAGATAGGCAATGGGGGGGTAGTTGATGCTACGTGTAGATCGTGGTTTGCAACGGGAGGTTTTTGCGGTTTTGGGTTTTGGGTGTAATTTGTAGGCCAAATACCTACCTTCTTCTCACCGAATGCTAGAAAATCTGCAGGTGGGGTTTGCGGTTTGGGGCTTAGCATGGAAGCTGCATAACCCCATTACAACCAGGGCACCCTTTGGTGCTTGCTTTTGTGAAGGAATCCAGAACCAAAAAAGGGGAAAAGGGCTTCCAAGAACCTCTATCTAAACCGCCCTACACCCTAATTAAACCCTAAACCCTAAGCCCTAAACCCTAAACCCTAAACTAGAGTTGGGTTGGGAGCCTCCAAGTCTGCTTCCAAGGAGATGCTCCTGCCACTGATCAGGCTCACCTCAATCGTCGCCATGGCCCAAGTCGCGTGATGCCCTAAACCCTAAACCCTAAACCCCAAACCCTGAACCCTAAACCCCAAACCCCAAGCCCTAAACCCTAAACCCTCAACCCTGAACGCTAAACCCTGAACCCTGAACCCTAAACCCTAATCCCAAAAACCCTAAACCCTAAACCGAAGCCAAAGGCATGAATGCTCGACGGTCGCAGTCAAAGTTCGGGTGTCCTGTAGCCACACTGCGGAATCACGCGGAGATCCCGGCTCTCATCTGGCTTGGCCCTTTAATGCCTTTTAGTGTATAGCGCTTAGGGCTTAGGGTTTAGGGTTTGGGGTTTAGGGTTTAGGGTTTAGGGATAAAAAATGATCCCCTTGAACCCAATAAAGGGGAGATATCGCAAACAGCCCAATGGCCTTCCTAGTCATGCGCCCTTACAGGGCTTGGGGATTAGGACCTTCTAAGACACAAGGCCGAGGATGAATAAACGGCTTATAAACCAATTATGGGGTTTAGGGTTTAGGGTTTAGGGTTTTGGGGTTTAGGGTTTAGGGTTTAGGGTTTAGGGCTACTTGGAGGTTCATGGTACTTATTAACCAGTTCTAACTGTACTTCTAACCCCACTTATAAGCCCCTTAAGTGCCCTGATAAGGTTAGAAGTACAGTTATAATTGGTTAATAAGTACCATGAACCTCCAGGAATACGGTCTTCCAGATTCCGCTGAAGATTTCCTAGCAATCTAAGGTGCAGCTGGGAAGAAGAGGCGAGATTAGGCAGCCTCATCCTAAGCATTACCTGGACTCGGGAAAATAGTCCTAGTGATGACCTTTGTAGGCACCAGCACATCATTCTGCAACTGATCCCGTCTCCAATCCCCAAGATCCAAAATCCCCTGAACCCCTAAACCCCTAAACCCCTGAAACCCCTAACCCCTAAACCCCTAAACCCTAAACCCCTAAACCCCTAACCCCTAAACCCCTAAACCCCTAAACCCCTAAACCCCTAAACCCCTAAACCCCTAAAACCCCTAAACCCCTAAACCCAACCCCTAACCCCTAAACCCCTAAACCCCTAAGCCTAAACCCCTGAACCCCTAAACCCCAAACCCCCAAACCCTAAACCCCCAAGCCCTAAACCTCTAACCCCTGAACCCCCAAGCCCAAAGCCCCTAACCCAAAAAATCCTTTAAGCCCAAAACCCTAAACCATAAACCCTAAACCCAAAACCCCTGAACCCTCAGACCAGCCTTCTCTGTGGCACAATGCAGTGGCGAGCGGCCGCTGAGCGGGCCTCGCTAAGGGCTTGAGGGGTTTCAAGTTCGAGTTAGGGCCGAAACACTACTAAAACCCTAAACCCTAAAACCTAAACCCTAAAGGTAGCCCAGTAACCATACTTTTAACGAGGGGTATACGGGAACCTTGAACCCCCCCCCCCCCCCCCCCCCCCAAAAAAAAAAAAAAGGCACCACTGGGCTTCCAAGACTAAAGGTTGAAGCTTTACAAAAGAAGTGCTTAGGGTTCAGGGCTCCAGGATTTGCTTCCAGGATTTGCCTGAACCCTAAACCCTTAACCCTAAATCCGAAACTCTAAACGATTTGCCGGAATCCTAAACCCTAAACCCTAAACCCTAAACCCTAAACCTAACATCCTAGACCCTAAGCCCGAAACCCTAAACCCTAAGCCCTAAACCCTAGACCCTAAACCCTAAACTCTAAACCCTAAACCTCGAAGGCTAAGGGTTTCGGAGGCCGTCGGGGGCTTCGCAAAGAGCGTTGCTCTGCCTCCGTCTGAGAAATCTCCCTGCGCCCTCGACATGACCCGAGTAGGGTTTAGGGTATAGGGTATAGAGTTTAGGGTTTAGGGTTTAGGGCTAGGGTTTAGGGTTTACAGTAGGGTTTTTCGGTATAGAATTCCCGTTTCTGCAGTCACATCTTTTTTGGAGTTAGCCTTAAGTTTACGTACTGAAATCAGGACCGTTACAACACGACATACTGATAACTAAAGTGGACCCCTCACTGTCATGGCCATGCGGATTCAGGATTCAGGATTGAAGAATCACCCTAAACAGTAAACCCTAAACCCTGAACCCTAAACCCTAAGCCCTAAGCCTTATTCTGTAATTTAAGGATGAGCCCCAAGAAACAAAAGAACAAAACTCCTGGCGTTTCCCTCACGTTTGGGGTTTAGGGTTTAGGGTTTAGGGTTTAGGGTTTAGGGTTTAGGGTTTAGGGGAACGCAAGTGACCTGAGACAACCTAAACCCCTCAAACCCACATGTGTAAACCCAAGACCTTCAACGACCCAAAACCTTGAACCCCTAAAACCCTAAACTAAAAGCTACGAGATGGGGGGGGGGGGGGGTGAGGAAGGGAACCTCAGGAGTAGAGATGCCAGCGTCCGTAAAGTTTTTCTAGGTGTAGAGTTTAGGGCTGCTGAAGACCCTAAGCCCGCAGCCCCAAACCCTAGACAGCACTAATAGGATCTAGGGCTTAGGGCTTAAGACCCCGAGCCCTAAACCCTAAACCCTAAACCCTAAACCCTAAACCCTAAACCCTAAACTCTAAACCCTAAACCCCTAAACCACCAAACCCCTAAACCTCCTATCCCCTAAAACCTAACCCTAAACCCTAAACCCTAAAACCCTAAACCCCCAAACCCCTGAACCCTAACTGCCAAGACGAAGGCGCTCAGGAGCTGCAGGTTCGCGCCATGCTGGCAGAGGAATCGGACAGATGCGGCATCGTTGTTCTGCCTTGACTTGGGGGTGAGGGTGGGTGGGGTTTAGGGTTCGGGGTTTAGGGTTTGGGGTTTAGGGTTTAGGGTTTGGGGCTCTGTCATGGGTTTCCCTACTACCCCCCTCTATATCCTTAAATAACCTTAAGTATGGGGGGAACCTAGGGGGGTAGTGTAGAGGGGGGTAGTAGGGGAATCCATGAGACTTGGGGGTGAGGGTGGGTGGGGTTTAGGGTTCGGGGTGTAGGGTCTAGGGTCTAGGGTTTGGGGTTTAGGGTTAGGGTTTAAGGATATAGGGTTTAGGGGCTTAGGGTTGAGGGCGTTGGGACCAAAATGATGTCTGACCATAGCGGACAGTGTGCAATACAGTACGATACCAGACCTTACAGCAGAGTACAAGACAACGCAACATAGTTCAGAATACCATCATTGTGTTGTATTGATAGTCGTGTCACGCAGTATGGTATAGCGATTATGATACACACTTGTACGGGTTTAGTTAATCGTAAATGAATCGTAAATTGTAAGCCCCAATTGGTGCTGCTTTCGGGCGTGACGGTTCAGACATTTTTTCGGATTTTCGTCTCTTGTCAAGGAGCACAGTCCAGAAAGCACAAAACTCTCAAGAAGAGGGGCCTTAGGCTTTGGAAGTCTGACGCTTGGGCCAAGAGGGCAACGCGACTGAACTCTACGAAAGAGGACATAGACCCCTATAAGCTCTGTATTCGAAACCCAACTCAGCCCTGGAACCTAAACAGCCTAAACCCTAAACCCTAAACCCTAAACCCTAAACCCTAAACCCTAAACCCTAAACCCTAAACCCTAAACCCTAAACCCTAAACCCTAAACCCTAAACCCTAAACCCTAAACCAACCCTAACACCATGATAGCCCACCAAATACAATTTTTCACCTCTAAACTAGACCCAATTGTAACCTAGGAATCAAAGGGGTGCCCGATTAGGCTTTAAAGGGGCTTACTTCTAAGGGAACCTAAACCCCCGAAACAGGGGAATAAGGGCCTAGTATCCCTAAACCCTAACCCCCCCCCCCCAAAAAAAAAAAAAAGAAATGGAATAAGGGAAAACCTGTAAGTCCCCCCGCAAAGATTTGATTTTAGTTCCTGGCCGCCAAGGGGCGCTGCCGTCTGCAAGGTGAGCTGGTGCTCCTTCGACTTGGTGGCGTTCGGCACCTCGCCAGGGCTAAGGAGAGGGTTGTTTAGGGATTTTGGGGTTCCTAAACCCTAAACCCTAAACCCTAAACCCTAAACCCTAAAGCCTAAAGCCTAAAGCCTAAACCCCAAACCCTAAACCCTAAACCCTCCGAACTTTTGGGTTCAGGGCCTTTTGGGGTTAAGGGTTTATAGGGCTTGGGCTGCTTTTGGGATTCTGCGGGTTTTTGGTTCAGAGCTTGTAGGGTTTAAGGCTTGGGGGATGCTAGACTTACCCTAAGCCCTCAACCCTAAAGCCTAAACCCTCGGCGGGCAAACCTAACCCTACACCTGAACCCCAAACTGGCTTAGGGTGCTTGAGGCCTCGATTTTATTATTTTACAAACTTAAGGGCCCCCTTCCTTGTCCTACTTGTACGGGGGGGCGCCTACTCTCTTTGATGACTGGTTTGTAACCCTATTTCAATAGTGGCACCCGTTTTAGGGCTTGGGGCTTAGGGTTACTTGATCAGGGAACCGTGAACTCCCCAAGACAGGGCAACCAGTGAACTACCAAGGATGGGTCTCAAGGGTCGATCCTCTTATACACCCCTTGTATACCCTCTACAAATTAAGGGTCCATACATCCGAACCCTGTAAGGGGAGTAAGGGACCATATAACGGGCCCATGTAGCTACCCCTAAACCCAAAAACCCCAGAGCCTAAACCCTAGACATCCTAAACCCTAGACCTATTCAGGGCCCATGAAACTACCCTTCGATGATGGGTATCAAGGGGTGATCCGCAATTCTTGCAAGCTCCTGAGTTGAAGGTTGGGCTTCTGCCGAGGTCGAGAATTCCCCCCCCCCCCCCAAGGTGTAGGGTTTGGGGTTTAGGGCTTAGGGCTTAGGAACACCCAGCGGAACAGAAACGCCAAACAGCCTCACAACCCCTAAACACAGAAACCCAAATCGCAAATTTTCGCATGAGAGCAAGCTCACAAAATCATAGTCCTGTGTGACTACCACAAATTGTAAGGGCCCTCCTTGCAATGGGGTTTAGGGTTTAGGGTTTAGGGTTTAGGGTTTAGGGTTTAGGGCTTACCCACAAAAATCCTGATGTAGGTAACCTGTGGGAGCCAAACGCCCAGGTGCCGGGCCTGAGGGGAGGCCCCGGCGTCCAGCAGAGCGTGCACCAGCCGGGAGGATCCGGCAGGTTTCCTCACAAGAAGTTCTACGATTTGCTTAAGAACCCCAAAAGAATAAAAAATATTTTACTTCGAACATCCCCACCCTGTTTTGGTAGAGATACTCTGGGGTTGGGCACTCCGGGGACAATCTGGGGTTGGGCACTCCATCCAGGGAGACTCTGGGGCTGGGCACCGCGGGGACATTCTGGATGGGCACTCTAGGAACTCTGTCTGGGGTTGGGCCTCTGGCGCTGGGCACTCCAGGGAGACGGGCACCCCAGAAAGACCCGGGGTTGGGCACTCCAGGGAGACTCTGGGGTTGGGCACTCCAGGGACACTCTTAGAGTTGGGCACTCCAGGACACTTTGGGGTATGCGCGAGGAGTAGACCGGGCAAGGAGAAGAGTTCCGGGCGAGGAGAAGACTTGAGTTAAAAATCTAACAACCCCACACCGAGGGTGGGGAATAACAATAATCCCTATATATTGCCCTTACAAGGAAGAATGTTTTTCACTTTTTGGGGGGGCTCTTAGGCAACTAGTAGAGTTGAGGGAATTCACCCAAAAGGGTCCGATATAGGGGCCTAAATAATTAGAAGAGTGTTTTGGGGGGTTGTTATAGTTTAATCATCTAGGGGCCATCAGGGAATACTACTGGAAACTATTCCGACCCCCATATTGCCTGTATAGTATATACTTGGGCTTTAAAGAGGTTCCTCCGTAGTAGCTGTAGGGGGCCAAGAACGTACTCGACCCCACAAGGTCTGAGGCTGCCTAACCCGAAATACAGGGTGGAGCGTTTGAGGAAACCTTCTATCCTCAGCCCCCCCAAACAGCTGACCTAAACCCTAAACCCTAAACCCTAAACCCTAAACCCTAAACCCTAAACCCCTTTGCAGCCAGGGAGCTGGACGGCCTCCTTCAGCGCGACGTAGGGGAAGTCGGCTTGGGACCCTTGCGTGATCGCGTTGGCGAAGCTGATGGTGCAAAGCCCTCGGCCGCTGATGACCTGGGGTTTAGGGTTTAGGGTTTAGGGTTTAGGGTTTAGGGTTTGGGGTTTAGGGTTTAGGGTTTAAGATATAGGGTTTAGGGATACACAGGGTTGTAAAGCAACACATCTGGTGCCCTTGGTCCACGTTTAGAAGTGCTCCAGAGGTAGGCACAAGCAAAGCCCAAGCTTTAGGGTTTAGGGTTTAGGGTTGAGGGGCAGCTACTTCCATGATGATACTGCAAGCATGATGGGCGTGTGGGAGAACAGTTCCGAGGTTCGGTGTCTAGGGTCTAGGGTCCAGGTTTGGGGTTTGGGGTTTGGGGTTTGGGGTTTGGGGTTTGGGGTTTGGGGTTTGGGGTTTAGGGTTTAGGGTTGAGGGTTTAGGGTTTAGGGTTTAGGGTTTATGGTTTAGGGTGACAAGGTTTAGGATTCGTTCTAGGGTTCACGGTGCGAGTGACGGAAAAGATGAAAGAAAAGTGGCCGTTTGACAGCTAGGTGACTGCTCTAGAAGTAGGCACCCCCTGTCCTTCTATGGGTAAATTCAAGCATCGGAACCCTCACAAGGAAGGATCATCTACATGGCCACAAAAGAGAGCAAGCCTTGGTCATGGCTGAACAGATGCCTTGGGACGTTCCCCCATTCTAGGGTTTAGGGTTTAGGGTTTAGGGTTTAGGGTTTAGGGTTTAGGGTTTAGGGTTTAGGGTTTAGGGTTTAGGGTTTAGGGCAGTGCCCCCTACTATAATCCCTACTAAGGACTGCTAGTATAAGGAGAATTATCCCGACAGATGCTGGTTAAACCCTAAACCCTAAACCCTAAACCCTAAACCCTAAACCCTAAACCCTAAACCCTAAACCCTAAACCCGAAAAGAGTGCCAAAGCTTCACGCGGAACAAGAGCATGGCCAGCGAGAGTGTGGATGTCGGCTCAATGCCCTAAACTCTAAGCCCTCCACCTAGACCCAAGAGCAACCTAGGAATAAAAAGGTGCGCTCTTTTGGGATTAACTAAAGGGCTCATTACAGAAAAATACTAAACCCCACAAAAGGGGAATAAGGGCCCACTTCTGGGTCCCAGGAGCCTTGACCAGGCCAGGGGGGGGTCCTGGTTTAGGAGGCCAGGTGCTCATGACCAAGGGCCTTGCCGAGTGAGAACCCTAAACCCCAAACCCCAAACCCTAGTTAAACCACTAAACACCGAATAACCCCTAAACCCCTAAACCCCTAAACCCCTGAACACCTAAACCCCTAAACCCCTAAACCCCTAAACCCTAAACCCCTAACCCCCTAAACCCCTAACCCCTAAACCCCTAACCTCCTAAACCCTAAACCCTAAACCCTAAACCCTAAAACCTAAACCCTAAACCTCTTCCAGCTTTGGGGCTGCAACCCCGAAGTTGTAAATGGGCGTAAGCACCGTGACCCTCCCTAAATGGGGGGCTGCCGAACATGGGGGTAACCTTTTTGGGGGTCCCTTTAAGGGGATTCTACTCTATTTGGGGTAGTCCCCCTTACTGTGGAAATACCCATACTAGTATACTAGAATAACGCTCAACACGCGATTCTATGCTAAAACATGATTGCCCCCTATAGGAATTGCACTAAGAAACCAAACGCTTCGTCAGGCATGTCGGAACTGATAGCCTCAGACTTAAGCCCTACAAAGCAGGGTTTAGGGTTTAGGGTTCAGGGTTCAGGGTTAGGGTTTAGGGTTCAGGGTTCAGGGTTTAGGTTGAGATTGGATGAAAAAGGGTTGACAGGCCCCAGAAAGCCCTGCCTAAAGCTTAAAAAAGACTGACTAAACCCGAAACCCCCAAAACAAAAAAAAAGCCGGACTCAACCCTGAAACCCTTAAACCCTGAACCCTGAAACCCTTAAAACCGCTCATGTTTCTACCCTAAGCCCTAAGCCCTAAACCCTGAAACCCTAAAAACCGCTCATGTTTCTGGACCCGAGACCGGCATGTACGAGGACCCAGGGCCCGTCGCGAGCGTTGTGGCTGACCCCCACCTGCTTAGGATGTTTAGGGCTTGTTGGTTAGGGTATAGGGTATAGGGTATAGGGTATAGGGTATAGGGTATAGGGTATCGGGCTTAGGGTTTCGGGTTTAGGGTTTAGGGTCTAGGGTTTAGGGCTTGGGGTTTAGGGCTTGGGGTTTAGGGTCCTTCTCTTGCTTTCTGTAGAGTAGATAGAGTGTCGGGCTCTAGACTACAGTGAGGGGGCCCACCATTATCTGAGGGCCCTTGAACCACATTAAGCGTCTCGGGTATGGGGTGACATCTAGAGGACCTGTAGCCTAGGGCTTAGGGTTGAAGGTTTGCTGGGTTTATGCTCACCAGCTAGTTTCTCAAGATGGTTTTTTAAGCCAGAGGGTGCACTTGACAAACATCCAACAAAACATTGCCCGTTATGCAAGAAGACCCAAGCCCAGAATTTACCCTATGCCCAAAAGCCTTTAAGCTCGAAGCTACAGGGCTAAAACCCCTAAACCCTAAAACGCCAAAACCCTAGACGCCTAAAACCCCAAACCCTCATAAGCCCTAAAGCCCAAAACCCTAAAACACTAAACCCTGTAGGCCCTAAGCTACAGGTCCCTGAACCTAAACCCTAAACCCCTGACCCTTTAGGCCCGAAGATACAGGGCCCTGAACACCCTTAATCCTAACCTCTAAGCCCTAAACACCCTAAACCCTCTATGCCCTAAGAAGCTACGAAGCCCTGAAAGCTGAAAAGCTGTTTTCTATTCGTAAGTTTCCGAAATTCGAGGTACCTTCTTGGGGTCCTTATGAAAAAGGAATCCTGCTATTTGGGGAACCCTAAACTTTGAACTTTAAACCCTAAACTCTAAACCGTAAACCCTAAACCCTAAACTCTCACGATCGTCAACCCCCATTTTGGGAGCCCGGCTTGTGGTCCACGACCAGGTACCCGGTGCCGGCATCGCAATCAACGGCCTTAGCTGCCATTTAGCTCGGGGAGTCTTAAATCCTAAACCCCTAGACATGCCCCGGATATCCAATACAAATTAAGGGCCCATACCTCCGAACCCTTTGAAGGAGGTTAGGGACCATATTCAGGGCCCATGGCCCTAAAGTTTAGGGTCCTAAACTTTGGCCCTGAACCCTAAACCCTAAAGCCTAAACCCAAAACCCATACCCTCAGCTTTTTAGGCCGCCTTCAGGGCCTGTTTGGGGTCTTGGGCCCATCAGAGTCCGCTAACACCTAGGGATTGCAGGGTGTAGAGTGAATGAACGGCTGCTACAAGTTTAGGGTTTAGGGTTTAGGGCTTAGGGCTTAGGGTTTAGGGAGGCTCTGGGGTTTAACTTTCCCGAAGGGTTGCTCGGCGAGGCTTCAGGCGTTTGTGGAGGCTGCCGTGAGACTTCGGCCCAAACTTGAACCCTAGACCCTGAAAGCCTCTTCACACATGTGACATGTTTGTTGGCCGATTTCGGGACCCAAGCCCGAAACCCCAAACCCTGAACCCTCATCCCTACTTGGAGGTTCATGGTACTTATTGACCAATTATAGCTGTACTTATAACCCACTTACAAGCCCCTTAAGCGCCCTAATATGGCTATATGTACAGTTATAAGTACAGGAATAACTGGTTAGTAAGTACAATGAACCTGCAAGTAGGCTGACCGAGGCCCGTGGGGGCTGGCGGACAAGGTACTTGGTAGCCCAGGAACCATAGTCCAATAAGGGCACCCTTTTTTGGGTTGGTTACTTCATAGGGAACCCTGAAACACCCTAAGCCTTATACCCTAAACCCCCTAAACCCGAAACCCGAAACGCGAAACCCTAAACCCTAAGCCCTAAGCCCTAAACCCTAAACCCTAAACCCTAAACCCTATCACTGGGCTAGCAAGGGTACAATGCCGACGGTGCCATTGGTGGGCCAGGGCCTTTTGTCGGTAAGCCACTTCACCTGCTCAGAGTCAGAGTCAGAGGGGCTCCCTAAACCCCTAACCCCTAACCCCTAAACCCTAAACCCTAAACCCTAAACCCCAAACCCCAAACCCTAAGTGCTTAACCCTCAGTGCTTGGTGTCTAGCTTAGGGCTTAGAGCACCCAATCAACCGATCAGAAGCTTAGAGCCCCCAAAAGCGGTTCAAAATGATTGCCCTAGGGTTTAGGGTTTAGGGTTTAGGGTTTAGGGTTTGGTCTCTTTTCGTGTGTATGCCGTGTAGCCTAAGCCCTAAAGGCCCAAAACCCTGAAATTCGTAACCCATAAAGTGCAAAACCCCTAAACCCTGACACCCCAGACCCTTACCCCACCCCCCATCCCCGCAACCTAAACCCTCCCCCTCAACCCAAAACCCTCCCCCCCCCCCCCCCCCCCCCCCCCTAAAAAAAAAAACACAAAAAGACATGAAAACAAAACAAGACATAATAGAGCATCAAACACAAACAGAAGCCTCAAACCCGCTAGCCCTGTCACTCTGGGAGTGGAGGGCCCTAAACCCTATAAACCCAAACCCCCCGAGGCCCGAAGCCCGAAGCCCGAAGCCCTAAACCCTAAACCCTAAACCCTAAACCCTAAACCTTAAGCCGAAAACCCTAACCCAGAACCCTACGCAGCGGCGGAACCTCAGGGGCGCCATTGCCGGCACTCACGGCGAAGCCGATGCGCGCGTCGTTGAGGTAGGTGTGTCCTTGGAGTGGGGCAAGGTCTCTGGTTGAGGGTTTAGGGTTTAGGGTCTCTGGATGAGGCTTTAGGGCTTTGGGTGCATATGTTAGTTGTACTTACGAATTCACAAACGGGCGCTGTTAGCAGATGAATTCCGAGAACGAAGTCAACAATAATTTAAGTATAAAAGACTCTGTGATCTTGGCATCTTAATGTCTTGGTCTGGACGTCACTTTCTGAACTAATAAAAAGACTTAAAAAGACCTATGAAAAGAACTACCAACAGGCCGTAACTTGCGAACCAAAACCTCTGGATGTTGTACGTGACTGACCAAAAGGTGAGTTGCAAAAGTCCAAACAAAAACCGTCTCCAAGTTCGTGAATTCCAGGATTTGCAAAGAAACCGTACAAAAGACCTTGGAAATGACGGCATTCCGAACGTCAGTCGCAGTGCTGAGGGGTGGGGCACACAAATTTTTCTGCTTCCCATGAGGAAGAGCCCCACACCGTTGTTCCGAAAAATGTAGCTCTTCTAGGGTTCAGCCCTGAACTCTTAACCCCAAAACGCTATTGGTACATGGATCTTTGAACCAAGTATATATTGTAATTCGAACCACAATTACCGTAGAGAGGCCGAACCCAGGTTAAACAAAAGGAACAACGAAGTAAATGGAATAAAACGGGAGAACCAAGGCCAAAAGCAAGCTAAACTCCGCCAAAAAGCTACCAAGCCACAGCACTACTCGAAAGCTGATTGCAACTCTGCCTCAACAAATCTACAGCTAAGTTTCCACCTCCATTCAGGGGTGCACTTGCTTGGTGAGGTAGTCTGACAAAGCAGGTTCAGAGGCTGTTGGGGTTTTCCGAAATTAGGGGTACCTCATTGGGGCCCTTATTGTAAGTGAAACCGAGTATTTGGAGGTCTATACAAGGGCCACCTAATTTTCGTGAACCCCCGTTTAGCAATGGGAGGTATATAGTTGTGAGGTTTTGCATGTTAGGTCTGACGGCACAAACCAAACACGGAATTGCGCATGTTTTCCTTGCCGTTTGGCAGCCACCACTGTACACATCGGCTTGCACCAGCCCGGAAAGCCACAACCCTAAACCCTAAACCCTAAACCCTAAAGCCTAAACACCAGAGTACCTAGAGACTCGCTAGCTGCTAGCTACTACTCAGTTGCTGAGTTCATAAGCCCCCAAAAGTGTACACTTTCAGTTCTATAGGGGATTACAGCATCCCAAAAAGTGCAAAGTGTACTCATTCAGCTACAAAGCATAGGGGCCTGCAGCTACGCATCATCATCTTGATATATATATATATATATATATATAGTAACGATAAAGGTGCATGAACCTAAGGGTGTCCGTGCAGAACTCTAAACCCTAAACCCTAAACCCTAAACCCTAAACCCTAAACCCTAAACCCTAAACCCTAAACCCTAAACCCTAAACCATACTTGGGCCCTGAAGCTAATACATGAACAAACCCTTGAGGCCCAAGCAGATACTATTCAGGTATGTGGACCCTTAGGACTGTACTTGAGCCCTGAAGGGGCCCCCCAGAATACAAAAGTAAGGGACATGGACCCCCAAACCCTAAACCCTAAACCCTAAACCCTAAAACCTAAAACCTAAACCCTAAACCCTAAACCCTAAACCCTAAACCCTAAACCACCACAACCAGGCCCTAAGTCACGACATCCCCGTAACCTTCGCCCGCAAATCACAAATAGGGTCCCGTGGTACTACTGCTTCTACTGCTGCTCGGGTGTAGGGTTTTTAAGGTTTAGGGTTTGGGGTTTAGGGTTTAGGGATTATAGGGTTATACGGGTACTGGGGGGCATCATGGATCTTTGACGCCATGCTATTCCATACTTGACCCCTCTGACACTCGAGTTTTATGCCCTATTTTACATTTTCTCAGGGGGGGGGGGGACTTGCTATTTCTTCTTTGCTTACGTACTTTTGCTTCATCAACGGCTGCGTGGCCGAGCTTCAAGAATCCTTGCAAGCATCCGCATCGCCCATTGCAGCTTCTGCACGGGGGCCAGCACGTGCTTGCAACAACTGCGCAATCTGATCATGGCCGTTTTCCGAAGCCAAGGCTGCTGCTTGCGAGCAAGGTCCCTTAAACAAGTCCTCCTTAGAGGCAAAGCATACGTCCTCGCCAAAAGCAGTGTCCAGCAAGAGCTCCAGAATCTTGTCGTGGCCTTGGCCAGCAGCGCACACAAGGGCTTCGCCAATTGCTTCGCAGGCCTTGCTTGCGGGGAGCCGGTCAGTTGCAGGCATCCCCCGCAACAAAAAACGCACAACATCTACATGGCCTGTGCGGGATGCCTCAACAAGGGCCTTTGAGATTTCGTTCCGCCGTCGAGTCAGCTGTAGGAACTGTCGAAACATTCTTTTTTCCTGCATTAACCGCGCGTCGATTCGGGCGAATGCGCTTGCATTGCTCTCGTCATAGGTCAGCGGGCCATCTGCACCGTTCTCCTCTGGCCGTGGCTCACTCCATGCGCCAATACCATGCTCTGGCTCGTTCCCGATTCCATTTGTGTGAACACTGTGCTCTGAAATGCCGTCATCCGTCTCCTTCCTTTTTGTTGCAAGCAACAGCTGCACAATTCCAAGATGGCCTTTGCGCGAGGCCTCAACAAGGGCTTGCCTGCTTTGCATTAAGGTGTCCTCGTCAAGACCCAACCGTAACAGACTCTCGGCCACTTCAGCATTGCCCTCTGCCACCGCAACCTCCATAAACTCATCTTCCGCTTCCTGCATGCTTCTTGGCTCAGTCAGTCGCACCAGCTGCAAATCAACTGGCACCTTCAGCTCCGAGTTTTCGTCCAAATCAGCTTGCACATCCGGCTCAGAGCTTCCTTCCAAGGGGCTGCCTCGGCTACGTTGGCGGAGGCGCGCCAAGCGCTGCACGCAGAGCGGGATGCCGTAAATCTGGCGGATGTGCCGCTTCGCACTTGCAAGAGATCTCACATCCTCCGCTCCTGTGGAGAAAAGCTCTTCTCCATCAACCTTAAGCACTCGCAACATGGCGGAGGAGATGAACCTACCTAGAACCCAAGGGTATCCCAGGAATGGAAGGGGCGCCCCTGTTTTGATTTTCGAAGGGGCTTGTAAGGGAACCTGAAACCGCCAAAGAACTCTTGGTCCTGTCTACAAAACTAGTTCATGGTTGGGAGAATATGAAAGTCTACACATTTATTCCTTATTGGGTTTTAGTACCCTCAAAAATGTAGAATGGTACCCAACTATGACAAAGCTATAGGCAGCTATAGGGCTTTGTACAAACTGCTGGGCAATCGCCTGACTTGAGCAATGACTGCATGGCGGCAAATTCAGAGACTTGAGCTGCTTAGGGTTTAGGGTTTAGGATTTAGGATTTAGGATTCAGGACAAATAACCTACAGATCCTAGGACAAGTAGCTGCGGCTCGTTCGGCAAACTGCGCTATCACAAGCCCACATGGGCTTGCGATGGCAAGATTCCCCGATCTCAGGCTGCAAAAGCCACACAGGTCCGTTTTGGGTTTAGGGTTTAGGGTTTAGGGTTTAGGGTTTAGGGTTTAGGGTTTAGGGTTTAGGGTTTAGTATATATATATATATATATACTTTTTTTTTGTAGGCTTTGGGGGTGGTATTATAGTATACTAAGAAAGGGACCCTAAGGGAATACTGATAGTAATTCGCCGGAGCCCTAGATGAGGCTGCTATCAAAAATGGGAGTTGACAGAGGAGAAACAAACCTCAGGCTTGCAGCCCACAAACCCTAAACCCTAAAACCCTCAAATTTCTTGGGGCTTCGCACTGTAGGCAAGGGGCATCGACATCCTGTGAAGCACAAACGCGACAGCCAAGCGGCGGAGCTCGAAATACCAGCGCCCCTGCGTCAGCTGGCATGGCACAGCACGGATCATGCCTGGCCGGCGGGAGTCGTGGAGTCCCTGAAGCCTAAACCCTAAACCCTAAACCCTAAACCCTAAACCCTAAACCCTAAACCCTAAACCCTAAACCCTAAACCTAGAACCCTAAACCCTAAACCCTGAACCCTAAACCCTAAACCCTAAAAACCCAAAACCCTAAACCCTAAACCCAAACCCTACACCCTAAATCCCTAAACCGCTGAGGGAGCTTGGCGTTGGGGGCAAAACACCTGAACTCCTCAGAGGGCTCACGGAGTTACAGGGTGGCAGGGCTAGTGGGTTCTAGGGATATATATATATATATATAGGTTTTAAGGTTAAATTCTGAACGCGAAACCCTAAACCCTAAGCCCCAAACCCTAAACCCTCAACCCCTTACATAGCGCTATAGGTTTTAGGGTTGAATCCTGAACGCGAAACCCTAAACCTTAAGCGCTAAGCCCCAAACCCTAAACCCTAAACCCCTTACATACCCGGTACCCCTTTTGTAGTTGCCATGGGCGCGGACTGTGCGATCTCCCTCCCGTCGGCGACGCCCCCCTCATAAAAAACCCACAAATCATGAAACCCAATGCTGACCCCAGGTTTGGGTTTAGATTCAGCATTTAGGGTTTAGGGTTTAGGGCCGAGGGTTTAGGGCTGGGTTTTGGGCTTTCTAGATTTAGATGTCCTACGCGACCCCCCGGCCAGCTTGCACAAAATGAGGACCAAGCAAGCGGCTCAAATGTGCCTTGCTTCGGCCTTACATGAAAGCTAAACCCTAAACCCTAAACCCTAAACCCTAAACCCTGCACCCTAAACCTGCAAGCTCCAAGATCCTAAAAGGCTGGGTCCCATCTTATGCGCCGAAATACGCGACCTACGAAAGGTAGGTTCGGGGCTCTTAAGCCAAAGCAGCAAATCAGCTTCAAACCCTGCAGGGTTAACAAGCTAGCCCCAACCCCCCCCCCCAATAATAATAATAATAATAATAATAATAATAATAATAATAATAATAAAAAACAAATACACATATACATATACATATATATATATTATAAAATAACAATGATAATTGTAATAATCATAATAACAATAATAATAACAACGATTAAAACAAGAATACAAAATAAACAAACCCTAAACCCTAAACCCTAAACCCTAACCCCTAAGCCCTAAACCCTAAACCCTGAACCCTAAACCCTAATTCGGACGCCACCTGCGTCCAGGCTGTAGAAGCCCCTAAACCCCAAACCCTAAACCTTAAACCCTAAACCCTAAACCGCCACCTGCGTCCAGGCTGTAGAAGCAGGCATCTGCAGAGCGAACGATGCCCGGCGCTGCCACGTCCAAGGAGGCGGGGTTCTCTACGGGCTTGCCTTCAACAGCAGAGGGGTGAGGGTTTAGGGTTTAGGGTTGAGGGTTCAGGGTTGAGGGTTTAGGGTGTGGGGTTTAGGGTTTACGGTTTAGGGGTTCAGAGTTCAGAGTTACAAGGTTTGGAGCTTGGGGCTTGTGGGGGTGTATAGGGTTTAGGTGTACGGTATCTCAAAATTTCAAGGTGGATGCATGGGATGAACCTTACAAAGTGCGCCTGACCCATCTAAGAACCCGGAGTAACCTAGGAACAAGAAGGGTACCCTTTGTGGTTCTAAGGGGATCACAAGGGAAAACCCAAAGAAAGGAAATAAGGGCCTACTCCGGGTCCTAGCATCTAGGTAGTGGGTAGGTTAGGTTTGGGGGTTGTATCGAGGGTTTCGGGCTGCGGGCTTGGGGTTTGAGAGGGATTGGAGCTTTTTTGGGGTATCTTCTTGCTTTTTCGTTTGTTGTTGGAGGGGGGGGGGGGTATTTTTTCGGGGGTCCATTTTCTTGATTTTTCTAGGAGCAGCTCCAGTCCCTCTATTTTCTCATAGGACCCATACTATTTTTGGTGGGAGTCCTTATTGTTCTGCTGAACTCTTATTGATTTTGGCTCTGTTTCCTTGATTTTCCCTAAGAAAACCTCCAACCCTGTATATTCTAATTGGTTCACAGATGCTCGCATACTGGGTTTCAAAAGATTCGCCATAAAAAACGCGGGCGTGTTTGGGAGGGTTCAAGGTACCTACACCTTCCCCCCCCCCCCCCCGAACAAAAGATAAAACAAAACACCTCAAACCCCTGAAAGTTCTGAAACCATGCAGGAGTACTACAGCCCAAATATGCCCTGAATGGGCTCATCTCTCCCCCCCCCTCACTACGCCCCTAATGCTAAACCTTCCCACTATTGCAATCGGATGTCGTAGTACTGGTGAGAAAATTCGAGGGTACGGGGTGGGTTCCCGACCAACAGACCCTAAACCTTGCGTAGGCTGACTTTAACACAACCCTAAACCCTAACCCTGAACCCTGAACCCTAAACCCTCTTCCCTGAACCCTAAACCCTAAACCCTAAACCCTAAACCCTAAACCCTAAACCCTAAACCCTAAACCCTAAACCCTAAACCCGAAACCCTAAACCCTAAACCGGATCTCGTGTTGGGGTCCTGCGTCCAGGTGGCTTACTGCTTGCTCCAGGGATTCGAGCTGCTGCAGCGCGTTGAAGCCGCCCCCGAAGCCACGCCCCATTTTCACCTGAGGGGCTCTAATTCCCTAAACCCTAAACCCTAAACCCGAAACCCTAAACCCTAAACCCTAGAAAAGGGCGGGCCAGTGGTTTAGGGTTTAGGGCTAGGGTTTAGGGCTAGCGCTTCGGGCTTAGGGTTTGCATGCTGGGGCCCGTCAGTATAAATTTATACATTGTTATGTTCATGGTTTCGTTATACATTATATTTACTTATGAAAGATATAGGCTAGTTGTAGGGGTCAAGTACCATAACTTGTAAGTAACTTCTACGGCTTAGCTGTAAGAAAACCCTAAACCCTATGGCTGAGACAGGGTTTAGGGTTTAGGGTTTAGGGTTTAGGGAGGGAACAAAACGGCTGCAGATCATACAAAAAAGCAAACCTTTTTGCCATCGAATAGCATAGTCCAAGATAAGCTCGCTTATTTTATCTCCTGTAGACATCGGCTTGGGTCTTCAGATGTAGAATTTAGATGTGTCCCGGATGTTGTGTTGGCATGCATCCGCAGCTTCCTCTTTTTCGTGTCCAGGATGTGTCCGGTGTGTCCACCCTATGGATACGCATGTGTCCGGTGTTGTCCGATGTCTCCCTGTCCCGGAAAGGTCCCGGATGTGTCCCGAACGGGCATTCCCTAAGGTTTTATTCTGAAAAACAACCGATTGTAACAGGGGCCCAGAGTTTAGGGTTCAGGGTGGTAGCTCTCTAAGTTAGGGTCTCTTTTGGGGTCCCCTATATAGTACGGCACCCTTCGAGAATAAGGACCCCAAAAGCTTAGAGAACTGCACGTGTGCAGGGGTTGTTTGTAGGGTTGACACGGCATCGGTTGGGACTTTGTGGTTCATAGGTTCAGGGTGTTACAAGGACGGGCCCCCGTTACTATACTAACTATAGTTAAGGGACTTATAACCTAAGTTAGGATCCTTGTAACCCAATTTAGGGCCCTTGCAACTCTACTTGTAACTTGGGGGGCCCCTCCTTGCAGTTACAAGTTTAAGTCACAAGAAGCTTACTTTGTAATACAAGTGGCTGCCTTCTTCTTGGCGCCGAAGCCGCCGAAGCCACCGCCCGGAGCAGGTTGACCAAAGCCGGCCCCCGCACCGAATTGTTGCGGCGCCCAGCCCGGCGCACCGAATGCCGGTGCGCCGAAGGCAGGTGCCGGCGCGCCGAAGGCCTGCGCTCCGAATGCCTGCGCTGGTGCGCCGAAAGCAGGCGCGGGCGCGCCGAAGGCCTGCGCTGGTGCACCGAATGCCGGCGCCGGCGCGCCGAACGCTGGCTGCGCACCGAAGCCAAAGCCGCCCGAGGCGGGCGCTGGCCTGGGATGGCCCTTGAAACCCTCTGACAAAGGATTCCTATAAACCCTAGAACCCTAGAACCCTAGAACCCTAGAACCCTAGAACCCTAGAACCCTATAACCCTATAACCCTGTAACCCTGTAACCCTATAACCCTATAACCCAAAACCCTAAACCCTAAACCCGAAACCCTAAACCCCTGAAACCCTAAACCCTAAAGGGCCTAGTGACTGTGCAGGAGGTCCCTGCCCAAAGGTCGGCTGTGACTCTGCACTCGCGGCCCCTGGGCTGTAGAAGCTCAGCCTCGAACAGAAACTTTCTTGTGGTCATCAGGTTGAGGTTTAAGGATGTAGGGTTTAGGGTTTAGGGTTTGGGGTTTGGGGTTTGGGGTTTAGGGTTTTGAATTTCAGGTTTCAGGTTTAGGGTTCAAGGTTTAGTGGGAATTGAAGGCCACATTGCTTCCACACAAAAGGTATTCCCGGGTGTGAAATCAAAGAACTGTGCCAGCCTACTTGGAGGTTCATGGTACTTAGTAGTTTATTTTTAACTGTACTTATAACAATATTAGGGCACTTAAGGGGCTTGTAAGTGGGTTATAAGTACAGCTATAATTGGTTAATAAGTACCATGAACCTCCAAGTAGACCCCCCAAAAGATACGATAGTTTCGCAGTTGGCGAACACCGACATCCAAAAGCGAGGACAATTTCGCGTTCGCAAACCCAGAAGCCAAAAAAGGCGACAGCTTCGCACTACGGGGAACGCGGATGTCGAAAAAAAGGATCGCAGTTGGCGACCACAAATGCCCAAAAGCGTGACGGTTTCGCAATTGGCTAGACACGAGAAGAGTAACTCAGGAAGAGAGGGCACCCTTTTTGGGATTGAAGGTGCTCATAAGGGAAACTAAACCCTAAAAGACAGGGAAAAAGGGCCTACTCTGGGTATGTGGGGGGAACCATCGGATTTGAAGGGATCCGAAGTATGGGCCCTTCTTCTGTGTAGTGCAAATAAGGGTCATATAACTTGGTAGCCCCGTAACCATATTACAATAAGGGCACCCTGTTTTGGGTTGGTTGCTGTATAAGGGAACCCAGAACCAAAAAAGGGTAAGGGGTACCACTGGGCTAGCAAGATTACAGGGGACCCCAATCCCAGGGCCTCTAATGAGGCGTGGCCGACCCAGAACCCTGGGAAGATCCATGAAGTAGAAGCCCCCAAATACCCCACACTTTGGGATGTTCTCCCCTTAGACCAACAGTCCTTCATAGGGATTCTAGTCCCTATACTGTCGCTATCAAGGACTGTAAGCAAAATGCGGGAAGCATCCCAGCCGGCGCTGCTCTCGGGTCATTTGTTCGGAGCCCTTATGGGGAACTGCCGGTTGGATCCTCCCAGGCGTCAAGGTATAGGCGAGAGCCCGAGTAACCCTAAACCCTAAAACCCTGAACCCTAAACCCGAAACCCGAAACCCTAAACCCTAAACCCAAAACCCAAAACCCAAAACCCAAAACCCTAAACCAAACCTGGAATAAAAGGGTTGTGGGGGCCGACCTTGCACGCCGGCTTCACCGACCTACCCCCACTTTGGAACCCTAAAAGGGCTTATGGTTCACGAAGTTCGCATGCCTGAATAGGAATGTTAGCAGTAATGTTGCACCCTGTTTAGTGTGGGCCCCCCCCCCCCCCCCCCCCCCTGAACAGTCGCGGGGGTGGACGGGATCCTGATTACACGGCCCGGGGGCTCATATGATTTCAATAGGGAGGAGTTTAGATAGGTTCAAAAGGGGCAGCGATGCCCGGTTATCTTTTTTAAAGGCGCGCCGCGTGGAATTTTCTTACGGCGCCCGGACGATTTGTCTTTAAAGAGGGACTCCCAAACAGTCAGCATGTCCTGAATAATTCGGCCAGTTTGTCTTTAAAGAGGGGGCCGATACTAAACAGGGTGCAACATTATAGGGCATAGGGTATATGACCCCAATATTAGGGTTCCAGTGGTCCCCGAAGCAAGTACCGTTCATGTTTCGAACAGCTTAGCTTAGTGTTGACACAGGGCCTGGGGAACAAAATGAACCCCGCGTCGAGGTTCCTTTCGGCCACTTGGCCGTTAAAGGTTCATGAGGGCTATAACCCTAAACCCTAAACCTAAACCCTAAACCCCAAACCCCAAATCCTAAACCCTAACCCTAAATAGGTTTTATGAGGGCACAGGGGTTTCAGGGACTCCAAGGGACACTCAGAAAAAACATAGAGCTGCTAGCGGTTCAGGGTTTAGGGTTCAGGGTTCAGGGTTCAGTGTCTAGGCTTTAGGGTTTAGGGTTTAGGGTTTAGGGTTTAGGGTTTAGGGTTTAGGGTTTAGGGTTTAGGGTTTAGGGTTTAGGGTTTAGGGTTTAGGGTTTAGGGTTTAGGATTGGAAGCCAAAACAGCCAGGAAGCGAGCCCTTCGAGCCCTTCCGCTGGCTGTAGAGATCAGTAATCTGCTTCCTAGGCTTTGCACCCATCCCTGGGTTTGAAGTATGGACTGCTTAGGTTTAACCCTGGTCGTTTGTTGAACCAGGAGACGGGGGAGGGGGGGGGGGGGGGACAAAAAAAAAACGCATGAACATGCTAATGTTGACATCCCTAAACCCCAGACCCGAAACTCGAAACCTCTAAATCCCCCCCAAAAAGGAAATGATTACAGTGTGTTATGTTGAAGACTGAACCCTAATCCCTAAATGCCCCCCCCAAAAAAAAGAAGAAATGATTACAGTGCTTCCGTTGAAGACTAAACCCTACACCCTAAACCCTAAATCCTAAACCCTAAACCCTAAATCCCCCCCCAAAAAACGGACATGACTGCAGTGCTAATGTTGAAGCTTCCTAAACCTTAAACCCCCAAATCCCCCCCCAAAAAAAAGAAAAGTGTTTTATGTTGAAGACCAACCCTAAACCCTAAATCCCCCCCAAAAAAACAGAACTGATTACAGTGTTTTATGTTGAAGACCAGCTTCACCCCCAAATCCCCCAAACCCCCCCCCCCCTCAAAAAAAAAAGTGTTTTATGTTGAAGGCCAGCTTCTTGTCCATGCCGGCCAAAGACAGGCCCTCGATGGCCGTAAGTCGCATGCCGATCTTGATACCCTGCTGGCCAGCCACTGGATTCCTTGCGACGGGTTTTGTTCTATGTCTATATTATACATATATATGCATATATATATATATTTGTTTATTTATATTTATTTATTTGTTGTTTTAATATTTAGGGTCTAGGGTTTAGGGTTTAGGGTCGTTTAGGTTTTAGGGTTTAGGGATGTTTAGGGATTATTTATTTATCTTGCCATACAAGTGCCCCGAACCGCTGTGACCATGTAGAATGACACCGATCACGCCACGCGTTCTTGTCAGGGATCATGCCAAGGCCAATGTACTCTCACGCAGCCCCCCATCCTCCCATTAGGGTTTAGGGTTTAGGGTTTAGGGTTTAGGGTTTAGGGTTTAGGGTTTAGGGTTTACGGTTTCCCCAACCCTGCTGCATCAACCCTAACCCCCTAAACCCTGAACCACACACAAAATAGCAAGCCATGGGGGCGCCAGAGATCAAACCGAAACCCCACATCTACTTGTCAGGGGGGTACCCTAAACCCTAAACCCTAAACCCTAAACCCTAAACCCTAAACCTAAACCCCACACCCTAAACCCCAAACCCTAAACCCTAAACCCTAAACCCCAAACCCCAAACCCCAAACCCCAACAAGAAAAGAAACATAAAGACAGGATAGGTCTCTTGATGGCGTTGACGTAAGCACCCTCCGCATCGAAAGCCTGAGAAGCAGGAGGCACAAGGGTAGGGTTTCATGGCTTAGGTAATTATACAAACCCTAAGGTTTAGAGTTTAGGGTTTAGGGTTTAGGGTTTAGGGTTTAGGGTTTAGGGTTTGGGGTTTAGGGTTTAGGGTTTAGGGTTTAGGGTTTAGGGTTTACGGCTTTGGACCCAGAACAGTTGAATCGGGAATCTCCCGAGAACCCTAACGCAGAAAGCGTTCGCGTGCCTACATTGGTACACTTGGGACATGTAATTGTTCTATATAACAAAAGCAACTTGGGGGGCCCATGTTTCTACAATTGAAGTGCCCTAAACCCTATACACCTCACACCCAAACCCTATAGCACAACACCTACTGGTCCTTGGTAAGGAAATGAGGGACTCCTGGTACCCTACGCAGGATATACTTGGAGGTTCATGGTACTTATTCACCAAGTATAACTGTACTTATAACCAGATTAAGGCACTTAAGGGGCTTACAAGTGGGTTACAAGTACAGTGATGATTGGTTAATACGTACTTAAACCCTAAACCCTAAACCCTAAACCCTAAACGCTAAACCCTAAACCCTAAACCCTAAACCCTAAACCCTAAACCCTATTGGTTAATAAGTACCATGAACCTCCAAGGAAGGCCTTCTAAGAACCAGTAGGAAAAGAGAACTAAACGAGTGATCCAAATGTGCTGAAGTGAGGACAGGTCTGAGACCCTGCTTTGGAGTAGACCGTGGAAAAAAGTATATACTTTTAAGGTGCAAGTAGCTAGAATAGGAGCCTGGAAAGCAAAACAACTCCAAAACCTAGGAGATGTCTAGCTGCTTTGGTTTGTTTGGAAGCCCCCGAAATGAATTGACAAGATGAAACCGCTTTCAAGAAGCTTCGGCTGGTTTAGACTCGATCAAGCTGCCCTGCCCTGTTTGTTTATACTTGGAGGTTCATGGTACATATCAACCAATTATCACTGTACTTACGACTGTACTTATAACCACATTAGGGCACTAAGGGGCTTGTTAGGGGTTATAAGTACAGTTATAATTGGTTAAAAGGTACCATGAACCTCCAAGTATGTCGACTGCTGCAAGTTGTGTAGGCAACCCCCCCAAGCCTTACTTGGAGCTTCACGGGTAGCTACAAGTAGCTACAAGCAGGGTTAGAACTATGGTAACTATACTTCCAACCCCCATCTAGGGTACTTTTAACCCTAAACCCTAAACCCTAAAACCTAAACCCTAAGCCCTAAACCCCCAACATCGCCCTACTTAGAACTAATTACCCATGTTCAACCTTCAAGTACATGCCCTAAACCCTAAACCCTAAAACCTAAACCCTGAACCCTAAACCCAAACCCTAAACCCTAAACCCTAAACCCTAAGCCCTAAACCCTAAACGCTCTCCTGGGCTCCCGGCCCACTTCAGGTGCTCACCCATCCCACTGACGGTCAAGGTCACCGGCTCACCGGCACTAGCACCGGCGTTGCTTCCACCCTGGGTTCTTTTTATTTTTTTAAAGGCGGGGTGAAGAGTTCTTTTTGGCGGGTTCCTTGTTTAAATATTTTGTTTATTTACTTATTATTATTATTATTAATTTATTTATTTATCTATTTATTATTTTCCCTTTGGGGGGGGTGGGGCTCATACCCATGTTGATTGTTTGATGGGGGTGTTTCGGGTTTAGGGTTTAGGGAGGCCAATACAGATTAGAAAGGCTTAGGTCAGTCTGCCGTGTGATTTCGGGGCAAGTCAGCGGCTTGGCTTCGAGGGTCTGCGAGGGAATTTGGTCCCCAGGGTTCGTGCACCGAGGCTTCTAGGGTTTAGGGTCTAGGGCTTGGGGCAAAACTTGGGCCCCTAAAGTAAAGCCAAGTATTTACTACACATGCACATGGACCCTAAACCCTAAAACCCTAAACCCGAAAACCCAACCTAAAGCCCTAAACCCTAAGCCCTCTTAGGGGGTTTTATGGCTACCCGTTTGAACCCCTCATATAGTCCCCCAAATCGTAGATCCCCTGTAAATGAGGACCCCAAAAAGACACCCCGAATATCGTAAACCCTAAACCCTAAACCCCTAAGCGCCCAAGCCCTAGGCCTAAACCCTAAAGCCTAAACCCTAAAACCTAAAACCTAAACCCTAAACCCTAAACCCTAAACTCAAAATCTTAATTCTAAACCCTAAACCATAAACCCTAAACCCTACACCCCCATTTCAGCCGCCGAGCTGGTGCAAGGAGCTTTGTGCCGGACAGCATCTCCTTCTCCTGCCGAGGACGTGTCCCCAACCGTAAGAACCCCTTAGTGTTTAGGGTTTAGGGTTTAGGGTTTAGGGTTTACAGTATCGGGTTTCGGGTTTCGGGTTTCAGGTTTCGGGTTTCAGGTTTGGGGTTAGGTTACCTAGCAACCCTATAAGGTTTATATTTATACTAAGACGCTACAAAATATAGGATTTGGGTTCATTATGAGGTAAACTCTAAAGTCGCAACACGCCAAGTACCTGAAAAAAGGCAACGGCTGCTGAGGGTTCTGCGGTTGAGAGATAAGGCGATTAGGGTTTAGGGTTTAGGGTTTAGGGTCTAGGGTTTCTACAGGTGAACCTGAAGTTGCAGTGGCCCCAAGCTGTTTTGGGGTGCAGGGTTTACAGGGCTTTAGGGTTTAGCGTTAAGCTGAACAATTTCGTTGACAAAGGCTCGGCAGAGGGATTGTCCCAAGCGAACAAAGCCTCGAGAAGTAGTCGTAGCTTTCGAGTCTTTGGGTAGGAATTCAAGTTTACGGCTACAACAGAACAGTTCAAGCCCATTCATGCCCTCAAGTACACCCCATGCCGCTCCTATTCCTTAAATTAGACCTGAGCCGCAAGTGAACCCTAAACCTGAACCCTGCAGCTCCAAACCCTAGACCCTAAACCCTAAACCCTAAACCCAAAACCCAAAACCCTAAGGGCTCGGGTGTGACCCAACAAAAGAAATTCTAAGATCCTAGGGGCGTCCTTGTCATGGAAGGCTTGGTACATCTCCATCTCCACGGCCGTTATCTCTGCCTCCTTGTTGCGACGTGGGGCTCATCCAAACCCTCCAACCTTAACTAGGATGGCCCTTAAAGCCCTCCAACAAATATTCCCAATGAGCCCTTGGCTGCACTCAGGAGGGTAGCTATAAATTAAACTTTTAGCTGCCTTACTAAGAAACCCAATAAACCCAAAAAAGGTCAGGATCTAAAGTTACAGTAAAGTACCACAAAGAGCCCAGGAGGGAAGACATGAAATGTCCCAAGCAAGGGCCTACCGACAGATCATCAAACCCAGAAACCTACCTCTGGGATTGTGAACGGCTTTAGGGGGTTTGCAGGTTGAGGTGGTTGTTAGGACAACTCGTCCATGTTTATAGCAAGGTTATAGGCTTCTCGAAGAGGGCCGAACCCGAATGCACACCAGCCGCTGCTTCTATCAGCCCGAAGCCCGAAGACCGAAAACCCCAAAGCCCCAAGCCTAAGCATAAAGCCCGCCCTAACCCCTAAAACCTAACCCCCAAGCCCGAAACCCTAAACCGGAAATCCTAGGCTCTGCACCTGAAGCGCCCAAATCCATAAAACCTTTAGACCACACACCCCCGGTATACACGATGATGAGAATGATGCTGAAATGCGCTTCCCCAGCAAGAAAACAGGGCTTAGGGCTTAGGGCTTAGGGCTTAGGGCTTAGGGCTTAGCTTAGGGCTTAGGGTCTAGGCCTGGTAGCCCAGTAACCATCTTGCAATAAGGGCACGCTTTATTGGCAATTTTTGGGGGCTCGTTTCTTTAAAAGGGAACCTTGAACCAAACAAAGGGAAAAGGGGTACCGCTGGGCTACCAAGTAGGGTTTCGGGCTTAGGGCACTAAACCCTAAACCCTAAATCCTAAATCCCCCCCAAACAAAAAAAAACCTTTCAGCTACAAAGCAAAGTCAGGTGTCCTTCTGGGCAAAGAGGCCGCCATAGAGGCCCAACCTACATGCTCCAAGGGCCCACGGCTGAGAGCTTCTTGTGGGCCAGGGTGTGCTTAAACCCTAAACCCTAGCCCTGAACCCTGAACCCTGATCCCTGAACCCTAAACCCAAAACCCCAAACCCTAAACCCAATGCCCGGCGACTGGCGATACAGGGATTACAGGGCTTGGTGTTCTCAAGGGTTCAGGGTGCAGGGCTTTACGGATTGGCTTTAACCCTAAACCCTAAACCCTAAAGGGATTGAGTGTAAGTAGGCCAGTTTGGTGATTTTATAGGGGAACCCAGAACCAAAAAAGGGAAAACGGGTACCACTGGGTTACCAAGTAAAGGGAACTGTGCGTACAAAGGCTTCGGGAAAGTAAGTCTTGAAGGGTGTATTCCCCGCCAAGGTCTCGAAAGCAACCGCTAAACCCTAAGCCCTTCCCCCTAAACCCGAAACCCCTAAACCCTAAACCCCCAAACCCTAAACCCCCGAACCCCTATAAGCCCTAAACCCGAAACCCTAAAGCCCTGAACCCTAAACTGGCTTAAGCATTCATGGTGGTTCAAGCTACTGCCTCAACCCCAAAAACACATTGCCCTGATGCCTATCCCAGTGAGCCCTAATGAACCCCACAAATTTCAGATACGCCCTTAATTCTGGCACCCTAAACCCTAAACCCTAAACCCTAAACCCTAAACCCTAAACCCTAAGCCCTAAGCCCTAAGCCCTAAGCCCTAAGCCCTAAGCCCTAAGCCCTAAGCCCTAAGCCCTAAACCTAATGTTGGCCGGGTTGCGGGTACTCCTGCAACAACTTGGGCATCGCCGGACCTGTTGCGGACAAGGCGGTGCACCTCGGAAACGCACGCCCTATGGGCCCATGCACCATCAATGTACCGATGTAGATTTAGGGTTGATGGTTTAGGGTTTAGGGTTTGGGGTTTGGGGTTTAGGGTTTGTCATAGAGTTTCGAGTTTGGGGTGAAGGGTATAGGGTTTAGGGTCTAGGATTGGTCAGCGGAACGCAGCAGTTTGAAGATATGCCCACCCCAAGGCCACCCAATCACCCAATCACAACTCGCAGCAAACCAAACGAGAGCCAGCCCACGCCAGAACCAGCCCTAAACCCTAAACCCTAAACACGAAACCCCAAACCCTAAACCAACGAGATTCTGGGGACTTTGGGCAGACGTAAGGCCCTAAGCCCTAAACCCTAGACCCTAGGCCTTGGACATTCAACCCTACCCTTGCAACCCTCAGCCTTGAACCGCAAACCTCGGCCCCGAACCCTACGTAGGGTTAGGGTTTAGGGTTTAGGGTTTAGGGATTAGGGTTTCGGGTTTCGGGTTTAGGGTTTTGGGTTTAGAGTCTAGGGTCTAGGGTTTACAAGGGTTTAGCCCTACGGCACCCTTGACATTGCTCAATGCTTTAATGACCTTGCCCAATGGATCATTTCCAATATATTCTACCTGATAGAGAGGTTTAGTGTTTCGGGTTTCGGGTTTCGCGTTTCGGGTTTCGGGTTTTCACAAGAGTTCAGGGTTTAGGGCTGAGGGTAGTACATATTTGATATCTCTGCCTCCAAGTGTATGCTACTTGGGTGCATGGACCCTGAGGGCCACCAGTGTCACCACCGCCCCTGTCATAACTCCCGCTGCTGAAGGACTACGACCCTAAACCAGAAACCCTAAACCCTAAACCGTAAACCCTAAACCCTAAACCCTAAACCCTAAGCCCTAAACCCTCGCTTGTTGCACTGTATGCTTAAGGCCTTACAAGGGACCCGGGGGTTGTGTGGAGGCGACATTGTGGGCTCCGACTTAGGGGCTTCCGAAAATAGGGGTACCCTTTCGGGGGGTCCTTTTACAGGGGGTACCCCTATTTTAATTTTGGGAAATAGCCACTTAGGTGCAGGACTTGGGGCTCCTACTAGGCCTTGAAATCTTGGGCCAAAAAGGGGGGGGGGGGGGGGTCCTCTTCTCCGCTGTTCTGGGCCTGTTCCTCGTCCATGACACGCTGGCTCTCCATGGGCAGAAGTCTAGGGTTTAGGGTTTAGGGTTTGGGGTTTGGGGTTTGGGGTTTGGGGTTTGGGGTTTGGGGCTTGGGGTTTGGGGCTTAGGGCTTAGGGTTGCTGCGACACATGGCCGCCAGTTTCGGCATCCATGCTTTCGGGTTGTGCGAGTCTCTGGAAAACGAAGTCACGCTCAACCCTAAACCCTAAACCCGAAACCCTAAACCCTAAACCCTAAACCCTAACCCTAAACCCGAAACCCTAAACCGGCCTAAACCCTAAACGGTCCGGTCTTCGAGCCGCTTGGCACAGCTTTTTCTGGCAACTGCAATCCTCTTCTTCCACAGAGTTCGACTACGCTCCCCTATTTCAGGCCCTAAACCCTAAACCTTGGGGTTTAGGGTTTAGGGTTTAGGGTGCGGAGCTGCAGTTGGTATTGTAGAAAGGAGTTGGTGTTGAAAGTTGAAGGGTCAATGCACCCGGTAATCTTATTGGCTCAAGTTGAAGGGTCAATGTACCTGTTGATCTTCATGGCTCAAGACTGGGCCATGCGCCTGGTAGCAAAAAGAAGTTTTGAGTTCTTGGTGTTTGCTGGTTGGTTCAGGGTGAAACCTCTGGCGACTGTTTGGGTTGATTTCTTTCCCCTTTCGGTTGCCCCCGTAGGTTATGAGCCCAAATTAGGCTTCCTGCGGTGTAGGTAAAATTCTACGCTTGTTTGGCGCAATGGACATGTTGCGGCGTCGGTCAGAACCTGGACTGTCATCCGCGGCCAATGAAGCCGAAGAAAATCGTGGTGATGGGGGTGAAGAACGACAACAAGTGGTACAAGCGCTGACAGATGGTAGGGAGGTTGCAATGATACAACCAACGTCTCAGGTGGAAAACGAAGTGGTTCCGGTTCCAGCAGCAAATCCTTTCTGGAGCGAGCGGGCTCAAGAAGAAATGAGACTGAGGCAATCAAGGCCGGCAAGTCTTCCTGCGAGCGGAGGGGATAGAAGTGGTGAAAATACGAGGAGGCCACCTTCGCTGCAAGATCTTTTGGGTCAGGAACCTGCACCTGTTGAGAGACCATCGTCAGGCTTGATGGGCCAGATGGAACGAGGTACTATTGGTGGAGCGCAAGTAGAGGAAGAGCTCATTCCTGATGTTGGTGGTGAAGAACAAAGTGAAGATATGGCGGTAGTAAAGCGTGCGCTGAAGGAGTTGCTTGTGCAAACAAAGGAGCTGGGGAACAGGTTGCATCGGGTGGAGGAGAAAAGCTATACCTCTGCTGCATCTGGGTCAGCTTCGAGAGCACGGAGCACTGGAGTGGTGGACGCAAACGCTGCATATCCTTTGGGAATGACTCCAGAGAAACAGTACCTGCCAGGGCAAGTTTTCTATACTGATGGTATGGGTGGTTTTTGGACTGTGTTGCCTGATGGGACATGGCTGCCTATTGAGGGCTACGACCTGCCAAAGGGTTGTGATCTTCAATCCTTGCCTGGGTCCAGGAAGGGGGATGCTCAAGTGGAGGATGAAAAAGAAGTGCCAATGATGCATGTAGCTGAAGGGAAGAAACCCTCCAGATTGCCTCCATTGAATTACCCCACGGGAGGCCCTGCAAGTGGTGGATATGCAAGTGGACCGCCTGGTTTAACACATGTTCCGATAACTTCCTTGCCATCAGGTGCTGATGGTTCTGCCGCACCTGTGGGGAACCAGCCCGGTTTTGTTTCAGCTCGGGAAACTGCGACGCAAGAAAACTTAGCAGGATCGGGTGGATATACAATGGTGGATGATGTTCCGTATCGGTGGAAAATGGTCGCTGGGAAGTTGATATTAGAAAAGGTTCCGCTCACAGCTGTTACGCCTGGTATAGGACATGGACTGCCTCAAGGGCCTGGTGGTAGGGTCAGTTTACCTCCTGGAGCAGTGGTGCCGCGTGGTATGCCAATCATTGGTGATAGTTCTGGAACCAAACGTCCGGAGGCTCTTGGGAAGCATGTGATGAGCCTTCCCACTTTGGCAGACTACACACCAAGCAATCCGACGGCACTAGGTGATTGGATCGCAATGATCGAACCAATGTTGTCTTCGCTGACAGATACAGGAAGAGTATGGTGGCAATGCGTCTATTCAAAGGCGTATCGGGCGTATGCCAAATGGTTGAGTGTTTCTCCGCTGGAAAGGTTGGGCATCAAGGCTGAGCTGGAAGGGCTCAAAGTGGTTCAAACTGTGCATGTTTTGTTGGGGCAGAGAGCGGTGTCTTTACTGCTGCAGGCGATTCCGGAGAGATTGAAGACCGAGATCGTCTCCACTCGAATGTTGGGGTCAGTGATGATATTTTACAAATTGCTGACGGTATACCAACCAGGTGGAGCAAATGAGCGCAGCACAATGTTGAATTTCTTGGTGCAACCATCTTCAGCAACCTCGATCTCAGAGGCCATCAAGGGAGTGCGTCAATGGGCGCAATGGCGTTCCCGACTAAGGGAGTTGAGAGCGGCCGAGCCGGACGCTACCTTGCTTATTCAGGGATTGGATAGTTTATCATCCGCGTTGCTGGCAAAACACCCTACGGTTCATTTCAGAGTGGCATCCTTTCGGGAGAAATTGGGGGTGGACTACTCGCCGACCTCTGAAACTGCGACACAACTAGCTGAAATGTTACAGGCAGAGTTTGAACTGCTATTGCATAGTGCTGGTGATCAAGAGGTGAAGCAGGACTCGGACGCCAAGAAAAGGGCAAGGTTAAACAAGGCCCAAAAGGGAACTGGTGACGAGACGGAGGAGGGTGATAAAGGCAAAGGGAAAGGAAAAAGGTACAGCGGTGATGGTGAACGTCCCTTCTGTTGGATATATGGGAAGACAGATGCAGGCTGCAAGTTCGGATCTCGCTGCAAATTTCGTCATGACAAAGACTCCCTGGAGCGAGGAAGATGTTTTGAGTGTGGGGCCGTTGGCCATCTACAGCCGCAGTGTCCATATAAGGATGGTGCAAGTTCCAATGTGGACTCAAACCCTGAGAGGAATAGATCTAAAGGGAATTCTCCCAAAGGGGGAAAGGGCGGCAAAGGTGCGAAATGGGGAAATGCCAAAAAGGCAGAGGTGGCTGAAGGGGGAGATGAGACGGCTAATGCAGGATTGGATAAAGGTTCTGCAAGTCCCTCATCGCCATCAACACCCAATCAGGTCCTTGCTGAAGCGTTGGAAGTGCTGAAATCTATGAAGCTGTCATCAGCACAGTCAGCATCAAGCGGGGATCCCAGTGTTCGAATGTTATGTGACTCTGGGTTGTTTCAGCAGGAAAAGAGAGTGGCGTTGGTGGATACAGCTGCTACGCATCTTGCGCGGACGCTTTTTCCATGGGAATGTTTACCCGACACTACTGTTATGGTGCAAAGCGCGCTTGGTGGTGTGACAATGAGGATTACAGAGAAAGGGACTTTGATTAGGGAAGACAATGGGCCCCTGATTATCCCTCTCTGGTTGATTTTGGAGTTTGGGGCGAACCTCACTGTGATCAATGGGATGTGTCACGTGGGTGCAAAATCTTCGCTGGACCAGCTCTTGTGGTTTGAACATGGCTGTTTGGTTATGGAGTACAAAACAGCTGAAAAGATGGTTTTGCATGCTGAAAGGCAGCGTGCGTCTTGGTCCCGGAATGGAAGGGCGGACTGTGGAGTCGGCCGAAGCAGGGAGAAGGCCGAGGAGGATGCGTTCTACATGTGGCCAGGGTCTCTGACACCAATGAGTGTTCGGGAATGGGCATGTTGGACTCGGGAGCATCACATCCTCTCAGATCACTTCGTCCTGGTGAACAGCTTCCGCAGCAAAAGGTGTTGGTGTCTTTAGCTGTTGGAGCTCGGGAGATGTGTATTACCCCAGGCGGGACCCTGGTAACTCCTGAAATGGTAGATCCACTAGTGCCAATTGGCAAAGCGAGCGCCTTGGTTGGTCTCAGAGTTCAGTGGCGTGGTGGCAAGTGCACAGCCTCACATCCTGTTCTGGGGGAACTTCGCGTTCGTGATCTGAATGGGTGCCCTTGTTTGGAAAAGGAGGTGGCGCTTCAGATCATTGATGAAATGGATTGGTGTTCACCGAAGCAAGCATTGAAGGTGGCACGTATGGTTCAAGGGTGTCCGAATACGGACAACGAGGTGGCCGTAAAAGCGTCGTTGCAAAGCGCAGCGCGGACAGCGTCAGCGAATGAGGAGGAGTTCGTCCAGGCATGTTGGCGATTTCTTCGGTGGTATTATGGGGATATACCGGAAAATATGCTGATGGAGCTGTTGCCACGTGGAGATATTGCGGCGTTGCCTTTCAACCGTCATAAAAGGAGACGGCTGGCACGAGCAAAAAGGGTGGTGGTACACCTATTTTCGGGAGAACAAAAATGGCATTTTCCCAGTCGGGATGTGGAGGTACTGGAGCTGGATTTGAAAAAAGGCGGTGACCTACATAATTCGAGCGTCTGGAAGTATCTTCTGCATCTGGCGGCTGAAGGAAAGGTGGTTGCTGTGGTTGGAGGACCTCCATGCTGGACAGTGTCAAGGTTGAGAGGTGAAGACGGTGGTCCACCTGTATTACGCCGGCGCTGTGGGCCTGAACGGTTGGGATTAAAAAGTCTTCCTTGGCCACATCAAGAATTAGCACAAAAGGATGGTGTTTTACTTCTGAAGATGCTTTTCCTATATGACGTGGCGGTGCATTCAAGGTGTGGAACTGCTGAAGTCATCAATGGAAGTTCTGTCTTCTTTGGCATGGAAAGTCCTGGGGACCCTGAACTCATAGGGAAAGATTTCTCTCAGAACGGCAAAACGGTCTTGAGTGCTGAGGATCTGGTGGATGGTTCTCAGGAAAAGTTCTCAAGTCCTACCTTCTGGAGTTGGCCAGAGGTAAAAAGTTTTTGCGAGCGTTATGGAATGTACGCTGCACATTTTGATCAAGGAGCATTGGGACATGCTCTGGTGAAGCCTACGACTTTCCTGGTGTCTGATATGGAACAGGTTCGCGTGGTTGTTCCGTGGTCGGCAACATTCGCTTCTACCTTGGAAGAGCGTATTGGACAATCCTCCATATGGGCGCGATGGGCGTTTGGATTGGTTAAAAGAATACGTCACAGGTTGGCACAATGGTTGCATGAGAGCGATGCTGAACGGGAAGCTATGGTGTCAAAAAAGGAAGAACGAGAAGGAACGTTACGGAGGTTGACAGCTGAGGAGCGAGCCTTCCGTGACCATTGCCTAAGGGGGCATATTCCTTTCAGACGTGATTGTCAAATCTGTGTGTCTGCCGCTGGAAAAGAGCGTCGCCATTTGAGGCGGAAACATGGGGATGCCTACACTCTATCATTGGACTTGGCGGGTCCATACAAGTGTTCAAAGGATGCTCACCAGCAGAAGCCACGACACGCTGTTATTGGTGTGTATCAGTTTCCAATGTTGGATCCCAATGTGGGTCGCCCTCCAGAAAAGGAGGAAGATGCGGATGAGGTGGAAGATCAGGTGGCAGATGAAGGTGCTGGTGTCGGAGAATGGTTAGGCGATGCGGTCGCTAACTTCGAAGAGGAAGACTCTGCGCCGGTGGAACCTGCGCCAGTTCTGGAGGCAGAGGTGTTGAAAATACAAGCTTCTGAAAAATCCTGGAAGGAACTGAAGGACCACTTGACCCAGCCTGTCCGTATGATCAATTTCGTTATGGTGGAGCCGATTGTGGATAAACAGCAAACAACTGTTTTGTCGGCGGTTCAAAGAATGATGGTGCGCTTGCAGAGACATGGGTATCCAGTGTTGAGAATCCACTCAGATCGAGCGGGGGAGTTTGTCAATGCACGCTTCCGGTCCTTTTGTGAAACTCGTCTGATATATAGGACCACTGGTGATCCTGGAGTCCCGCAAACAAATGGGCGCGCTGAAGCATGTGTGGGTTTATTCAAACGTGGTGTGAGGTCGCTCTTAAAGGAGGCGCGACTCGGACCGGCGTACTGGGCACTGGCTGCTCGCCATTGGTCAATGTTACGGTGGCAGAAAGCTGAAAGGGAGTTGGGGTTAAACCCGAAAGCATTGCTTCCCTTTGGTGCTCAGATTCAAGTCAAACGTCGTCCGTGGGAGTTGCTGGGTCCGGATGGAACAAAGAAAGGTCGGCAATGGGTCGATCGTACGCAGCCTGCGCTTCTTTTAGGTCCATGCGATGACCTACCTGGCGGTTATTGGGTGGAAGCTCAAGGGACTGCAAAGGATCCGGATGAACTGGTGTTATTTCCCTGCACTACGATTTTTTCCAATATAAAGGAACCGCCTGAATTGGAGCTGGAAGGGGTGGTAGAAGAACAGGAGCCTTCTCCTCCAGAGCATCGTCTCAAAGGGAAAAAACCAGCGCTTCGGTTCGCTGATGAGGAAAGTCCTCCTTTACCTCCGCCTCGCGATCCTCCAGTTCGCCATCGGTTGATGGAGAAAAGCCCGGCCTCTTCACTGCGTGGTCATGTGGGCTCCTTGCGCTTGCTTCGCAAGCGGGGGGAGAGTCCGCCCTTAGAAATTTTCGAGGATGACATGCAGGGTCTGGGGGAGCTGGAAGAAAATGCCGATGTTGAGGACAATGTTCCTGGTGATGAGTACTGGCCGACGTGCTGTTCTCCTCATGAAAATGCTTATTTGGTCTGCAAAAGTGAGACTGCCGAGGATGGAACACAGTGGGAAAAAGAAGAGCAAAAAGCTAAGTCAATGTATGAAAGGTCTATGTACGATTACGTGGACTGTGAGGAGCTTTGGGAAGGGATTGTATACCCAAAGAGGGTGAATCGAAGAGGTGGTATCAACAATTGGTGCACAAGTACGCGAGCTCTGGTGTTGGGCCACTATACTCATGGCGGAGTGTGTGGTATTACAAAAGAGACTCATCGAAGGCCATGGCTATGTCGTTATCTGGCATCATTTGTGAGGCACCACAATCCTGAAGCCAAATTCTCTGCTCTTCAGATCTCATGCAATGCTCCGGTATCATTGCATAGGGATAGTCACAATGAAAAGCATTGCTGCAATTATGTGTGTGGCTTTGGTGACTATAAAGATGGTCAGCTGTGGGTTGAGGATGAGAAGGTTTTAGAGGAAGAGCTGAAGTGGTGGAGCAATCCTATGGGAAGAAAGTCTTGCCTGGAAAATTGGTCGATATCCACTGGAACTTCACGTCGTTCTTTCCGAGAAAGCTGCATGGTCCTATGCCTTGGAAAGGGAACAGGGTATCCTTGACAGGGTACACACCTGTTTTTATGGAGCGTTTGAGCTACAAGGATAGGTGCTATCTTCTCCAATGCAAGTTTCCTCTTCCGGAACCACAAGCTGAAGAAGGTGAAAAAAGGAAATGGCTAAAAATGACGTTGAAAGAGACCTCGCTGGACGACCTTGCAGAGGAAGTCGACTACGCTGTGTTCGAAGCGCACCAATGGGCTCTAGAGGAGCATTTGAGTATTCGACGCCTAATTGCTGAACAGGAATGTTGCGTTTTGGACGAGTTCCATGGATCGGCCAATGAGTCGAATGGGGAAAAAGGATCAGAGACTAGAGAATGGCTGGTTAAAGCAAAAAGGGCTGAGGAACAGCTCTCGAAGTTTTTGGTCAAAGCAGCTCAAGTCCAGCAAGCGGTACAAGAAAATACCGCGCTTGAGGCAGCAGAGGAGGTTGAGTTCCTGCAAACAAAAACAATCCCTACACAAGAAGCCATGCAAGAGCTGGAAAAGTGGAGGGAATCATTGTCGGACGAGGTGACGTCTTTGGTTAAAGAGTTGGAGGCGGTGGAACCAACAACTCAAGAAAAGCTGGACAAATTGGCGGAAGAGCCTAATGCACCGGTGATTGAGTACGTTCCCAGTCTGGTGGTGTTTACCCGGAAGCAAGGGACAGGGAGGCGACGTGCCCGTATCTGTGCATGTGGAAACTTTATTTCGTCAACGGCAGCTACAGAATATGAAGGGCCGAGGTCCCTCAGTCGTCACTCGCTGTACGCTCCTGGTTTAGATTCAACTACATTTAGGTGCCAAGTGAGGCACGCAGCATATATGGCGTGGATCATCGCTGGATTAGACATTTCCAAAGCTTTTCTGACGGCGCCGATGAATAGGGCACAAAGAGAAGGGCGTTTGGTGGTGGTGCAGCCCCCAAGGGCGGCGGTGAAGTTGGGTCTTTGTACAAAGGAGGAGCGGTGGATTGTAAGGAAGGCCTTGTACGGGTTGGCTGAAAGTCCTGCAGCATGGGTGGAGCGGCGAGACCAACGTCTTCAAGGCATGTCTTGGGTGTCAAAGGATGGACAAGCAATGAGCTTTCAGAGGTCCAATGCAGACCCAAGTCTGTTCCTTATTACGGCACAAGAGAAGCCGGAAGGTGCAAGTAAGTTGGTAGGGACAATGGGTCTTTACGTGGATGATTTTTTGATGGCTGGGACTATGACAGTGCTCCGGGAGGCCTTGGAACAGATCAGGAAGGAGTGGAAAACTTCTGAACCCGAGTTCTGTGGTCCAGGCTGTGGTGATGGATTCCTGAAGTTTTTGGGTGTCCAAATCTGGTATCGAAATGGCAGCTTCTTTCTCAACCAGGAGGACTTTGTGAGAGATTTGCTGAACCGAAGAGGGTATCAGATTGATGAAACTGGAAAAGGTAGTAACCTGCCAATGGTGAAAGAAACTCCAGGTGAAGAAGAGGAGGTGGATATTCCTTCCTTGCGAGCGGCTCAAGGTGCCGTAGGGGAGTTCCTCTGGGTGGCAATCAAAACTCGACCTGATTTGGCGTTCTGCACGAGCCAGTTGTCTTTGTGGACATCCCGAAGGCCGCGATTTGTGGTTAAAAAGGCTGAGGAGGTATTCCGATACCTTGCTGCAACTCCAACGTTGGGCTTGACGTTCGGAGCAATCGCAACATGCGAAAAAGAAAGGAATGAGGTGTTGCGTTATGGACGAGGCGCCAAGGTGGTGGAGTCCTACGCGGATGCTAGCTTTGCAGCAGGTGAAAATGAAAAGAGCCACTCAGGAGCGGTGGTAGTGTGGGGTGATTGTCCAGTGATGTGGGCAACGCAGAGACAATCGACGGTGGCTTTAAGTACTGCTGAAGCTGAATTACATGCGTCCATAGAGGGAGCAACGATGATTCAGTCGTGCACCCCTATAAGTATAATTGCCGCTTTGGTTGGAACGGGTGAAGAATCGCTGCAAAAAGTGCTGTATACAGATTCGGTTTCGACGTGCTCAATCATTCAATATCCTGCTGGAAGCTGGAGGACAAGACACCTGAGAATTCGAGCAGCCGGTGTCAGGTCTCTGGTGGACCGTGGTTACATGGTGATAGCGCATCTTCGCGGTGAGTATATGATTGCTGACCTGTTGACAAAATTGATGAGTGGACAGGTTTATGCAAAGCAAAAGGCACTTTGGGGTCTCCAACTGTTGGTGCAAGGAACTGACTTGAAAAGGGCCTCTCTTGCAATGGCGGTCATGATGGTGGCTGCATCTCTGCAAGGGATGGCAACTGGTGGAGAAGAAGTGTCAAATGCTGGTTTCTTTTGCTCAGAAGAAGGGGTGTGCAAGGTCGCCAACACATCTACGGTTATGGTTCTGGCTCAAGGTATTGAAATGGTTCTCAACAATTCAGACCTTGTTGCGTATTTGGTGGCAGCAATTATACTCTGGGAATTGGCATGGTGCCTCTTTCGGCGGCTGTATAAATGGCTGTGGATCAAGAAAGTGGTGGTTATTCCTGCGAGTGCCACTTTGTATACAACAGTGGGTGGGAACTGTATGCACGCAAGCAGTGACTGTGATGTTCTGCGATATTCACAGCCCAGGGCTAAGACGCTTTGTAAGCATTGCCTCAAGGATGGCTGGGTGGTGAATGCTGAGTTCCTTGGTGAGGAACGGGCCGCTGGAACGTAAACTTTTTCAAGTGCGAGGTGAAGAAATCCTCAATGGTAAGGGATTCGGCCAATGAGCTGAAGGTTCGTCCTGGATGACGTAAAACCATAATGTGCATTCCAAGTAGCTGGCTGCTGCCCAAATGGCAGTTTTTGGCCAAAGATCTGCACCTCCAATGTGTCCTAGGAAATCCTAGGACAGGGGGAGTGCGGAGCTGCAGTTGGTATTGTAGAAAGGAGTTGGTGTTGAAAGTTGAAGGGTCAATGCACCCGGTAATCTTATTGGCTCAAGTTGAAGGGTCAATGTACCTGTTGATCTTCATGGCTCAAGACTGGGCCATGCGCCTGGTAGCAAAAAGAAGTTTTGAGTTCTTGGTGTTTGCTGGTTGGTTCAGGGTGAAACCTCTGGCGACTGTTTGGGTTGATTTCTTTCCCCTTTCGGTTGCCCCCGTATAGGGTTTAGGGTTTAGGGTTTAGGGTTTAGGATTTAGGGTTTGGGGTTTGGGGAGATTGGGATGTTCTCCCTTATGCTAACAGTCCTTCATAGGGACTATCGCACCCCCTCTTCTAATCCCTGCTAAGGACTGCTAGCATAAGGGGGAACATCCCAACCAAAACCCTATATAGAGTCAGACGGCTGAACCGGGGTGCCTCACCGTAAGGTTCTAGTTTGACAGGGCCTTATGAGTCTTCTATGGGGAGTTCGTGTGAAATTTCACAATGCACCCAAGAACCCCAAATCCAAGTACCAAAACCTCACATAAAGGGAAGGTTCCTTCCTTAAACGGCGTGGAGGTTTCCGAGATGTTGTGAGGGCCGACGGACTAAAAGCTGGGTCCATGTGGGCCAGAGGGCGTTTGTGCTTTGTGTGTGCTTCGTAGCGCTAAGCAAACTCGTGTAAGGTTTAGGGTTTTCGGGATTTCAACCTCCAGTTCGCCAAAAAAAAAAACTTTAGTGCGCTCCCTGGGGGCAGCACAGGGCAGTGCGGCCGGAGGCGTCGACGACGTTGATAGTTCCTGCCGCCTTCGTGGGTTTACGGCTTAGGGGCTCAGGGATTTAGTGTTTCGGGGTAACCCCTGACCCTAAACCTTCGCTCTAAAGCCCTGTAAAGCCTGAAAAACCCAAACCCCAACCTTAAATCCTAAACCCTAAACCCAAACCATGCGCCAGAAACCCAAAACCCATTAACCCACAAAACCCTATAGAGCCCCTAACCGACAAAGCCGAAAACGGCCTAACCCCAAACCATGAACCCAAATCAAGAACCCGAATCCTAAACCAAGAGCCGAACAAAAAAACAACAATAAGCACAAAACCCCCACCAACCCTAAACCCCGAACCCCAAAACCCCAGACGGTGAAGACTGAACACCTTGTCAGACAAACCCGGGTGGGAGGGCGGGACAAAAAGACCAGCTCGGCCAGGCTGGGCTTTGCTTCTGGAGCAATCAACGTGCGTGCCAGTAAAAGGGTTTAGGGTTTAGGGTTTAGGGTTCAGGGTTCAGGGTTTAGGGTTTAGGGTTTAGGGTTTAGGGTCTAGGGTTTAGGGCTTAGGGTATCGAATCTTCCGACTTGGCCTCTTCCGCTTCAACCAAGACCGTTCTGCAAGAATACCCCCATTCTTGCAATGCACGTTCTCATGATCCTCTTCACTTGGCTGCACTCAGGAGGGTAGCTATAAATTAAACTTTTTAGCTGCCTTACTAAGAAACCCAATAAACCCCAAAAAGGTAAGGATCTAAAGTTACGGTCATGATCCTCTTCAGGACTTCTGACGGGGTCGAAGCATGCACACTCCCCCTGCAGCAGCAGCTTTGGCGAGCGCCTGCAGCCCACCTACTTTCAGGTTGGAGTATCGCATGCAAAGCTTGAATTTCAGTCACTACCCTAAACCCCAGACCCGTCCTGATTATAGGGGGATCCTGCTATTTGGGGGCTCTGTCTCGGGGGGTGCCGCTATGCTCTTAAAGTCCTACTTGAGCCCAGGAGATGATTAAGGTTGATGATCATTGGGTACAGTGTAGAACTGCAAGAAGTAAAGCTGCCACCAGAACAGCAGCCAAAACAACAGCAGCGGCAACCCTAGACCTTAAACCAACCTTACACCCTAAACATCCCTAAACCCTAGATGAGGCCTAAACCCCAAACCCTAAACCCTCAAACCCAAACCCCAAACCCTAAATTGGGGTTTAGGCCCTAAACCTCAAGCCCCAAAACTCTAAACCCCAAACCCTATATACCCTAAACCCCCGACCCTAAACCCTCAACCCCAAACCAACCCAAACCCTACGCCCCAAACCCCAAGCCAACCTAAACCCTAAACCCTAACCCGAAGCCCCAAACCTTAAGCCGTAAACCCTAAATCCCAGGCCCCAAACCCCAAACTCTAAACCCTAAACCCTCAACCCAAAACCCAAAACCCTAATAAACCTTGAACCCTCAACCCTAAACCCTCAACCCAAAACTCTAAACCCTAAGCCCTAAACCCTCAACCCTAAACTCTAAACCCTAAACCCTAAACCTTGAACCCTCAACCCTAAACCCTCAACCCAAAAACTCTACACCGCAAAACCCTAAACCCTCAACCCAACAACTCTACACCCTAAACCCTAAACCCTAAACCCTAAACCCTAAACCTTGAACCCTAAAACCTAAACCCTAAACCCTGAACCCTCAACCCGAAAACTCTACACCCTAAACCCTAAACCCAAAAACTATACACCCTAAACCCTAAACCCTAAACCCTCAACCCTAAACCCTATACCCTAAACCCTAAACCCAAAACCCTAAACCCTAAACGCCAAGAGGCCTTGGCAGCGGTGAGAGTCGCTTGGAAGGCCACGGCGCGGGGATCCCGGCCACCTTCGAAACTTTGAGGTTTAGGGTATTTACAGGGTTTGTAGGGTTTATAGAGTTTATAGGGTTTTTAGGGCTTATAGGGTATTTATAGGGTTTGTAGGGTTTAGGGCTTATAGGGTTTAGGGCTTAGGGTTTTTAGGGTCTATAGGGTTTAGGGTTTATAGGGTTTAGGGTTTGTAGGGTTTAGGGTTTAGGGTTTAGGGTTTAGGGTTTGGGGTTTAGGGTGTTGGGTTTAGGGTTGGGGATTGCGTGGGGCTTAGGTCTTCAGCTTTATAGGGCTTCGGGTGTAGGGTGTAAAGGGGACTAGGGTTTAGGGTTTGAAGATTCAACCCAAAGCTTAGGGTTTGGGGTTTGGGGTTTAGGGTTGAGGGTTTAGGGTTTGAGGTTCAGGGCTAAGGGTTTGAAGTTCAGGCTCTGGGGCTTAGGGTTTGAAGTTGAGAGTTGCGAGCTTGGGGCTGGGGATTTCTCACCTTATGATTGATTGAATGAAGGGTAAACCCTCCAAGCCCTGAGCTCTAAGCCAATCTCAAAGGGTTTAGGGTTTAGGGTTTAGGGTTTAGGGTTTAGGGTTCAAGGTTTAGGGTTTAGGGTTCAAGGTTTGGAGGGTTTCAGGGCTTGCGGCGGGGGGGGGGGGGGGGGTAGGGTATCAGGGGCTGGAGGGTTCGAGGCCTGGCTGGGCTGAGGTACCCGAAACCCGAAACCCTAAACCTTGAACCCTAAACCCTAAACCCTAAACCCTAAACCCTAAACCCTAAACCCTAAACCCTAAACCTCAAGCCCTAGGCGCTTGCAGGGCTTACACTTCTTCACCGACGCTTGCGCCTTCGCGAAGGTTTCCAGACCAGCTGGTGGAACCACCTGCCCAAAAAGACGTCCCTAAACCCTAAACCCTAAACTCTGAACTCCAGAAGGGCGAACAAAGAAATGGCTCCCCAGCTGCAATTCCATACATGGTGCAGCGTCGCTGCCACACCCCCCCCCCCCCCCCCCCCACACCCTGGTCGTCAGATTTAGAATTTTGGGGGTTAGGGCCAGCAGTTTAGGGTCTAGGGGCTATAAGGCTTAGGGTTTTCAAGGTTCTGTGACTTTTGCCTAGGGTGTTCGGGGTTTTGGGTTTTAGGGTTTCAGGGTCTAGAGTGTTGGGGTTTCGCGTGCAGGGAAAGGGACACACGACACAGAACCAAGTATACCTGCCTTTCCAGGGCGAACATACACGGTAACCTTAATTGGGGGCCCTAAACCCTAAACCCTAAACCCCAAACCCAAAACCTTAAACCCTGCTTTTTGGGGAACGGCGCGGCAGCCCAGCCTGCCGTGGCAAGGTGCAGTGCCGTGCGCCCGTTGAACCTTGGGGTCTGGTCTGCAGAGTCCGCAGGGTTCGGGCTGAGGGCCTCCAGGTTTTAAGAGTTAGGGTTCAGCATTCTTGGTTTAGGCCCTGAAAAACCCTCAGCCCTAAATTCCAAACCCCAAACTCTAAACCCTAAACCCTAAACTCTAAACCCTAAAACCAAAAACCTAAACCTAGGGAGTTCGGGTTTAGGGGTTCAGGGCTTTCAAGGCTTAGAGCTTGCAAAACCCTTGGCGGGCCCTAAAAACCCCAAACCCCGAACCCCCACAGTTTAAGTTTAAGGGTTTAGGATTAAAGGTTGAGGGCTTAGGGTTTAGGGTTTAGGGTCTAGCTCCGTTAAACCCTAACCCCAACTTAGCCGCAAGCCCACACAGCCCTGAAGCCCTGACCATAAGACCCCAAAACACCAAACCCTGATCCCTGAACCCCAAAACCCTCAAAACCTTCGGCTAAACCCTAAACCCTAAGCCCCAAACCCTAAACTTCCCCCAAAACCCGCACTGTAGTTTCCAGCAGAGAGGCAGGCGCACCGCCACCGCTCCGGGCGAGGCAAGGCGCGCCAGGAGGTCCTTGCGTTGGGCGTTTGGGGGGGTTTAGGGTTTAGGGTTTAGGGTTTAGGGTTTAGGGTTTAGGGTTTAGGGTTTAGGGTTTAGGGTTTAGGGTTTAGGGTTTAGGGTTTAGGGTTTAGGGTTTAGGGTTTAGGGGGCAGGGTTTAGGGTTTAGGGTTTAGGGTTTAGGGTTTAGGGTTTAGGGTTTAGGGTTTAGGGTTTAGGGTTTAGGGTTTAGGGTTTAGGGTTTAGGGTTTAGGTTTGGTTTTCGGCATGTGGGGGTTGAGGGGGGGGTTTAGGATTTAGGGGGCTTGGGGGGGAGGGGGCTTAGGCCGTTGGGGCTTGTAGGGTTTTGGGGGGCTTGGGATATAGGGCTGTTTAGGGTTTCAGGGTTTGGCGGGAAGGCGGGGGGGGGGGGGGGGGGGGGAGTGTAACCATAAACCCTAAACCTTAAACCCTAAACCCTAAACCCTAAACTCTAAACCCTAGCGTCCTCTGACAGGGAAGGGCTTCCTCGCTGGACGGCGATGGCCAGAGGGGTGACACCGAAGAGCGTGGAGCTCTTCAGGGCAGCCTCGCAGAGGGTTTCGGGTGGAGAGTTGTTATTGTTTAGGGTTTAGGGTTTAGGGTTTAGGGTTTAGGGTTCAGGGTTCAGGGTTCAGGGTTTAGGGTTTAGCGTTTAGGGCTTAGGGCTTAGGGCTTGGGGTTCAGCGTTTGGGGTGGAGAGTTTTTGTTGTTTAGGGTTTAGGGCTGAGGTTGAGTCTTGAGGGTTAGGAGTTTGGGGTCTAAGGGCTTAGGGGTTGGACTACGGGAGTCGCGCTCACGGCTCAGGATCCAGGGGAGATTTGTGTTGGCTTCGTGTACGCTTGTGATAAGGGTCTGGGTTTGGGATGTTCCCCCTTATACGACCAGTCCTTAATAATTCCCTAAACCCTAAACCCTAAACACTAAACCCTAAACCCTAAACCCTAAAGACTGTTAGTATAAGGGGGGAACATCCCAAGTTGGGGTTGTTCAAGCCTCTGAATTTAGGGTTTAGGGAAGGCAAGAGATTCCGAAGGGATTGCTCGGGGTTGGGTCTGTTAGGGGTTATCTTGGTAGCCCACTTCCTTCTTCCAAGCCTCCCTCAATATGTGTTGGCACCCCCGGGCTCGTGGAGGATCCCACTGGCATCTCATCAAGCCAGTCGATGCCGAAACCCTAAACCCTAAACCCTAAACCCTAAACCCTAAACCCTAAACCCTAAGCCCGTCTGATTGATCCCATGTTCATCCTCCAGATCGTTGGGGTTCAGGCGCAACAAGTGTTTTGCCACAGGTGGCTCCACGTCGGCCTTATCGATGGCGGCAGAAGTAAAAGCTTCGAAGCGCCGAAACCTCCTGTTCTCGCTGAGACCGCCGGACGGGGTGTAGGGTTTAGGGTTTAGGGTTTAGAATTTTGGCAAAAAAAATGGCCCACCCTCAGCTCCTAAACGCCAGGCTCTGAACTTGAAACCCGAGACAACAGCCTCCGAGACCCCTCAAACCCTAAACCCTAAACCCTAAACCCTAAACCCTAAACCCTAAACCCTAAACCCTAAACCCCCCCCGCCTCCAGGCTGCCGCGCTTCGTGAGCCTGAGTTAAGGGATAGAAGGAAGGAACCCCAAATCCTGACCCCTAAGCCCGGCACCCTAAACTTTGTGTAATCTTATGTACCCCTATGTTAACCCCTGTATATGGGTTCAGGTTTTCGGGGGGTTAGGGTTAGGGTTTAGGCTGCAAAGCTCAAGGCCTTTCAGCGCGCAGTTCAGGGTGTCCAAAAGCAAGATCGAACTCGTCCCCTAAACCCTAAACCCTAAACCCTAAACCCTAAACCCTAAACCCTAAACCCGAAGGCCAAGGTTTCCAGGCATGGTTCGAGGCTCTCAGAAGTGGAAGGTTTGAGGTCTAGGGTTTGGAACTCAGGTGTCGAGTATTCGGGTTCAGGGCTTAGGGTTTCGGGTTGAACCCTAAACCCTAAACCCTAAACCCTAAGCCCAGGGTTTCGGGTTGAACCCCAAGCCCCAAACCCGAAGCCAGGCCCTGGCCTTCAAAGGTCACTTCGAAACGAAATCCTTTTTCTCCCTAACCCCACTTCAGTGGGTTTAAAGGTTTACGGTTTAGGGTTCATGCCTACACCCCTAAACCCCTAAGCACCTAAACCCTAAACCCCTACACCACTAAACCCCCACACCCCCCAAACCCCTAAAAACCTTAAACCCTACAGCCTAAACCCTAAACCCTAAACCCTGACTAGGAAACATACTGTCACTGCATGCTGGGAAACTCCTCCAAGAACCATGACACACTCGGTGAGTCGGCGCTCCTGAGAGCGGTTTGTCCCAAGTATGGGGGCCGATGTAATTTGTTCTAGGGTTTAGGGTTTAGGGTTTAGGATTTAGGGTTTTAGGGTTCAGAGTTTAGGGTTTAGGGTTGACAGCCCTTAAATATACACTGCACACAATAAGGGTCCATGTTCTTGAGAAGGGTAAGGGCCATTTTAAGCACCAACGGTTCCAACCTTAGACAGGAGAGATTCAATGTTGGAGAGTGCGGGTTGCAACCCGAGGTTCGGGTGTTTAGGGTTTAGGGTGTGTGGTTGGGCTGCAAAGGGGTTCGTACATATTTGCTTTAGGGCCCAAGTGCATACCATGCAGCCACACGGGGCCCTTCGGGAAATTTAGGGGTTCGGGTTTCAGGGTTTAGGGGTGTTGTTTAGGTGCCATTTGGTCCATTCCGTAATGGAAACCCTGTTTTTTGTCATGAATGAAAACCACCCCGGAACCCGAAACACGTGCCAAAAAACGACGCCTTGCACTCTGCTATGCACCCGGGGGCTCTGAAACCCGAAAGCCCCAACCAGAAACTGGAAACCGTGAACAATGGTTCATGGTACAATGCTTATAACTGTACTTAAAACCCACTTATAAGCCCCTCAAGTGCCCCACTATGGTTCTAGGTACAGTTATAAGTACAGTTATAGTTGGTTAAAGAAGTACCAAGATTCCTGACTATGATCCTCTTATACTCCATGAGGGAAAATACAAAAGATCCCAAGGGCCTGCCCAGTCAACACGACTTAGTAGCCCTGTAGCCATATTATGACAAGGGCATCCTTCTTTTGGTTGGTTACTTTATCAGGGAACCCAGAACCAAAACAAGGGTAAAGGGAGACTAAGCCCAAGCCCTAACCCTAAACCCCTAAACCCCTAAACCCCTAAACCCCTAAACCCCTAAACCCCTAAACCCCTAAACCCCTAAACCCCTAAACCCCTAAACCCTAAACCCTAAACCCTAAACCCTAAACCCTAAACCCTGGCCTTATAAGCCTTACGACCCCTCTGAGCCCTCTGCCCTAGCCAGCACATCCCAGGGGCTGGATGAGGAACATCAGCGGTGTCGTGAGACCCAGGGCCGGATGGTACTTGAAGTACACCTCCTCTGTAGGGTTTAGGGTTTAGGGTTTAGGGTTGAGGGTTGAGGGTTTAGGGTTTAGGGTTTCGGGTATAGGGCTTAGGGTTCACAGGCCTCCCTTCTTGGGATGTAGCGGGGCCTCAGGAATTTTGGGGTCAGGGCTCTTGATGGTAATCTAGGGGTATTTAGAGCGTAAGTAGAGTAATATATCTACCCCCCCCCAAAAAAAAAACAAAACACATAAACAAATTAACTATCGAAGGCAGGTGCGCCTCAAATCGTGTTTAGGGTTGAGGGTTTAGGGTGTTCTTTTTTGAGATACAAAGAGCAATAGGGTCCACAAGGGGCGGGTGATGACCTTATAACCCTTTGGTATACCCTCGGAATATCTGGCGAACGAAATTCCCGGATTCCCTACGACGAGCCCGTAAGTGCCGGACGTCAAGTGCAGTTTAATGGTTTACCTTTGAGTATGCATGCCTGCTTAGGGAGTATAGCGAATAGACCGGCTCCCATAGTAGCTTTAGGCCCCTGTATATACTACATAGCACCCTGAAACCCTAAACCCTAAACCCTGAACCCTAAACCCTAAACCCTGAGCCCTAAACCCTACAGGCACATGGACTCTTGGGGCAAGGAAATCTACGAAGGGAATAGGTACACGTCCAGTCGAGGTGCCTGCGAGTAGGCGGGGACGCTGCTCTCAACCACCTCCTGGTGTGTATACTTCAGGTAGGGTTTAGGGTTTAGGGTTTAGGGTTTAGGGTTTAGGGTTCAGGGTTCAGGGTTTAGGGCTTTTGGGCGGTTTGGGACAGAGTTTAGGGTTTGGGGCTTTTGGGCGGTTTGGGGCAGGGGGGTTAGTCACCTCGCCAGCCCAGGAAGTACCGCGGCGATGAGGCCATAAGAAGCAAAGCTCTACTTCAACCGAAGCCCTAAACCCTAAACCCTAAACCCCTAAACCCCTAAACCCCTAAACCCCTAAACCCCTAAACCCCTAAACCCCTAAGCCCCTAGACCCCTAAACCCCTAAACCCCTAAAGCCCTAAACCCCTAAACCCCTAAACCCCAAGATCGCAGATCAGATCGCAACACTCAATAACCACCAATCCTCACACTCCAAATCAACCCTAAAACCCTCCAGACCTTGGGCCCTCGACCTCCTCCCGGACGATACACACCCCAAACTTGAATGCCAAACTCTCAGCCCTAAACCCTAAACCCTAAACCCTAAACCCTAAACCCTAAACCCTAAACCCTAAACCCTAAACCCCAAACCCCAAACCCTACGCCCTAGAACCCATCCTGCCCTCAGAGAACCCCCACCCGATCCCCTCCTATGAGTCTTGGGGGGTTGGGGTTTAGGGTTTAGGGTTGAGGGTTTCGGGTTCAAGGGTTTAGGGTTTAGGCTTTAGGGTTGAGGGTTTCGGGTTCAAGGGTTTAGGGTTTAGGCTTTAGGGTTGAGGGTTTAGCATTTAAGGTTCAGGGTTCAGGGCTTGTCGGCGTTGTGTTCTACTGAGGGCTGGATTAAAGAATGTGGCCATTCGCCCAAGCCCATGCAGCGTTTAGGGTCTAGGGTTTAGGGTTTACGGTATAGGGTATAGGGTTCAGGGTTTAGGGCTTAGGGTTTAGGGCCTAAAACCTAAACCCTAAACCCCGAAACAGCAAACGCTTTAAGGCTTCTGGTCTCCTAGAGCCCTGCAGTCTCAGACCCCTCCCAAAGACACCCGGGGGCTTCTGTAAAATATGGTCTCTGTTAGGGATCCCCTTACCTTTCTCTACATGTATACATATGTATATATATATATATGTGTATATATATATATATATAGATATATGCATCCCCGCCGTCGGTTATCCACACTTTTTGGGTTGCGAGCCAATTTTAGCTCACTTGATGGGCCCCAGGCCTAATTGAATTAACATGGCGTCTGACTGGATTTTTTATCACACGACTAGAATACTCTGGATCATACCTTTACCTAGATGTCAGGCGCCCCCAAGTTCGAAATGTCCGCTGCGTCCAAAACAATTAGATAAACCATCAACCAACCCTCAACCCTCAACCCTCAACCCTCAACCCTCAACCCTAAACCCTACGCCCTGAACCCGAAACCCTCAGCCTAAACCCTAGCCCTAAACCCTAAACCTAAACCCTGAACCCTAAACCTGCTGGCCTTGTACTCGGGCACCCCAGCCACGGCGGCCAGCTTTCCAGTCATCGCGGGAGGCTTCTTGCTGGGGTCAGGCTTGGCAAGCTCCTCAACTGGATCATGGGTTCCCCTACCACAGGGTTTAGGGTTTAGGGTTTAGGGTTTAGGGTTTAGGGTTTAGGGATTAGGGTCGTCCGCGTATCGTGAAAGTGGCACCTTCCAGCCAAACCAGCAAGTGTTTCCAGCCCAGGCCAAAGGCAGTCTTGAAACTTGCATTTTTGTCCGGCAATCCCGTAAACGGGGTTCGCTTTTCCGACAGAGCGCGAGAAAAACACCACCGCCTCCCAAACGAATTCTTCGAGAGGCCCCAGTATAAATGACTTGCCAGCGTTGCGGGGACCGTAGTTGAAGATACTCGTGCATTTCGCCGCTCCAGTTTGAATGGCTCTTTGATGGGCACAGCGCACTACCCCCCTCCCAGAACCAAGGCTATTTAGGAATGATTAAGGGGGAGGGGGGGGGGAAGGTTTAGGGTTTTGGGATTTGAGGTCCAAGGGCCATGACAAGCGACAAAGAACAAGGAAGCGAGCCTGATATAACACAAGTGCTGAGAAACCCAGGGCTGTGAAGATTTATGGGGCTCTTGGGGCTTCTTGGGTCCTAAAGAGCTGCTTCGTTCTGAACCCTAAACCCTAAACCCTAAACCTCTCTTTCATATGTTAATTTAAACTTTAATGACTTCGTGCTTCAAGGCCAAACATTCGTGGTTCAAGGCCAAACATTCGTGGTTCAAGGCCACAAATTCGTGTTAAAATGGTTAAACCTAGCCTGGGCCGGTGGCTCGGCCAGTTTCCAAGCCAATTAAAATCGTGAAAAAAAATGAAACCGTTAAAATCGTGAAAATTTAGCGCTTTTGACGATTTCAAAACCGCAAAAAACGTTAAAAGGATTAAAATCGTCAACCTTTCACGATGTTGACGATTTTAATTGGTTTGGAACCCCTCGCCCAGGGCGGGCTTAACGAGTTTAACGATTTCAAAAATAGTACAACATCGTTAAAATCGTTAAATTTTAACGACTTTAACGATTCCAACAACCGCAAAATCGTTAAAATCGTTAAACCTAGCCTAGGCCGGTGGCTCGGCCAGTTTCCAAACCAAGTAGACTCGTTAACATCGTTAAACGTTAACGGTTTTAACGATTTCCCAACCGTTAAAGTCGCTAAAATCGTTAGAAGATAAAAAGGATTTTGACTATCTTGATCGGTTTGGAAACTGGACGAGCCACCGGCCCAGGCCAGGCTTAACGATCTTAACAGTTTTTAACGATTTGAACGGTTTTGCCGAACTTTAACGATGTTCACGATTTGCGGCCGTTGAAAACGTAAAATTCTTTAACGTGTCACAGTTTTCACGATTTCAACGGCTTTGTACTAGTACTAGGCCTAGTACTAATACCACCCCCCAGAGGATACTCACATAGACCCTAAAGGTCCTATGTACAGAATCCTTCTATAATACAATCTATATGCCCCCTCGAATCCCCTAGACTACCCCTCTTTGAGAAACCCCCAGCATCAAGAATTACGACCCCTAGAGCGGGCATGAGGATGCATGAGGAGTCATGACAAAAGGATTAGGATTGTCATGACAATTTTGCAGGCAGGCCAACCTTGAGTTGAACTGAGGAAACTAACAAGTTTGCACACCAATCCTACTAATAGTAAGAGACAGCAAACAACAAGGGTCGGTAGTGGGTGGATAATAGCGAACAGCGGCGCGTTTGAGCGATCGTACACGGCGGACGACTCTCAGTTTGTCCCGGCACCAAGTCATACAGGCCAATCAGGCGACAGTCAGGTTCAACGTAAAGTGGAATCAGGATCTGCTCCTAGCTGACTCCGCGGGCAAGTCCCAGGCATCCAGCCGGCGTGCGACCGGCGGGGCAGATGTTCGGCATCAAGATGGTCGGTTTTGTCTTGATGCACTTGCAGTTGCCTGGGCATGGCAGTCTGTGCAAAGTGCTGAGGACAAAAGCATCTGCGCCGCAGGGTTTTGATGAACAGCTTGGTGCATATGTGTCAGCCTTGCAGGGGCGATGGCTTCGTAAGAGTCCGCCTCAAAAATCAAACTACTACAACTAACCCTCGCGCGGGCCTTTTGTGGTGCTTTCTAATCATGCCATGTTGCTTGTGTACTGCTAGTGCAGCCGTAGGTCCGTCGTAGCTGCAGTTGTAAACGTGCTTTGGCCCCTGCACCGGCCTCTTCGTAGCAACACCTGTCAGGAAGAATGTCAAAGGTGTCAAAGGGTCCGGAACCGGGCTCCAAAGCCACATGAAGCTCCAGCAGATTGCCTTTCAGTGCCCAGCTCAGTAACCTTGGGCTCAGTCTCAGGTCTGCGGCGCCGTGGAGTCGAGAGTCGACTCTACGCTTCAGCCCCGGTCATTTGATTGGTACGCGGATGCATCCGGTAGGCCCTGCGAACCATGCAAGTACCTGGTACTGTATGGGCTGTCAATCAGATGTAGAGCAAAGAGAGTATAATACTTGGAGGCAACTCTGTCAGTCGCCGTCCACGGCTCGCCCCCGCAACTCCGCGACTTCGATGGCTCCACAGAGGCAGGAGTCATCTGCTTGTCGCGGCGCCGTCGCGCTCCACCAATGCAATCGCCTCACGAGGGCGTGGACGTCCACGGCCAAAAAAAGTGACAACTCACGCATTCAACGCGTCGGACTAAATTTTCACAGCCAAACTGAGGCCCAGGCGTGTTGACCTCATACAGAAAGTCTTTGCCATGGAGTTTATCCAAGTGCGGCTGTGGCTGTGGAACGAGTCAGAGTAACATGGCAGGTCGTGTTATCTTCCTGCGGCTGCCTGCCGTTTAATCACCTTGAGTCCTTGCTTTGCACTGCGTTCACAGCAACTCTTCCCTGAGCCGGCAAAACATGCGCAGCATTGCTACGACCATCTTCTTTTTATTGGGCAAGCTTTGCATACCATTCTCGGCAGCTACCCGCAGGGGAAAAACTCAATTCTCGATGCTCTATACAGTGATTGGGATCTTGGGAGCATGGCTGACGCCAAGAAGCCCTCCCAACCGAAAGCAGCAGCCTGATGGGCCACTATGACGTGCTGCTGAGGGTATGACCTCTCGAGCGTGCCAATGCAACATCTGCAGAGTGCCGAACACGGCTGTCCCAAGAATTTAGCAGGAGGAGAAGAAAAGGACCCTGGTAGGCATCATCTCTGTGATTTTTGCCACTCTACTCTTTGGGGCTCCCTGTTTGGGGTTCCCATTAAAGCCCTGGGTTTGGGTTGGTCCAGGGAAAAGATCTTGGTGGCCGGTTGGGTTGATCCCTATCCCCCTTTCGGTTGCCCCCGTGCCCTAAACCCTTTTTTAACCCAGGACTGCTCCCTAAACCCTACTTAATTTAAGCCTGAGGGCTCTGGAAGACGACGCGCGGCGGCGCGGTGAAGACGACGCGCGGCGGCGCGGTGCGGTCACCTTGCGCCTGCGCTTGTTCTCGGAGAGCTTGGGCTCTGGCGAGGGTTTGGGGGGGAAGGCTTGCGCAGCTGGGACATTTCAGGGTTGAGGCTTTACGTAGGGTTTGCAGGGCGTATGTAGGGCTTAAAGGGCTTATAGGTTTTTTCGGGGGCGAGGGTTGAGTACCCCACACCCTAAACCCTAAGTCCTAAACCCGAAATCCTCAACCCTAAGCCCTAAGCCCTAAACCCTAAAACACTAAACCCTGTACCCTCTACCCAATGCCCTTAATATTCCCCCTCGGGCTTGCCTGCGGTTTCGCAGCTTTGGGGTTTAGGGTTTAGGGCTGTGGGGCTTAAATCCGGGTTTCGAGTTTAGGTCTCAACCCTATTTCGGGTCTCCCGGCCGGCGTCAAGAAGTCAGGGTGCATGAACGCCTTGAGCAGCATCTTCCTCAGGCGTGGCGCGAGCTTGGTTATAGAGAGCATGAGCCTCAGAGTTCGCGGCGTTCGGGCTTCGGTTTTGAGGTTTGCGGGTTTAGGCTTCATTGAGGGTTTAGGGTACAAAGCTTGCTGTGCGTTTTTGCGCTTAGGGGGTCTAGGTTCTCAAGCATATGAGTGGAGACGCAAGGACAGGACTGTAAACTCTACTATACAACTCGCGGATTAACGGGCTTCGTAGGATTAAGGGGCCCTCCCCAAACAAGCCTTCATAAGCTCTATTCAGCCCTACACCCCTTAAGCCCGGAACCCTAAACATTACGTGTCAAGCTCTCCAAGCCCCTGAATCAACTGCAGGTTGCACAGGCCCCACTGACTTAAAATGTTTAGAGTGCTTAAAAAATGCAAGTAGCGGTAGAACGAGGATATCGTTCAGGAGAAGTTTGCCCGCAAACAGGTTGATGCTCAGGGCGTAGTAGGAAAATCTTGGTGCTATAGACAAGTGTAAAGGTGTAGATGTTGTAGATGTGCAGCAGGTCGATACCCAACGGGTTCCCCTTGAGTGGTAGTATCTCTGTAACTCACACCGCTTCACCAGGATATTGTCCCCCGCCCAACGGGCGGGCCCTTGAGTGGTAACAGGTGACAGATAACCCAGTGCGAAAGTTCGGGGCCTATGCAGAACTCGGGGCAAAAGAGGCTCTTAAGATGATGCCGATGATGTCCTGAAGCGAGTTAATGCAGAGGTTATGTCATGGACTTCAAGGATCGGCATATATGTGGTGGAACGATGTCCGACCTGCCGAAAATTTCATGTTTATTTGGTTGGCAAGACCAGGGATGGCATGGCATGCGTGTACAGTCGCTTGTTGTGCACGGTCATTTCCTGACGAGCACGCCGCCGCAGCCGGCTTTTGCTCGAGAGAGCTCTCGAGCGTGGTTGTAGTATTCCAATGTCTCGGCCAGGGAGAAGTCGATTCATCAATACGCCAGTCAACATCATCATCATCATCACATCAAAACACACATCTCCCCTGGCAAAACCCGAAACTCGCGTTGTGGCATACAGGCATGTCGTTCCCTGCTACCTATACATGATGCGCCAAACATAAAAAGGGACAGGGATATACGAACCCCAAAAGAGGTTGCATCCACATAGAATACACGATATTCGCCCGCGTATTTGCCCCTCTGCTTCTGCTCTAGTTATCGGGAGAGGAGGTGGCAGTGGTGTCCCTTTGACAACCAGAACTCCGTCGCCCCTAGACGGTAGACCCTAAATCCCTGTGCGGAGCTGCAGGTTGTATTTCAGGCACTGTGCTGTAGGTAGGTAACAAAGGGTCAATGAACCCGTAAATTTTGGCTCAAGGATGGCCATGCGCCTAGTAAGGACAAGGTGCTTGGTGTTTTGTTTTTTTTTGGTGTTGGTTGGTCCAGGGTGAAATTTCGGGCTTCTGTGGGGTTGACTGTTTGGTTCCTCGTCCCCCTTCGGTTGCCCCCCCTACCCTGAATCCCAAAAAACCCCTAAACCTTGTATTCCTGCTGCGTCAACCTAGATGGTTGTAGGTAGAAGCTGTGAAGCCTGAAGCCTCATACATCCAAAAGAGGTTTCGGATTTGGGGGCTCAGGGTTTAGGATTCAGGGTTCAGGATATAGGGCGCGCATCCCAGCTCAGGCAGGCCCGAAGATCACAGCCTGAACACGGAGCCTGAAACCTACAACCCCCGGACACAAAAGACTAGACTGCTCAACCCTCCCTGCACCACCCCAAGCCCTACGCCCTAAGCCCTAAGCCCTAAGCCCTTTAAACCCTTTAAACCCTAAACCCTAAAAGCGATACCCTAAACCCTAAACCCTAAACGAACTTCCACATGGACCGGGGCTCTTTTGAGGCGAAGGGGAAGCCGGCACCTCGAGTGAGTCGGGTCTTCTAGTGCTTTTGGGGTTTAGGGTTTAGGGTTAATGTGATTATAGTGGATGCTCTGTAGGTTTCACAGTGGATGCTTAGTCAGGCTTATAGGGTTTGGAGGTTTACAGTGTAAGCTTAGTACGGTTCATAAGATTTAGGCTTTAGGGTTCACACTTTAAACTGCGGAGGGGAGAGAGTGAGTGAGTGAGTGAGTGAGTGAGTGAGAGAGAGAGAGAGAGAGAGAGAGAGAGAGAGAGAGAGAGAGAGAGAGCTAGAAACCAAGAAAACAGACAAGCCACCGACTCACTGTCTAACAGCCAGCAAGTTTCCCTCCCACCCCAACCCCCCCCCCCCCCACTTCGCCCCCAACCCCGTCATAAATTAAGCAATTTGATGCGGTTGAATTTGGGGCCCCCTTTCCTCCCCCAAATCCCTCTTTTCCCTCTCCTCCCCCCCCCCCCCAACCCCCACTCCGCGCCTGGGCTGGGCTTAATGTTCGCATGCTCAGGATCGTCGCCACGGACCTTACGCAGTTCAAGGGTGAGTCTCCATGTTTGCTCCTCCCCCGCTGCCCGATGTTAAGCCTGAACACGAAGCCTGAACCCTGCAACCCTAGACACAAACTAACACTGCAACCCTGAACCCTAAACGCCCTACCCCCTCTCCCCAAAACGAGCTGAGGCTCTTTGGTGTTTCCACACCAACTGCGTCTTCCACCTGTTCAATTTTGAAGGATCGGGGATCTTCAACCCTAAACCCTGAACCCTACAAGGTTTAAGGGTCCACATTAACCATCGGCCACTCCCGAATATGTCTGATTCCTATGTCGGGCCTGGGGTCTGTGCGGTGGAGGGTTTTTTTAATCTCGGCAACGATGCCTTGCCTCGAAAACGCCCACGGTAGCAATGAGTAAGCGTGAAACTCAGCAGCCCCTGCGCATCAGCCCAAATTTCCCCCGACAGATTTTCCACGACATCGCGGGCGCGTCGGCGCCCTGTAAATAAAACGGCAAAAGTATGGGCGTTGACAAGCATGCTTCCAGGGTTTCAAGTATACGGTTCCGTACACTCGACCCACCGCTTGGCGGTACAATCAGACGACCTGCCTCAGCCGATGCCTCTCTATCCTTCTCAAACTTCACAGGCCAAAATGATTTTCACACGAACCGAGGACCTGAATCCGGACCCTACCCAGGACTTTCTTGGAGCTGGAATGCCCTCAGACAGCGCCTGACCATTGATCCATCTCGGTCTGGAAACTGACTCCTCCGAACTTTGGAGCGTTAAGGGCAACATAGGGGCCTCAGGATTACAGAGGTTTGGGGGTCTAGTGAGGTCTAGTATAGTGTAGGAAAACAGGGACTATACAGAAAATGCTTGAGCTAGAAGCAAACGTCGAGCAGCATCAGTACAACCCTTTCGGACTATGATGACACCATGACAAGAGAGCTGAACATTAAAGCCATCGCTACTCGAGAATCAGTGAAGCTTCAGGTCAGAGCCCAAACACGTCTGACCTACACGTTTAACCTGTTCGAACATCTCCGAAAAAATCGCAGATCTCCATCATCCATGAGGTGCCGACGCGAACCCACGTGTAGAGCCCTGGCCGCATAGCTCCCGCGCCTGCTCAGAAGGGTTCAGAACATCGGGCTTGACGCTCCAAGGCTTGGACTTTCGGATGCATTTTTCTAGGGCAAACGGTTGAACAGTTTCTCTTCCCTAAACCCATAAAGTTGTCGTTCATTCGCGGGTTCTGAGCTTTTGCACTCCGCAACCGAAGGATTTGGCCAATTAAGGGCCATCTCTGATTCTGGGCAGCCTCCGTTCCTGCAGATGCTACGCTGATCTAGGAGGGACGATGGCTCCCGGACGAAAACACCCAGAAGCTGTCACTCCTACATTAAAGCTGATCCGACTTGTTCGCCTCACGTCCGCGAAATGTACGAAATGTCATGGGAGCAAGCCACCTCAGCCAGCTCAGTTGTAGGCACATGACTTTGGTTCCTCCACAACAGTGGGCTTGGGAGGGCCGTTTCACAGTCTAGCGCTTGAGCGTGCTGTGTCTCGATGACATGGGGTTCATCCCGGGTGAGATGAGGCTTCTTGCGATGTACATCAAGAACCAGAGGTCTGCTCAAAATTACCGCTAATTACCGCCACAGAACTTGCGAGACCACGAAACAGAGCCCAGTCGAGCATGTGCACATGCCGTGTAAGAAATGGCGAGGGGGATCCAGCTTCATGGCTCCATCCTGATGGCGGCACTGAGTCTGAAATTACTTTGGTGGAACCGAAACCCTAACTCCTGAACCCAAAGGTCCCCGGCACCGTGACGACAACGACTCCGCTTGTCGCTACAGACAAGAGCCGGGCCGCATATTCGTCGGCCTTCACGAAGCCATAGCCTTTCCCTCGCATGGTCCAAGACGCAAACCGATGCGCCATGATCACAGGGCTGCGTGGTTCAGGGTTTCGGGCTTAGGGGTACAAGCCGGGGCAGCAGTAGCAACAAAGTACTGCTCACAACGTTCAACACGATGGTATTACGGACTATTGATGCTACGCTTGTCTTGCAACTGCTGCTGTTGTTAAGGACCGAGATTGCTGTTCCCCTGGTCATGTTTGCCCTGCGCTAAGAACCATTAGCATACGATTGGTGATAGCCGCTATCGTAGCAAGGCTTGCGTGCTCATGCTCACTGTTCATAAATCATCAAGCTTCACCCACGGCCTCAACCTTACACTTCGACCCCTCAAGCCAGCAAGTTCTGTACCCTGGGCCTCACACGTCCCAGCTTCAACCCTGCAAGCAGACCACACCCAACGGGACAATTCCCAATCCCAAGCACCGCGCTTCACTGGAATCGGGCTGCGGCTTTTGGGAACCAAAACTCAGAAACCCAAGGCGCAGCACACCGAGACCCGAAACCCGCGAATCCTGAACACTTAAAACCTCTAACTCCGGCCTTCCACCAGCTTCTTCACAACACCGGTCTGCCGAAGCCTTGTAGCATCAGACCCTGCAGCTGCCGGCTCCGGCCCACGAAAGCCCTGTACACGGTGACAGCTCGCGCTTCAGACCTACTGCGCGCACATTTTGGCACGGACTCAACTCACGCCCCCTTACAGGCCCGTCGGGCAAACAGCCCCTCCTCCTTTCGATTTCGAGGAGGAAGCCGCCACATCAACCGCACACTTCCATGAGCCCTGGTTCATTTTACCCGTGGCCGTTGCCACCTGGATGTTGCGAGTTTCACGAAAACAGCACAACGGCACTGTCTTCGTGCTCCGACGGAGCATGTACGCTTTCAAATTTCACATCTGGGCACCGTACGGGCAAGCCGAGAAGCCCCCGCCTGCGTCTCGGAGCTTCCGGTCGCCGGAGCTCGGGGTTCTCAATGTCCGGATGTTTGAGGCAATTATGTTGAGGGTCCATGAGGTAGCCTTCACACATCTTGCAACTGCTTTCTTTGTGACACAGCTCGAGGCCGAAAGTTGCACCGCTTTGCCACAGCTGAATTGTCGAAAAGGAACATCTTTTACAGCGTCTTTGTGCTGTGTTGCAAGGAATATCCCCGTCACTGAACGCCTCCCAAGCATCAAGCCGTTCCTTTAGAACGACTTGAATGTCTGGCCAGGCATTGCAACGTTACAAGTCATGACATCCGATCGTGGTGAGAGGGGCAGCAACACAAGTACAGTGAAATGCTGACTGCTTGAAGGGGTTCGATGATGGCCAAAGGTTCGGTTTCAGGCTGGGATGCGATAGGTCTATGGGCAGTTCAAACCAGGACTTCCTGCAACGAGAGCACAGAGACTGGAAGGCGCCTCAGAAACATGAGCAACAGCCGCCAACCATCTGACAACAGGGCAAAGGAATTCATCATCCGCGCAACTCAACCGCTCTCCACCTGGAGATTCTGAAATTCGACCGAAACGGTTCAAAACGTCGGCGATGGTTTCAGGTGTGTCTGACATCTGGCCTTCAGGAAGCCAGTGAGGAGGGCGCCCCAACCTCACCCATCAGACGGATGTGCATCGGACACATGGGTCAACGCCCAAAAGAACTTCATCTGCAACCCTCCACTCAACAACGCACCCTCATACCGGCGCTAAGGCTTGCCCAGTTTATCAGATAGCCATGTTTTTGGCGAGCTGTGGACCGTTCGGCTTGATCTCCCTGCACTCGTAGGAGCAGAATGTGGTGTAACCCATTTGCCTCAGCGCGATTGCGCCAACAGCATCGTATCACCCTATATAAACGCGCAGACGCCTGAACGCAACACGCCGCAGCACGCTACAGCAGTCCACTGTGCTAAGGGCTTGACTGGACCGCCGCGTGGACTTCCGACCACGTTCCGTTGCGAGCCCGCTTTGTCATGATATCAAGGCTCGTCGACAAGCTGTCAACAAATGTAGGACACTCCTGCCTAGATCTGAAATGCAGATTGACCTGATGTCGAACCATCTCGCGACTCTAGCACGCCAAGCTCCGCAGCAAGAAGCATGCTCCAAGATGGGGAAGGGCTCCGCAGATGTACCGTAGTTACTATACAGCCTAAACCGCTCGACATCCCTCCACCCGTCGGAGCATCACGCTCATCCGGACTGTTCCAGCTTGAGCCCTTTCAAGATGTTCTATGAAGCTGTCGCAACTCTGGTCTAAGAGCACAGAATGAAAGGTCCCTTCTCCTCCCCACTGTCCTTATTCTGAGACCTACGATTGCTCCGATTTGACGTCGGTGCGCTTCCAAGAAAACCCATGAGAGCAACTCTTCGGGGCATGCGCTGGGCGGGCTCACGGGCGCAGCATTGCGGGAGCGCGCCTACCCACTTCGGCGATTTCCCGGGTGTTTTCGGGGAACAACTACAGCACAAGCTGGGCCTCCCAGTAGTTCAAGGCAAGTCGTCGTTTTTGGCCTTGAACCACGAATTTTTGGCCTTGAGCCACGAAAATTCGGCCATGAACCACGAATGTTTGGCCCAAATTGTTCGTGGTTCAAGACCAAAAAATCGTGGTTCCGAAATTCGTGGTTCAGGGCCAAAACTCGTGGTTCAAGGCAAGGCCTTGCGTTTTGTTTCAGGGTTTCAAGGCCTGGGGTGTAGGGTTTCAAGGCCTCAAAGCCTTGGCCTGGGGTTTAGGGTTTCAGGGCCTCAAGGCCTTGGCCTGTGGTTTTGGGGTTTCAGGGCCTCAATGGGGCTTAGGGTTTCAGGTTTTAAGGCCTGGAATTTGGTGTTTGAGGGCCTCCAGGCCTTAGGGTTTGAGGGCCTGGAAAGGCTAACGTAGCGCGCAAGAGATGCCATGGCAAGAACATGAAGTTAACAATATTGGGTGTTTTTGTTGTGTCCGTTCGTTTACCCAAAACCCTAAACCCCCTAAACCCTAAACCATACCCAGGCGTCTTGAGGGCTTAGGGCTTCTACCCTCTAGCCACAGCTGGACAAAGGCCCTGGGTCTCGTCGCGCCACCAATGATTGTAGGTTGCTTAAACCTCCAGAAGCCCTAAACCCTAAACCCTAAACCCGAAACCCTAAACCCTGAATCCTAAACCCTAAACCCTAAACCCTAAACCCTAAACCCTAAACCCTAAACCCTAAACCCTAAACCCTAAACCCCCAACCGTGTTGCCCAAAGGCAGCGGAGAGTCGTTCCAGGGCTTCTCGAGCTCGCCCACCGGCGCCAGCATGTCGGCGTGGGCCTCGGATTCAGCGTCTATACGGGGTTTAGGGTTTAGGGGTTATTGGGGGGGGGGGGGGGTTTAGGGTTTGGGTTTAGGTTTAGGGTTTAGGGTTTAGGGTTTAGGGTTTGTTCAAAGGATCTATTGGGGGTTTAGGGTTTAGGGCCCAAGGTTCAATGTACCTACACATTATATACTTGGGCCTGAAAGGGGTTCCTATATAGTAGCTCTAGGGCCAAAGTATACGAAATAGGCACATGGTCCCCTAGGGCTAGTCAAGGAATACTCCTCCTAAATCCAAAACCCTAAATCCTACACCCTATCCCTCAACCCGAAGCCCCAAACTCGCAACTCTAAACCCAAAATCCTCATCTCTAAGGCCTATAATCCATAAGACCGGAAAACATCTGATGTAGTTAACAGAGTATAGGCGTCTCCGGGATTCGTCCGCCGCAGCGCGAGGGGGGGGGGGGGGGTCTTTGGGGATGTAGGAGCGTTCTAGGGATTTGGCGCCAAAGCCATATTCAACACAAAGGGTTTCGGGTTCCGGGTTTAGGGTCTATAGGGTTTAGGATTTAGGGCTACCAACCCTTAGCCCCAGAACCTCAAAAAGCAGCAAACGCTTGACACCTCCAGAATGAACGAACAAAGTCTCAGCCCCACAACCAGGCAACCCTTTCACGAACAGCGCTCGTAAGGGGTTTAGGGCTTGGGCTTTAGGCTGCAGGGTGCAGGGTTTAGAAAATTCGAAGCTTTGGGCTTTGCCAATTTGCAAAACCCTATGGGCGCTAAAAGCCCTAAGCTTCAAGCCGCGCTAAGCACACCCTAAACCCCCCCCAAACCCCAACCTCCCTACACCCCCAAAACCCGAAGCCCTGTAAACCCGAACCCTTATAAGGGGTTCAGGGTTCAGGGTTTCGGGCTTAGGATTTAGGGTTGATAGGGTTAAGGGTTTAGGGTTTATAGGGTTTAGGGACCGCCCTGCACCCAAACCCCAAGCCCTATAGTTCACCCGAACCCTGAAAAGGTGTTGAGGTTTGGGGTTCAGGGTTTAGGGTTTAGGATTTGGGGTTTGGGGTTTGGGCAAAAAGGGTCGCCTGAACCCAAGCCGCGGTATCCACGAGCCAAGCAATGCACTTCTGAAAGTCGCGGCGGCCAGCCTCGTGTGTTCTTCAGATCAAGGTTTAGGGTTTAGGGTTTAGGGTTTAGGGTTTAGGGTTTAGGGTTTAGGGTTTAGGGTTTAGGGTTTAGGGTTTAGGGTTTAGGGTTTAGGGTTTAGGGTTTAGGGTTTAGGGTTTAGGGGTTAGGGTTAAGGGTTTTAAGGTTTCGGGTTTAGGGTTTAGGGTTTGGGGTTTAGGTTTCAGGTTTCAGGGCCCCAAGGGCTCCCGAAACCCAAAACCCGATAAGCCTTGCAAACCCCCTAAACCCTACGCACCCGCTTAAAGCCCCTAGAAAACCCCAAACCCTAAGTTTTTCAGGGTCCAGGGCTTGGGGGGGTCTACAGTACCCGAGGACCCGAAAACGCACTTCCTCGGGTTTAAGGTTTGTGGGGTTTAGGGTTACATAGTGAGGACCCGGGGCAGCGTTGTCGCAGCCGCAGGTTTAGGGTTTAGGGTTTAGGGTTTAGGGTTTAGGGTTTAGGGTATAGGGTATAGGGTTTGGGGTTTAGGGGCTGAGGGCTTCCCAGTTGCTTCAGATTTCAAGGCTCAGGGCTTGAGGGCCTCGCGAGCTTGCCTCTGGCCAAGGCCACGTCTGGCTTACCCTTCGGCTACCCCGAGACCCTAAACCCTAAACCCGAAACCCTAAACCCTAAACCCTATACCGAAAATCCTAAACCCTACACCCAACCCTAGACCCACTAAAGGGTTTGGGGTTTAGGGTTGAGGGCTTGGGTTTCGGGGCTAGGGTAGGGCTTAGTGGCCTAGACTTACACCCCAGACTAGCCTAAACCGTCAGCCCCGCAGGACTGTTTGGAGAGTAAAGCTTAAAACCCTAAACCCGAAATGCCACTGGGAACCAAAAGCCCCCATACACCACTAAGCCTCCTAAACCCTAAATCCCAAAACGCTATACTCTTTAGTCCTAGATTCCAAACACTAAGCTCCCTAAACTTTTATTCCCAAACACTAAGCGCCTTAAACCCTAAATCCCAATAACACTAAACTTCCTCAACCCGAAACGAGGTTTAGCATCTTGGTCAGGAATCTGGGCGCTTCCACTAAAGAACCCTTGCACCCTTGCACCCTTGCACCCTTGCACCCTTGCACCCTTGCACCCTTGCACCCTTGCACCCTTGCACCCTTGCACCCTTGCGTCCTTGCACCCTTGAACCCTTGAACCCTTGAACCCTTCAAAGGCTCTCAACCATGAACCCTCAAACCGCCTTACCTCCAAGGAACCAGGCCCCCAAAATCCCTTAAATTGCATAAAGCCCGAAACCCCCCAAACCCAAAATCCCTGAAACCCCCCAAACCCTAGACCCCTAAACCGCGAAAACCCTGAAACCCTAAAACGCTAAAACCCTAAACACCTAAACACCTAAACCCTAAACCCCACACCCCGAACCCTAGACTGAGAGCCCCTCCACACCCCCACCCTGCGAGCTGTCACCCAAGCCCTAAACCCGAAATCCTGAACCCTGAACCCTGAACCCTCAACCCTCAACCCTCAACCCTAAACCCAAGCACCTCCTCGGTGTTTTTGGCCGCCTCCACTTCGGGCTCTTTGGCGGTGATGGCCTTGGAAAGAACACCCCTTATATGCCCCTCATATACCCCGTTTTGGGTTGAGGGTTTAGGGTATAGGGGCCCCCGTATACACCCATAAAATACCTCATAAAACCCGATTGGGCCCAAACTTCAGAACCAAGAGACCATAAGAGAGGACCCCTTGTATAGACCCCAAATAGTAGGATTCCCTTAAAGTAAGGACCCCAAAAAAGTACCCCCCCCCCCCCCCCAACACCGTAAATCCCCATATCAAGGGACCATGACCATGGAACGACCCTTAGATGGCCGAAGGCCTTGGAAGGCTTGCTCGTCTCTAGGGTTTAGGGTTTAGGGTTTGGGGTTTAGGGTTTAGGGTTTAGGGTTTAGGGTTTAGGGTTTAGGGTTTAGGGTTCCAAGTCTGGGTCCCCAATTTGGGTCGGGCTTGAGGGGATTTGGGGTTTAGGGTGGACCATATCTAGACCCAAGAGTAACCTTGGTAGAACAAGGGGGCACCCTTCTTGGTTTAAAGGGGATTCTGAGGGGACCTGAACCCTATAAATCGGGAACAAGGGCTTACTCCGGGTCCTCGAGATATTCAGGGGCCATGTGACTACCCTTAGATGGTCTGACACCCGCGATCTTAGGGCTTAGGGCTGAGAGCAAGAATCCCCATAATCAACCCTATGAAGGGCCTTTGATGTAGGGTATAAGCGCTCCTAAACCCTAAACCCTAAACCCTGAACCCTACACCACACACCCTAAACCCGAAACCCTAAACCCTAAACCCTAAACCCGCGTTTCAGGGCAACGGGCAGGGTTTGCAGTTGCCGAGTGAACTGGACATGCCAACGGGACGGAGGTGGGCTTAGGGGTACCCTGGATTTGGGTTTAGGGTTTAGGGTTTAGGGTTTAGGGTTTAGGGTTTAGGGTTTAGGGTTTAGGGTTTAGGGTTTAGGGTTTAGGGTTTAGGGTTTAGGGTTTAGGGTTTATGGGTTTAGGGTTTAGGGTTTAGGGTTTAGGGTTTAGGGTTTAGGGTTTAGGGTTTAGGGTTTAGGGTTTAGGGTTTAGGGTTTAGGGTTTAGGGTTTAGGGTTTAGGGTTTAGTGTTTAGGGTTTAGGGTTTAGGGTTTAATTAGGGTTTAGGGTTTATTAGGGTTTAGGGTTTATTAGGGTTTAGGGTTTAGGGTTTAGGGCTTAGGGCTTAGGGTTTAGGGTGCTTGGAGGTTCATGGCACTTATTAGCCAATTAGAACTGTACTTGTAACTGTACTCATGACCATATTCGGGCACTTAAGGGGCGTACAAGTGGGTTATAAGCACAGATATAATTGGTTAATAAGTACCATGAACCTCCAAGCACCCCGAAGCCCTAAACCCTACTGAGCGAACCCTGCCTTACATCGGACCTGGCACGGCTTGGGGAAGTTCTAAACCCTAAGCCCTAACCCCCAAACCCCAAACCCCAAACCCTAAACCCTAAACCCTAAACCTTTGACTCCTCCTGTTCGGCAGAGGAACGTGGCGAATCTGCGACATCGTGGTGCTCTGACCTTCACAGGGTGGCACGTTAGTTCAAGGCGGTAGGGTTTAGGGTTCCAGGTTGAGGGGTTTAGAAGGGTTAAGAGTTGAGGTCTACGGTAGTTAGTATGATCACTGGGGACCCTCAATGTTGTTCGAATCATGCCTGTGCCCAACTAATTAGATACTTCAGAATGATTTCACATTTAAACAGATGTACGCCAAAAATGGAACACACGTATCCGCGTTCGAAAGGGCAACGCGAAGCCTGCATATTGAATCCTCAGACGAGGAGCAACCTCGGCTTGAGGCTTAGGGCTTAGGGCATAGGGTTTAACATACCCTAAACCTTAAACCCTAAACCCTAAACCCTAAACCATAAACCCTAAACTTTAAAGTTTAGGGACTTAGGGTTTGCATAGGGTTTCGGGCTTTTCGAGCTGTACCATGGCCCTGGGCGCAGAACATGGCCTGTGTGCAAAGAAAGCCCGTGTCTGGGCAACTCAGTCTACCTCCTCACCCAGCCCCCAAGCCCGAAAACCTAGACCCCACACCCTGAACCCTGAAAGTCCTAAACCGTGAAACCCTAAACCCTGAACCCTGAAACCCTGACACCCTGTTTCATCCCCGCCAGAAGGAACCCAGAGCTGGAACCTTGCTCGGGTGAAGCGTCCCTAGGTTGCTGTACAAAAAGCGACCTGGGTTGGTTTAGGGTTTAGGGTTTAGGGGTTTAGGTTTTAGGGCTTGGGGTTTGGGGTTTGGGGCTTGGGGTTTGGGGTTTGGGGTCTGGGGTTTGGGGTTTAGGGCTTCGGGTTTAGAGGAGATCATTAAGGAGACGCTGGTTTTGGCCAGGCGTCCCTTGCTGGTGGCGTCGGCCAACTGCTTCTGGAGGTTTTGCATCTCCGAGACCTCTTCGCGTGAACCCTTTTGGGGTTTAGGGGTTTAGGGTCTAGGGTTTAGGGTTTAGGGTTCAGGGTTCAGGGTTTTGGTTTTTTGGCAACTTGCGTTTTGGGGTTTGGGGTTTAGGGTTTCGGGGTGAGGGTCTAAAGACCCGGTATGTCCTAGAAACATTCAGAGCCTCCAAACCTCAGACCCTACCCGACACTCAACACTCAACCCTCAACCCTCTCAACCCTCTCAACCCTCAACCCTCAACCCTCAACTCTCAACCCTCAACCCTCAACCCTAAACCCCACACCCTAGCCCTAAGCCCCGAAACCTTAACCAATAAGACCCTAAAGCCCTGCCGCTGCTTTTGGATTCCAGGGCTTTGCCGCTCACTCCTTTTGGGTCAGGGTCTGCCAGTCACTTCTAGAGTTTAGGGTTTAGGGTTTAGGGCTAGGGTGTAGGGTTTGGGGTTTGGGGTTTTATGTATGTCACTTTTCATGTTCGTTTCGGGTTTCGGGTTCTCAGGGTTTGCTCCACCCCACCGCTCCTTTTGGGGATTCGCCCGGTTTTCTGTAGGATTGAGGCCCTCCCGCACCTTGGCGTTTTTCAGGGCTCAAAAGCCCTAAGCCCCTAAACCTACTCATTTTTTGAGGTACAAGACTGACCACTCCTTTTTAGGGGCACACATGGGAGCTTGCGAAATTGGGGGGGGGGGGGGGGGCCGGGTGGTACCTCAGTGGAGTCTTTATTAATCCTACTATTTGCGGGTCTATATAGGGGTCACTTATCTTCGAAAACTCCCAAATCTTCATTTTCGGGAACAAAGGGCTTGCCTCTTAGGTCTAGGGTGACGAATGTTTGTCGCTGTTGTCTGGCTAGATCGCCCAGTACCCCAATAAAAAGTGTGGCCATTGTTGGCTTCATGGAGACCACAACGGAACCAATGAAAAAGGAAGAAGGTTACTGCTGCGCATCCTAGACCATCACCCCCCCCCCCCCCCCCCCCCCCCCCGCCCAACTCCCAACAAATTGAAATGCAGGTGGCACGGGGCATCCGAGCATGAAGAGAAGATTGGGAGTAAGGAGGCAGGCGCACTAAACCCTAAACCCTACACCCCTACGCCCCTAAACCCTAAATCCCTAAACCCTAAACTCCCAACCCCAAACCCTAAACCCCAAACCCTAAACCCTAAACCCCAAAACCCAATCCCATCTTGCAATCTCCCGAACTCGCCAAACTCGGACTTCCTGGCCTTGGCCTCGCGCGCGGAGCGCAAGCCCGCGATGGCCTTCCGCTGGCGACTTCTTGAAGCTTTACTTGGAGGCTCATGGTACTTATTAACCAATAGGGTTTAGGGTTTAGGGTTTAGGGTATAGGGTTTAGGGCTTAGGGTTTAGGGTTTAGGGTTCAGGTACCTGTTAACAAATTAAAAACTGTACTTGGAACGGTACTTATAACCATATTAGGGCACTTGAGGGGCTTATAAGTGGGTAATGAGTATTGTAATCCTAAACCCTAAACCCTAAACCCTAAACCCTTTTAAGTACAGCTAGAATTGGTTAATAAGTACCATGAACCTCCCAGTGGCGACTTGAAGGTTTAGAGAGCAGGGATCAGGGTTTAGGTTTAGTGCTTGGGTTTGGGGTTTAAGGCTTAGGGTTTGCGTTTTAGGGTTTAGGGTTCAGGGTTTAGGGCACGAGTGCAGGGTTTAGAGTGTAGAGTTTAGGGTTCAGAGTCTGGGGTTTTCTTGGTAGCCCAGCAGCCATGTTCCAACAAGGGTACCCGTTTTCGGTAGTGGTTACTGTTGTAAACCCTATGAACCCTAAGCCCTAAACCCTAAAACCCAAAAAGGGAAAGATGGCACCACTGGGCTAGCTGTGCATATACAGTGCTTGGGACCCTAAACCCCCTAAACCCCCTAAACCCCCTAAACCCCCTAAACCCCCTAAACCCCCTAAACCCCCTAAACCCCCTAAACCCCCTAAACCCCCTAAACCCCCTAAACCCCCTAAACCCCGGACCCGAAACCCTGAAGCACCCCAAGCCTAGAGTTAAAAGGTCGAAGCTGCAAAAGCATCCTTCCGAGAATCTCAGAGGGTTTAGGGGGTTTTCTGGTTTAGGGTTTAGGGTTTAGGGTTTAGGGTTTAGGGTTTAGGGTTTAGGATTTAGGGTTTAGGGTTTAGGGTTTGAGGAGCTTGGGGTTTAGGGTTTGAGGGTCTAGCGAATGAAAGTGGGGACAACACACACATCTCTATCACAAGGCCTAAGCCTCAAACCCTCAACCCCAAAAGCCCTAGAAGGGGTCTGCCTGGTAACCAAACCCTAAACCCTCAACTAAACCCTAAGCCCTATACCCTAAATGCCTGGTTGAAGTGGAGGATGGCCGAGTGGAGGGGCAGCAGCCCGAACTGCTCCATCGTGGTGGCCATGCCCTGCTGAATTGTTTAGTGGGTAGAAAGACTCGAAACCCAGGAAGAAACAGGGTTTAGGGCTCAGGGTTTAGGATTTTGTGGAAAGACTCGACCCAGGGGTAGCCGAGGAATAGAAAGGGTGCCCTTTTTGGCTTGCAGGGGGCTCTAGGGGAAGAACCCACACCCTAAAAAAGGGGGAATAGGGGCCTACTGCGGCCTACTCTGGGTGCCAGAACAGGATTGGGTGGGGAGGGAGAGGGTTCAGGGTGGGGGCTCACAGGGTTTCTCCAATTAAACAGGTTCAGCTTGAGGGATGCTTTGGGGCGAGGGAGGCTTTAGGGTTTGGAGGGCGGGTTTATGGGGCGGGAAAGGGGGGGGTGACGGTTTAGGATTCGAGGGCATCAGTTCTTGGGGTTTAGAGGGGACTTTTGGTGCCTGGAGGGCGTTGAGTCTAGAAGAATGACTTGAAGAAGGTTCAGGGTTCAGGGTTCAGGGTTTAGGGTTTGGGGTTTGGGGTTTGGGGTTTAGGGTTGAATTACAGCTTTGGGACTTTTTGGGTGCAGGCTCTTGCCAAACAACAGCCCGGGACCTCTTGCGCTTTAGGGTTTTCGGGCTTCTGAGGGCTTAGACTTAGGGGTTCGGGGGTTAGGCAGGGTAGCTCCAAAGGTCTTCGGAGACCCTGCACGAAGTGGAGGGCTTGCAAACGTCTTATTTAGGCTCATGGGTAGGCACAGGACTGGCAAGGAGCCATTCGATGCACAACCTGGCTAATTTTAGGAGCAAGCTTCTTAAGACTCTTAACCACAACCTGACTTGTTGGAAGAAGAGCAGATTTTGAGGCCCCGGTGCCTGTCCACCCACCCTCAATCTGTGCAGCCTGCACGATTCTCAGGCGGTTCTGCACGCTACGACTGTCGCCACCACCGATAGGATCGGCCCAGGTCACGACCGATCCATCCTGCCGTATCGCTGCGAACGCGCTGCAAGTGGCTTGGATCCGCCTCACGTGTCTCAGCTCTTCGTGCACGTCACTGCTGTCGGCGCCCTCTGCACTGTAGGTGCCCCAGCTTACAACCTAGGATGTCCCTGAAACCCTTGAAAAAGTATTCCTAAATAATAATCCTCTTATAAGCCCAACAAAGGGAAAGTAAGAAATGTCTCAAAATACAAAAATCTCTTATAAACCCAACTTAAGGGAAAGTAAGAAGCATGTCCCAAGCGGCTACCTAGCAACGGAGCCATCCCGCAGGATGCAAGCAAAGGCACTCTCAGAGGCTTGAACCTGCTCAACGTTGCGCAGCTGACGTTGCACGGCGCTGCTGTCCCCACCACCTTGAGAACCAAACGAACCCTAAAAGGGCTTAGGGCTCATACACCCCAATAAGGATTATAGCAGTATAGGGTCTAGGGCCCCAATTTTAGGAATCATTTGCTTCCCAAGGCACAGGCAGCACTACCCCAGGTCACCACAGATCCGTCGCTTAAGATCGCCGCGAAGGCACCAGAAGAGGCTTGGATCTGTTGCACATCCTTCAGTCGGCCTTCTACAGACTTGAAGTCGACAGCACCATACCCCCCGGAGTGGCCGGGGTCGTGGCTGCCGCAGGCGCCCCAGCTTACGACAGACCCATCGGCCAGGACGGCGGCGAAAGCACTCTTGTGTGCTTGGATCTGCCGCACATTCCTTGGCTGCACTCAGGAGGGTAGCTATAAATTCAACTTTTAGCTGCCTTAATATAAGAAACCCAATAAGCCCAACAAAAATGTAAGGATCTAGAGTTACAGTAAAGTACCACAAAGATTCTTCAGCTGACCTTGCACAGCCCGGCTGTTACCGCCGAGGAAGGGATCGCCCCAAGTCACAACGGAGCCGTCGCCCAAGATGGCCGCAAATGCCCAGGAAGAGGCTGAGATCTGCTGCACGTTCTTCAGCTGATCTTGAACAGCACTGCTGTCACCGCCTTCCTCAGCATCTCCCCAGGTTACGACAGAACCATCCTCCAGAATGGCGGCAAAAGCAGAAGTAGAGGCCTGGATATGTCGAACATTCTTCAGCTGACCTTGCACTGCAGTGCTGTCAGCTCCAGACTCAGAACAGCCCCAGGTAACCACAGATCCATCTTGCAGGATTGCAGCAAAAGCATACCCGGTCGATTGGATGTGTCGCACGTTCGTCAGACGACTGCGCACGTCAGCAGAGTCTCCACCATAGTTCGTCCCGCCCCAGGTCACAACAGATCCATTCTGCCGGATCGCTGCAAAGGCGTGAAATGAGGACTGGATCTGTCGCACGTCTTTTAGCCTAGGATGGCCTTGGGACCCTCTGGAAAGTAAACCCTAAACCCTAAGCCCTAAACCCTAAACCCTAAACCCTAAACCCTAAACCCTAAACTGCCTAGTAGCTGCTCTTGCACCGCACTGCTGTCTCCACCACTCTCACCGCGGCCCCAGGTCACCACAGATCCGTCGCCCAAGACGGCCGCAAAGGCCGCCTTGGAAGCTTGCAGCTGTTGCCTCGGATGGCCTTTAGGGTTTAGGGTTTAGGGTTTAGGGTTTAGGGTTTAGGAACCCTCTGAAGAATATTCCTAAATTATGATCCTCTTAAACCCACTAAGGTAAAAATGCAAAAGATCTCCTAAATTATGATTCTCTTAAGCCCAATCAGGAAAAATATACCATATATCCCCAGCGTACCTAGTCACACATTCCTGAGCTGATCTTGAACGGCACTACTGTCGCCACCAAAGTCAGAGAGGCCCCAAGTAGCAACAGATCCGTCGGAGAGAATCGCGGCAAAAGCACGGCCTGTCACGGAGCTGCAAATCTCAACAGGCCTCATCTGTAGAGTTAACCTTGGCTGGCTTCTGAACCCCTCCGAAAAGTTTAGGGTTTACCGTTTAGGGTTTAAGGGCTCCTTATTGTAGTTTCTACAGAAACCCAAAAGGTGATAAAGTCCTAAGAGCCAGAATCAGAAGAAAGCCAAGCAACAGTTGCCCAGTCTGCAACCCAGCTTCCTCAACTGTTGCTGCAGCATCCAAGGGATCTCCAGAGCAGTCCAGGAGCCGCCCCCGACACACGTTCCTAGACCCCAGGAGTAGCTTAGGAATAAAAAAAGGGCACCATGTTTGGTTTAAGCGGGGGTTGTATGGGAACCTGCACCCTAACCCTAAACCCTAAATTATTTTGCTTCGAACATCCCCACCCTCTCTTGGTAGGGATACTCTGGGGTTGGGCACTCCAGGGAGACTCTGGGGGGTTGGGCACTGGGGTTGGGCACTCCAGGAGACTCTGGGGTTGGGCACTCCAGAGACAGGGCACTCCAGGGACACTTTGGGGTTGGGCACTCCAGGGATGAGCGAGGAGTAGACCGGGCGACGAGAAGAGTTCCGGGCGAGGAGCACAGTTGAGTTTAAAATCTAACAACCCCACACCGAGGGTGGGGAACAATCCACGAGCCGCCCCCGACACACGTTCCTCTTACTGCTGGTTAGTGGGGAATGTGGGAATGAGGTACCCTATGTAATCCCTTAAAGGGTATACGTAGGTCCCTAATTCCTTCATTCCCTGCCTAGACCCCAGGAGTAGCCTAGGAATGAAAAAGGGTGCCCTTTTTGGCTTAACGGGGGTTATATTGGGAACCTAAACCCTAAACCCTCAACCCTAAACAACACCCTAAACAAAAAGGAATACGGGCCTACTCTGGGCCCTAGGTTCAGAGCAGTCTGTGCATGCACCTGCAACGACTCCACCGTGTGATCCGGCTTTGCTTCCAGTGTGACTGTTCTGCCACTTAGCAGGCTCACATGAAGTGTTAGCATGCTGCTGGCCAGCTTTCACCCCGCGCCCATGGCAGCTCGCCCCCCAAAACCCTGACTAACCCTAAACCCCAGACCCTAAACTAAACCCTAAACCCCCTACACCATGAACAAAAACGCTTGTAAACACTGAATCGGCCGTGCTGTAGCCAGGATTTCAAGCCCTGCAAAGCCCCAAGGACTGCGAAGTCAATAGAGGGGGGGGGAGTGGGGCGTAAAAGTAGACTTAGAACTTTAGGGTTTAGGGTTTAGGGTTTAGGGTTTAGGGTTTAGGGTTTAGGGTTTAGGGTTTAGGGTTTAGGATTTAGGGTTGAGGGTTCCTTCAAGTATGGCTTAGGGACTTAGGGTCTCTAGAGTAGATGTAAGAGCCCTGAACATGCTCCCTTCATTTGCATTCTGCCCACTAGCCGTTTGGCCCACAGCAAACCGTAGAGGGATAGGGAGGGTATGAGAAGAGGGTTAAGGGCTTAGGGTTTGCGTAGGGTTTAGGGCTTAAAGCCTACAGGGTTTGGGGCTAACGGGCTCTAGTAAAAAAGACGAGATAGTCCCCCGTGCAAGACCAACCCGTCAACATGACCCACTGACGCCGATGAGGTCTCCTCACGTCGAGAAATGGTTTAGGGTTTAGGGCTTCGGGTTTAGGGTTTGGGGGGAGTTCCTGGCTTGGAACTGTGCACGCCGGATCCCTTAACCCTACCCTCGAAACGCTCAACATTGACCCTCTAAGCCCTCTAGAACCCTGCAGTGTCGACCCCAAATGCCCTAAACCCCTAAGACCCCGAACTGTGAAAGCCTCAACAACAACTTGGCTGACTTCTGAACCCCTCCTAAAAGTTTCACTTTCAGGCTCCTTGTTGTAGTTGCTACACAAACCCAAGAGGTTAAAGTCCTAAGAGCCAGCCAGAAGAAAGACCAGCCAACCCCCAGACCCTAAACCCTCAACACCCTAAACCCTAAACCCTAAACCCTAAATCCGAAGAAAGCCAAGACAAACCGCCCAGCCTTAAGAGCCTCGGCCGGCACACAGGCACAGATGGTTTCGAAGATGTCGGCTGCCGACTTCTCCTCCAGCATGCTTTAGGGTTTAGGGTTTAGGGTTTAGGGTTTAGAGTCTAGGGTTTAGGGTTTGGGGTTTAGGGTTTAGGGTTTAGGGGCTTGGGGTCTGGGATCCAGTGTTTAGGTACCGGCTTTAGAGCTAAGTTCCGAGAGGACAGTGTGGGAAAACAAGGCGCGCTCGGCTTCGGAGTCGGAGGGCCAATGTTTGTTGATGAGTTGTTCACAATGCAAGAAAAAGGGTTCGGGGGCTAGGGTTTAGGGTTTAGGGTTTAGGGTTTAGGGTTTAGGGTTTAGGGTTTAGGGTTTAGGGTTTAGGGTTTAGGGTTTAGGGTTTAGGGTTTAGGGTTTAAGGTTTAGGGTTTAGGGTTTAGGGTTTAGGGTTTAGAGTTTGTTAATACTCTTCTTATGATTTATGGCTCGTTTTTGAGGATGGTGGGGTGGGGTGGGGTGGGGTGGGGTGGGGTGGGGTGGGGTGGGGTGGGGTGGGGTGGGGTGGGGTGGGGTGGGGTGGGGTGGGGTGGGGTGGGGTGGGGCCCGAATCCAAACCTGCTATAGGCTCGTGTGATACCCTAATTGAAAACCCTAAACCTTCAAGTCAGTTAGTCGGCAAGGAGGTTTTGAGGTCGACCCTCGAGCTTCTGAACGAGATACCCCAATTGGAAACCCTAAGCGTTCAACTCAGTTGCCGACAAAGTGGTTTTGAGGTAAACCCTCGAGCTTCTGAACATGAGATACCCTAGTTGAAACCCTAAACCTTGGACTCAGTCAGCCGACAAAGAGGTTTTGAGGTAAACCCTCGAGCCGTATCAACCCCAAACCCTATAAACCCTAGACCCCATAAACCCAAAACCCTATAAACCCAAAACCAAAAAAAAAACAAAACAAGATCTACCCCGAAAATTGAACCCTCAGGTTTGGGGAACCCTTTTGAAGAATTCATTCGGGAATCTAGGGGTGCAAGTTTGGACCCCTTACTAGTAGGAACCGGAAATCAACCCTCAACTCTAGACTCTAACCCGAAACCCTAAACCCTAAACCCTAGACCCCAGACCCTAAACCCCATCCCCATCCCCAGCGCCTCCTACGACTTGCTTGGCAAGGCTTAAGACTTTAGGCTTGGCCTGGCTTTGGGGATTTAGGGTTTAGGGTTTAGGGTGTTGTAGGGTTGGGGGCTTTAGCCTCCGAAACCTACGCCCAAACCCCTGCGTCAGGGCTTTTCCTTTTTGGGCTTGAGGCTTTAGAGCGTTAGGGCCCTAAACCCTAAACCCTAAACCCTAAACCCTAAACTCAAACCCTAAACCCTAAACGGTTGAGGTGAAGGCACTGGGCTTTAGAGCTTTCAGGGCTACAGGGGTTTATGCAAGTCTTTGGGGTTTTAGGGTTTAGGGCTTAGGGTTTGGGGACTTTAGCTTGGGATGTTCCCCCGCTATACTAACAGTCTCCCCATATTATCACCCCTATTAAGGACTGCTAGTAAAGGGGAACATCCCAACCTTTAGGGTTTAAGAGCTTTATATCGGTCCTTTACCACTATTTGCTCAAGAAACCCCAAAAGATTTTTAAAAAATGATCCCTAGAATACCCTTGATAAAGAAGAAAGAAGAATGTTTTTTCGGGGTTCTTAAGAAATTAGTAGTTTAGGGCCTTTAGGGTTTAAGGGCTTTATATAGATCTTTTCGGCTTTTCAGGAGTACATGGAGGTTCATGGTACTGTATTTTCTAAACATATTAGGGCACTTAAGGATTAAGGACTTAAGGGGCGTATAAGTCCATGAACCTCCAAGTAGCCCTAAACCCTAAACCCTAAACCCTGACCCCCCTTTAGGTTTTGGGGTCAAGGATTTCGGGCTTCAGAGGACTCGTTCGAGGGCTCTCGGAGGGGTCCTCCTGGACGGTCCAAGCGCCCATCCGAATCAACCTGATCAGGTTCAGGGTTTAGGGCTTGGGCCTAGGGTTTAGGCAGCAGTTTCGCGACACTCGGTTTGTTCCCTGCAGATCATACCGGTTTACGGCTGAGGCTTGCCCAAAAACAACAAAATTGCCCTTCTCTTTCGGTTGGCTTCTTGCGTGAGCCTCTCTTCGTTTTGACGGGGCATTGGCTACACGACAAGACGAGGTGTGAATCCGAAACCCTAAGCCCGAAGCCCTGAGCCCTAGGCCCTAAACCCTAAACCCTAAACCCTAAACCCTAAACCCTAAACCCTAAACCCTAAACCCTAAACCCTAAACCCTAAACCCTAAACCCGCAAAGCATCCTGATGACCAAAGCAAGCCGAAGCGGCCCCCACCTGCAGGTTCATGGGTACTTAGAACCCCAATTCTAACTGCACTGATGAGCCCTAAACCCTAAACCCTAAACCCTAAACCCTAAACCCTAAACCCTAAACCCTTAGCCCTCCAATGAACCCTCCAAGTCTCCCCAAAACCCCAAACCCCAAACCCCAAACCCCAAACCCCAAACCCCAAACCCTCAACCCTAAACCCTGAACCTGAAACCCTAAACCCTGAACCCTAAACCCTAAACGCCCTAAATCCTAACAAGGGGGCACCTCTATCGTTCCGTGGAGGCGGAGTCGCCCCAGCTCTCTCCTGTCTGGGTCGCTGGAATGGGAGAGCTGGCCACCCGGCCGCGGCAATGGCTCTGGTGCTTGCGCGCCTGGCGGGTGATTCCTGGGGACAAACCCTATCAACCCTAAACCCTAAACCCTAGACCCTAAACCCTAAACCCTGAACCCTAAACCCTAAACCCTATCCCCAAGCTCGTGTCGACGAGGCAGCTCGCAGAATCGCCGACGCCACGAGTTCAGCCACGCGTTGGGCTGGGCGGCGTGGCAGGGGTCCGCAAATCAGTCAGCTGTCTGGCTGGAGCTTAGGGGTTTAGGGTTTAGGGTTTAGGGTTTAGAGGCGGATAAGGTCTGGGGTGATACAAGGGTTGAAGGCTTAGGGGGATTAAGCGGCTTAGGATATGCCCTGAAAAACCTAGGAGTCAGCCTACATTAAAGGTCGGTCCTGAACCCTCAACCCTCAACCCTCAACCCTCAACCCTAAACCCCAAACCCTAAACCCCAAACAGCCCCAATCCCTCCAGCCTCTCCGGCAGGGCATGCAGCAGAGTCTCCTGGGGCAGCATGCCCAGGTCTGCTTGCAGGCTCATGGGTACTTATAACCCCTCTTATAAGTCTACTTGTAACCTACTTAGAGGACTTAGGGGGCTTATAAGTAGTCTTGAAAATAGGGGTTTTAAGTACCCATGAATCTCAGAGTGGGGTTGAGGGTTGAGGGTTGAGGGTTGAGGGTGCGTAACTGCAGGAGCGTCGCTGACAGCCACCCGTCTGACCTTTACCCCGGCGTCAGCCACCGTGCGAAGGCGGAGCAGGTTGCCCAGCTCGAGGACCAACTGCGCTTGGAGGAGCGGCCGAGCGGGCAGTCGAAAGACCCGGCCCTGGACTGCGCAGGTCGCTTCCTCACCGCGCTGCTTGGACTCAACGTTCACAGTCGCGGCTTGGGGCAGCAACTTTCGGATGTTGACACAAACGTGAGTCGCGAACTTCTCGAGATCGTCAAGTTCACGGTGAGTGATGGGGGTGATCGAGATGGTAAGACGAATAATGGTGGTCTTTCGGAATAGTTTTGGGTTGGTTGCATTCAGTTCCAGAATGCCGCTGTTTAGGGTTTAGGGTGTAGGGTTTAGGGTTGAGGGTTGAGGGTTTAGGGTTTGAAGCAGACAGACACTCTTTTGGGACAGGTGAGGTAGCCTATACCCCCCCCAAAGGAAGGCAAATCCACCGGAAGACCTTAAGGGAGAGGCTTGCCTTTGGTGAACCCTGGACCCCTAGACTGATATAGCATGGAGTTTAGGGTTTAGGGTTCAGGGTTACATTTGGTCGTTTAGGGTTTAGGGTTTAGGGCTTAGGGTTTAGGGTTTAGGGTTCAGAGTCACATTAGGTCGCTGGACCCCGGAACTCTTTTAGGGTTTAGGCTTTGGGGTTTGAAGAGTGCATGAAGGTCCATAGAGGAGGGGCATGTACCCAAAGGGCCCAAGACACCCAAGCAAGGAATGACCACGGTTTAGGGTTTAGGGTTTAGGGGGGATGAGATGCCCTAAACCCAGAATACTCCCGAAAGAGTGCAGGCTATACTTTAGAGTTCGGGTGTTTTGTTCATCGCTGGTGTGGGTGCGTATTGGTGCGTATGACTCATTCTTTGGTCGGGGCAGGACGGCCCACCCTAAACCCTAAACCCTAAACCCTAAACCCTAAACCCTAAACCCTAAACCCCTAAACCCTAAACACCTCAAAAACCCTGGAAGTTCGTCGTGCTGGCAGCCCAAGAGGCGCCCCGTCCGTGGGCGGCCACGCCGGCGCCACTTTCGAGCATGAGCCTGGCGACCCCGCAAAGAACCGGTAGGGTGTAGGGTTTCCCCCAACTAACCCCTATAAACCCTAAACCCTTAGACCCTAAACCCCAAACCCTGAACCCCAAACCCTAAGCCCTAAACCCTAAACACTAAACCCTAACCCTAAACCCTACGTCGACCCCACAGCACACCCAGCTATGTTGGCCGCTGGGTCGGCTTGCGGTGCAGCAGCGCATGGGAGCTTGCTGTCTTTGTAAGGTTGTGGCGGGTAGGGTTTCGGGATTTTAGGGTTTTTTGGGATTTTAGGGCTCTTAGGCATCCAGGGTTTAGGGATTTTAGCGATTTTAGGGCTCTTAGGGCTTTTAGGCATTTAGGGTTTAGGGACTTTAGGGGTTTTGGGGCTTTTAGGCATTTAGGGTTTAGGGACTTTAGGGGTTTTGGGGCTTTTAGGGTTTTTTGGGATTCAGGGTTTGGGGTTTTGGAGTTGAGAGGAAGCTTTTGTCTTTTTGAAGGCGACTGGCAAGCAGGTAGGGGTTGAGGAGTTGAGCTGAACCCTATCAAGCCCTAAGCCAACCGAAGCCCTAATGAAACTCTGAACCCAAAAGAAGAACAAACCTAAAACCTAACGCCATACTCCAATGACCCTGCTCTCTCTCTTTCTCTCTCTCTCTCTCTCGCTCTCTCTCTCTCTCTCTCGCTCTCTCTCTCTCTCTCTCTCTCTCTCTCTCTTAAAGGGACTTGGATGCAAACAGCGTCTACGCCAACGCCGTAGGGTTTGGGGTGTTTAGGGTCCTTAGGGTACGTGCGGTGTTTAGGGTGTTTGGGGTATTTGGGGCATTTGAGGTACTTGGGGTGTTTGGGGCTTAGGAGTTTTGGGCTTGGGTTCAGAGCTTTGAAACATTGTTTGCCATGCATGCAGTTTCAGGCTTTAAGGTTTGGGGTCTCAGGTTGGTTTAGGGTCTAGGGTCTATAGGGTTTAGGCTGTACAGTCCAGGGTTTAGGGTACAGTTTAAACCCTAAACCCTAAACCCTAAGCCCTAAACCCTGAGCCCTAAGCCCTAAACCCTAAACCCGAAACCCTAAACTCTAACCCTAAACCCTAAACCCTAAACCTGGCCTCAGGAGATCGCTGTTGCTGCCCCGCAGCGCGATCGAGATCGCAGACCTCAAGCTTGAAAGCTAACGTGTTAAGGGAATGGTTTAGGGTTTCGGGTTTAGGGTTCGGTTCTTGGCAGAATTCTGAACCCTTCCGAAAAGTCTCTGTAACTTTTAGGCTCCTTCTTGTGGTTTCTACAAAAGCGAGCTGCTGCGAGCTCCACATGTTCCCATCCTTCTTTCAGATAGGGTTTCAGGGTTTTAGGGTTTTAGGGTTTAGGGGTTTAGGGCTTTAGGATTTTAGGGTTTTAGGGGTTTAGGGCTTTAGGGTTTTAGGGTTTCAGGGTTTTTGCGTGAGCAGAGTGCGGCTTAGCTCCCTCTGGTGGCCCTCGCGCAACATTCTTTGCACGGACAGGGTGGCTCGACGCGAAGTGGCCGTTTAGGGGTGTATAGGGTTTAGGGTTGAAGGTTTAGGGTTTAGGGTTTAGGGTTTGGGGTTTAGGGTTTGGGGTTTAGGCTTGTCCCAGTATATCCAGTACTTTCCCCATGCGGAAGGTGGTGCATTCAAGTCTTGGCCTTTCTTTCTGAGGCGTTGGTGATGAAGTCTTGACCTTCGAGTTTGAGTCCATGCATACATTGAGACTCTGGGAGGCCCCCCATGAGCCATCCAGTTGTCTTCACCTACCTCTGGAGTGGACCCAGAAAAAAAGTATATACTTTTTAGGTATAAGTAGCTATAATGGGAACCCAAAACCAAAAAAGTATTAAAGTATAGTACTCCAAAGCCCAGTTCATAGTCTCGAGCCACAGATATTCTCAACAGCTCGTCACACAGATTGTCATCGCAGTCACGCTCCTTGTCATACCCACTCATCTCCTAAAATCCTATTTCAGCCCGGTTTAGGGTTTAGGGTTTAGGGATTGGGGGTTTAAGGAATACTAAAAACGATTCCCACAAAAGGCCCCCCCCCTCCTTTTCCCGAATAAAGACATCCGAAATCGGAAGAATCATTTCTTGCATGAGGGATCTTCGGGCTCCAGGATTTCAGGCTCCTGTCCCGAAGCCTTACTTGGAGGTTCATGGTACTTATTAGCCAATTATAACTGCACTTATAACTGTACTTATGACCTTATTAAGGCACTTGCGGGGCTTATAAGTGGGGCTAGAAGTACAGTCATAACTGGTTAATAAGTGCCATGAACCTCCAAGTATGCCCTGGGCCTGAGCGCGAAACCCTGAGTAAGGTTTTTGGGCTTAGGGTTTAGTGCTTAGGCGGGTTTAGGGTTGAGGATTTTTAGGATTTAGGGTTTAGGGTTTAGGGTTAGGATTTAGGGTTTAGGGCCTGGGGTTACTGGCTCAGGCTGCAGGGCTTGGAATGTGCTCGAAGCCAAGTCGCTTTTTCTGGGTTTGAAGGCCCCCCTGGCCCCCGCAAGACCGAAAACCCGAAGGCCCGAAGTCTAAACCCTAAACCCCAAAAAGCAACAGCAACCCTAAACCCTTAACCCTTAACCCTAAACCCTAAACCCTCAGCTACTGAGTTGGTGTCCAAGGCGCTGTCCCTGGAACTGTCCTTTCTCTGCGCGGCGGCCGACATCGGCTTTGGCTGCGCACAAGATCTTCCTGGGGGCCGCTAGGGTTTAGGGTTTGGGGTTTGGGGGGGTAGGGTTTAGGGTTTAGGGTCCAGGGTTTAGGGTTTAGGGTTTAGGGTTCCGGGCTTATAGGGTTTGGGGTTTCGGGTTTAGGGTTTAAGTTACATGGTCCCTGGGTATGGGCCCTTAGGCCCTTTTTTATCCCTTTATACTACCCTATTCAAGTCACGGGCCCATACATCAAAGCTCTTTAAAGGAGGTTAGGGACCATGTAACCCTAAACCCTAAACCCTAAACCCTAAACCCTAAACCCTAAACCCTAAACCCTAAACCCTAAACCCTAAACCCTAAACCCTAAACCCTAAACCCTAAACCCTAAACCCTAAACCCTAAACCCTATTCCATTAAAAGGGCCCATGGAACTACCCCTTAGAGCTCTTGGGGCTGCAGGGTCCTACGTGGGGGGTTTAGGGTTGAGGATTGATAGGGTTTAGGGTTTAGGGTTTTTTCGGGTTTAGGGTTTCGACTTAGGGTTTAGGATTTAGGGTTTAGGGTTATAGGATGTAGGGATTACAGTTTAGGGACTACCATTTAGGGCTTTGGGCTTAGGGTGCAAGGCTTAGTGCCTAGGCCAAGGTGAGTTAGGTGTACTTATAAGAGTCATCCCACATGTACCCCTTTGAGCTGGTAGGGTTTAGGGTTTAGGGTTTAGGGTTTAGGGTTTAGGGTTTAGGGTTTAGGGTTTAGGGTTTAGGGTTTAGGGTTTAGGGTTTAGGGTTTAGGGTTTAGGGTTTAGGGTTTAGGGTTTAGGGCGTCTCGCCGCGCCGCGGCAGTAGATGTCATGCGGAGATGGCGCCCCAACACACCCAGGGGGTGTGAGGGGGCGGCATATGTCGCGGCGGCATCTATTGAAGTTGGAGCCACCACAACCAGAAAGGTCGGGTTGTTTTGTTTTTCCCACCCCCTGCTTACGCAGGCATCCACCCAACTTTTCTCCTTTTAGGGTTTCGGGCTAATGCCCTAAATTCCCACTTCCCACCCCCATCCTTTGATCGGTTGGGTAGGAGGTTGCCGGTGGGGGGCCAGGGTTTTGGCCAGGGCCAGCAGGGCCAGGGACCAGGGGGGGGCCAGGTCAGGGGAGCCAGAAAACCCCAGAAAGGGTCAGGGCCGCGGCCAGGGGGGCAGGGCGGGAAAGGGGGGGTCAGGGGGGGCCAGGAGCCAAAAAAGGGGAAAGGCGGAGGTGGGGTGAGGGAAGGGCCAGGGGGGCCAGGGAGGGCCAGGAGGGGGGGGGGGGGGGGGGGTCAGGGTTTGGTAGTGGGTTTTTGGCAATCGCCCAGGCTCACGCTCCCGGAACAGGTCGCCAGGTTTAGGTTTCTTAATAATACTTGAGAATCGGTTAATCGCTGTCGGGTGTAGTGCTGGGTCCAGGCACCCTAGAAGAGGGTGGGTACGGCCTAAGCAGGCCTGGGTGGGAATTTAGGGTTTAGGGTTTAGGGTTTAGGGTATAGGGTTTAGGGTTTAGGGTTTAGGGTTTAGGGTTTAGAGTTTAGGGTTTAGGGTTTAGGGTTTAGGGTTTAGGGCCTGACCCGGGCTTTAAGGTTGGGGGCGTAAGGAACTCATCACGCCAAAGTCCAACCTTCCACCGCAAGACTTCAGAGCTCTAAAGCACACGCCTCGAGAGTTCTTTGGCGTCTTGGCAATCTAAATCCGAGACCCTAAGCCAAAAACCCTAAACGTGCAAGAAGACATAGACCCTAGACCCTGACCCTAGACCCTAGACCCTAGACCCTAGACCCTAAACCCTAAACCCTAAACCCTAAACCCTAAACCCTAAACCGAAACCCATATGTGGGCACATGAACCCTTAGAAAGCAAACGACAAGGAGCAATGAAGCGTTCAGCTCCGGGCTGCTGAAGGAACCTTGGAGTGTTTGAGGGTAGGGTTTAGGGTTTAGGGTTTAGGGTTTAGGGTTTAGGGTTTAGGGTTTAGGGTTTAGGGTTTAGGGTTTAGGGTTCAGGGTTTAGGGTTCAGGGTTCAGGGTTCAGGGTTCAGGGTTCAGGGTTTAGGGTTTAGGGTTTAGGGTTTAGGGATTAGGGTTTCATGTTTGGGGTTTGGGGTTTAGGGTACACAGGGTTTAGGGTTTAGGGTTTTAGGGTTTTAGGGTTTTTGGGGTTAAGGTTTTTTGAGCAACAGCGGCCTAGATACCCTTGCGCAAAGGCACTTGGGCACTTGTATAGACCATTCAAAGGTGTTTTGCAAGGTCGCTGCGTCATGGGCTTTGATGGGCATCTCCCTAAATCGCCTCAGGGGTTTTGTTGAAGTATTGCTGCTTCTATTGTGCTGCTGGTCTACTTCACGGACTAACACGCTTGGTTCGAAAACTCTGTCCTGGGCGATGTTTTTTCGCATGTCTTCAGATGCTCCTTGCTTTATCGCATCCTTGCCGGAACGGGTCGTTTTGCATACGGGCAAGTGCCCACACCCCCCCCCCCCCCCATTTCGGCTGCGAATGTGTCTGCAGCTTAGAAACCCTGTCCTGCCTGGAGAATTCGACGTTGTCCTGCACCCTCTGAACCATTGTCAAAAAGATACCCCCACGCCGACGCCAAAATACAAGAAACCCTGTAAATTACAATGCAAAACCACCCCCCGCAACTGAACCCGTAGAGGAAAACGGAAGTACCGCTACTGTACGTACCCCCAAAATACATACTCTATTCCAAAACCCAAAACCTTACACCCCTTACATACCCCTTAGTACTCTAATCCTTCTTGTAGGAATACCCAAACCCTAAACCCTAAACCTCAAACCCCTTGGGACAGTTTTCCCTTATTGGGTTTAAGAGGATAATTAGGAATATTTTCCAGAGGGCCATCCTAAGAGTAGAGCTGAAGAGATTTTAGGGGGTTTAGGGTTTAGGGTTCAGGGTTTAGGGTTTAGGGTTAGGGTTTAGGGTTTAGGGTTTAGGGTTTAGGGTTAGAGCCCTTGCAGCAGCAGCTCTCCAATGGAGCCCCGAAATCCATAACCCTAACAGCCACATGAGGGTGTTTGAAGGGCTTGGGGATTCGGGTTTCGGGTTTGGGGTTTGGGGTAGCCCTAAGCCCTAAACCCTAAACCCTAAACCCTACACCCTACACCCTAAACCCTAAACCCTAACTCTAGTCTACACCTCCAACTGAAACTCTGACAGGGGCACGGCAGGCGTGTGCGGCGAGGCAGATGGGCAGATCGCCCTGGTGAAGCCGGAGGTTTGGGGTTTAGGGTTAGGGTTTAGGGTTTAGGGTTTAGGGTTTAGGGTTTAGGGTTTAGGGCTTAGGGTTGAGGGTTGAGGGTTGAGGGTTTAGGGCCTTTAGGGGTTATAGTCCCTAAAGTCAATATCCCTAACTTCTAGATCCTAAACTCTACACCCCAAACCCCTAAACCCCAAGCCCCGAAACCCCAAACCCTAAAATCGAAACCCTGCTTCGGTATGTGGGCCCTTAGGTGCATGTATGTATGTATGTATATATATATATATATATGTATGCTACCCCCCCCCCCTCCCAAAACCTGCCATTTTATACTTGCTCCGATACTTTATCGTGATACGTGGCACGTTCCACAGATGGACCGACTAAAGAGTAAATCGGCCATGGCATGGAGCCGATTCAAAATTGAATCGGCCGATTCAATTTGAGTCGGCCCTGGAGCTGAAGGCTGAAGATTGAAGATTCTCAGGAACTCTTTTTGAGAATCTTCGATTTTCAATCTTCGGTTTGAGGATTTGAGGGTCGATTCAAAATTGGATCGGCCGATTCAAATTTGAATCGGCCCCAGCTTTGAAGATTTAAAATTGAAGATTCCCAGAAAGAGTTTCTGAGAATCTTCAATCTCCAATCTTCGGAGAGCGACCTCGAAATCGGCTTCCTGGCCATACCAGGGTTGCAGGGTGGTGCTTATTGAAAAGTGTCATACATTCATTCCTCCCCCCAGCTGGCGGCCACGAGCTGTTCAGGCATGAGAACGGAATGGACAGCCAAAGGAGAAGTCCAGAAAAGTTAGCCCTGCATTTGAAAGACCCTTGGCCCCAAAAACTTTACGTTGCCCACCTCCCCCCAGACCTCCCAGAGTTGCCAGGGCTTAAAGCCTCTCGGCTCAGGCGCTGCATCAGGCACCTGCGGAATGAGATACCAAAGTTACCCTAGCTAAATAAGCCCTAAATGTTGCGAAGTAGATGCCAAGTATCACAGAAATGTCAAGTTTTCCATACAACAGACACGAGCTCTACAGTTGTAGTAGTAGACCTTGCCGTTCAGGAGCTTCACCTTGAACCAAACCTCAGCCATCTTCTCCCAGAAGCGGACAACGCGGGGCCCCCCAGTACGGTATAGAGTTTAGGGCTTCGGGTGTAGGGTTTAGGTTTAGAGTTTAGGCTTTAGGGCTTAGGTTTAGTACAAATTACCAGACTCCTCGCAAAACGCCATATTGCGCACGGAGCCCAGATCGCTAGCCGCGCCAGCCTCAGGCTGCACCGGCAGGAACATAAGTTTAGGGTTGAGGGTTTAGGCGCCAAGTTTAGGTTTTGAGGTTTGTAGGTCTATGGCTTGCAGTTGGGTTTTCAAGTTTGAGGTTTACGGCTCAGGGTTCAGGGGGCGCCGCCTCCATCGGGGGCAGAGGCGCCTCCACTTCAGCCGCTGGCGGCTCTTCAGCCGGTGGCAGCTCATCAGGCAGAGGAGGCGGCGGGTCTTCAGGCACAGGAGGCGGTGGGTCTTCAGGCCTGTCCGCGGAACAACATCGGAGCCCCGCTTCAGAAAACCCATAAACCCTTGAAACCGTATACGGATGGAATTGAAACCTATTATTATTGAACCACCGGGGCTGGAGCTGGATTCTTCGCCGGAACCTGTAGGACTGAACCCTAAACCCTAAACCCCAAACCCGAAAAAAACACATCAAAAACTAGCACAGCGTGCAACTGGGCCACGACCTGGGGCTTGGGGCTCGGCACCATCGGCCCAGACTCGCCCCTAAACCCTAAACCCTAAACCCTAAACCCTAAACCCTAAACCCTAAACCCTAAACCCTAAACCCTAAACCCTAAACCCTAAACCCTAAACCAGCCCGCCGCTTCACACGGCCCTGGCCTCGCTGCTGCCACGACATCACTCGATCAGGCACAGGTTGCCATGGCAGATTCAACAACGAGAGTAGGGGTTTAGGGGTTTAGGGTTTAGGGTTTAAAGGGTGCTTAGCCCTGAGGTGGGTTACCCTGAATGCACCCTGAATGGGCTACGGTCTGAAGCCCAGGGGTCGATCAGGCCCTAAGCCTTCAACCTGACATGTGCTAAGCTCGCCCTGAAAGCCCTGAAATGGGTTGCGGCGGGCCTTGATTCAATGTTTAAAAGTCTCTTTGTTAGGGTAGTTTACGAAGCCGAAGATTGAAGATGGAAGATTCTCAGAACTCTTTCGGGGAATCCTCAATCTTAAATCTTCAAGGGGCCGATTCAAAATTGAATCGGCCGATTCAATTTTGAATCGGCCCTCACACTGAAAGATTGAAAATTGAAGATTCTCAGAAAGAATTCCTGGGAATCTTCAATCTTCAATCTTCAGTTGGAGGGCCGATTCAAAAATTGAATCGGCCGATTCAAATTTGAATCGGGTCCATCTGTGGAACGTGCCACGTATCACGATAAAGTATCGGAAAAAGTATGAAATGGCAGGTTTCTTTTTGTGGGGGAGGGGGGTACCATACAGATATATATATATATGTATATATATCTACATATATAGATAGCATAGTATGCATTATATATCCTATAAGCCTGCAATCCTAAACCCTAAACCCTAAACCCTAAAGCCTAAACCCCAAAGGAATATGGGTCGGCCTGGCCATCTGGCAGGTTGACGTTGGCGCCCCGCTTCTCCACCAGCGCGCGGAGCAGAATCTGCCAGCTCCTTGGAGCGACTCTTCTTGGTTTTCGGGGGGGTGTTTCTGTTTTTTTTTTTTGGGGGGGGGGGGGGGGGGTTGGATAGGGTTTAGGGTTTAGGGTTTAGGGTTTAGGGTTTCGGGTTTCGGGTTTTAGGGTTTCGGATTCAGGGTTTAGGGCTTGGTGCACTTTTGGGTTAGGGTTTCGGGTACAGGGCTAAGGGTTTAGGGTTGTCAGGAGATATGAGTTTAGGACTCACTGACCAACATCGCCCCCGAAGCCCTAAGCCCTAAGCCTTAAGCACCCTAAGCAACGAAAGCCCTAAGCCCTAAACCCTAAACCCTACAGCAATGAAATAGGTGGGGTGTGAGGCCTAGGCGTCCCTCGAGGCGTTTAATTACTGCACTTCCACTAAACCCTTAGTGTTTCAGGGGTAGGGTTTAGGGTTTAGGGCTTAGGTTTTAGGATTTACGGTTAGGGTTTAGGGTTTAGGGTTTAGGTTCAGGGTTCGGGTTTAGGGTTCAGCGTTTACGCCCCTTGTCAAGTTCTGTAAGTATAGCCTCTTGCGCCTCCTATGGGGAAAGGACCAGATGAACCCTTGCACCAGAAGGACGGGCCAAAGTGGGGGCCCAACCTGTCCTGGTTGGGATTGAGGATTTAGGCCCATAGCCCTATAGAGGATATGACATGAGGGGTGTTTGTTGAACCTCTGCTAAAGGCTTTCGGATTGCCGGCTTGCAGCGCACGCGCCTCAGGCCCTTACCTACAAACGCCAACACTGAAACCCTAACCCAACTAAAGCCGTTCAAATGAACCCGAAACCCAAAACAAGCCCTATGCATGTAAAGTATTCTATATATATATATATCACATATGTATGTCAATATATACACATATATACCCGAAGCACTTGTCAATTAAACCTGAAGCCGTATATGATCCAAAATCCTAGCACAGGTGCCTTAATTGGAATAGGGTCTTGGTGGGAGTCATACTGGTATACTTACATAGGGGCCATAAGGGAAGACCATTAGTTTGGGATGTTCCCCGTATACTAACAGTCCTTCATGGGGATTTTACTAGGGGGGGGGGGGGGGGGGGGGGTACTACAATCCCTACTAAGGGCTGTTAGTCTAAGGGGAACATCCCAACCATCAGTGCTTCTTCCGACCCCTAACCCTAAACCCTAAACCCTAAACCCTAAACCCTAAACCCTAAACCCTAAACCCTGATTCCCAAATTCTGCCAAGCGACGGGCCCATGTTGCCCGTCAGCGACACACAGGCGCGGGAGAGAAGCGTGCGGCCCTTCTCGTCCAGGCTGTCCTTGGCTCCAAGGAAGCTGAGGGTAGTTACACCCTAAACCCTAAACCCTAAACCCTAAACCCTAAACCCCAAACCCTAAACCCTAAACCCTACATGGTCTCTTACTTTGGGCCCTTAGAAGGGGTACCCCTTGTGTACCCCTGATATACCGTGTACAAATGAAGGGCCCATGCACCAGAACCCTTTAAGGGAGTTGTACGGTGTAGGGTTTAGGGTTGAGGGTTTAGGGTTTAGGGTTTAGGCGGGCTCGGGGCTAAAAGGGCTGAAAGTTGGGGAACTCAAGGTTGGGGAACTTACTGTTTGGAGGTGGAGGTTTTCCAGGACGTGCGAGATGTATTATGGTACCCCCAAAAGGGGTGATTTAGGGTTCAGGGTTTAGTGTTCGGGGTTTAGGATGTTGATGTCTAGGATGACCCTTAAGTGCACCCAGCCTATCTGAGGGTTTGGTTGGGCTGACTGTCTTCTGACCTTCTGGTTTTTTGGGCTTTGAGGTTCCTTTCTGACAGCTGCCAGGGCAGCATGCAGGACGCCGAAGCGGTGTTTTATGCTCGTCGTGGTGGCCGACTCCAATGGCAGAAAATGGCTCAGCTTTGTCGTTCTGGTAGGCGCTGATCAAGTTCTTGGCGATATTCCCGAAGAGAAGTCGGCATACAAGGTTGTCGGAGAATGATAGCGCCCATATCAATCTCCACTTGCCTTGCTTTCTCTTCTTGCCGGAGTGTGCTTCTTGGTTCACGATCGGATCCTCCTTATGCCACAAGTGTTTAGGGCTTAGGGATTATGGGTTAGGGCTTAGAGTTTAGGAGTCAAACCCTAGACCCTAAACCCTAATCCCTAAACGGGTGGACCTCGACTCCTCGGCCGAGAGTCCAGAGTCTGGTGTGGACATGCGCAAAGGAGATTCTAGGGTTTAGGGTTTAGGGTTTAGGGCACCATGAAGCCCAACAAGCCCCCAAACAGCCCTTAGCCTGGGCTCAGAGGGCTTCGGGTTGATTCAGGGCCGAGGTTGAGGGACCTGTAGGCCCACTAAACCCCTAAACCCTACCTCAGACCCGGCCAATCGCGATTTTCCTCCAGGGTTCTCATAAAAACCTCAAACCCCAAACCGCAAACCCTGAACCCTAAACCCTAAACCCCAAACCCTGAACATTAAACCCTAAACCCCTAAACTTAGGTTTAGGGTCTACAGGGCTTAGGGCGTGAATCTTACAGTTTTGGCCCAAAACCCTATCGAACTTGTAGATCTAGCCTGGAAAACCCTAAACCCTGAACCCTAAACCCTAAACCCTAAACCCTAAATCCTAAACCCTAAACCCGGCCGCGGTGCGGGCTGGATAGGGCATTCCGACACGTACCAGGCCGCCAGCGCGGAGTGGCTCTTCAGCAGGGCGACGTCCACCGGGGCATTCCTTGCTGCACCCGAGGTTTTAGGGTTTGTAGGGTGTAGGGTGTAGGGTGTAGGGTTTAGGGTTTAGGGTTTAGGGTTTAGGGTTTAGGGTTTAGGGTTTAGGGTTTAGGGTTTAGGGTTTAGGGTTTAGGGTTCAGGGTTCAGGGTTTAGGGTTTAGGGTTCTCCAACAGCCCAAGGGGAAAAAGGTTGAAGTCTATTTCTCCTACTACTAGTTGGCAACCCAAGAAGTTTAAAGTTCAACTGTTGGCTCAGTAGGACTACGTGTGGAGGGTTTAGGGTTTGGGGTTTGGGGTTTTAGGGTTGAGGGTTTAGGGTTTAATTAGGGTTTAGGGTTGGGAAGAAGGTCTTAGCAGTTAAACTACACTGAAGTTTTGAGGGTTTAGGGAGGGAAGGTCCCGAGAATCCAGCGGGCCAGACGAACCCCTCTCAGACTCATCCAAGTGAAGATCCCATGCGCCACAGGAGTCAGTAGGGGAGTCCTGACAACATTGAGAAAAGCTTTTAGAGTTGAGATGTTCCCCCTTACACTAACAGCTCTTAATAGGGATTCTAGTAACCCCTATTTATAATCCCTATTCAGGACTGTTAGTATAAGGGGGAACATCCAAGTTTAGGGTTGAGGGTTTAGGGCCTTCTTGTGGGTGGGCGGCATTTCAAGAGTAGTCCATCTCGTTACAGACCTGGTAGCACACCCCAAGGCCCCGAAGCCCTGAAAACGCGCAAGCCTCGACTCCGCTCCCTAGGGTTTAGGGTTTAGGGTTTAGGGCCATTCAACAGCCAACTTGAAACACTTAATTACACCCTAAAACCTTCTCACCCTCAAGGTTCCCTTAAACCCTGAAGCCTTTGTAGCCCTCAAGCGCTTTGGTGCCGAAAGCTTAAACCTAAACCCGGAGTCTAGGGTTCAGGGCTTAGGGCTTAGGGCTTCGGGCTTCGGGCTTAGGGTTTAGGGCTTAGGGTTTCCGGGCCCTGATTTGCTGGTGCAGCTTTGGCTCCGCCACCTGTTCTGCATGTCCGGATCATGCCCGCACTTCACCAGAAGCTCGGCGATGTCCTACCCCCCCCCACCCCGCGCCCCCGGCTCAGGAGGTAGGGTTTAGGGTTTAGGGTTTAGGGTTTAGGGTTTAGGGTTTAGGGTTTAGGGTTTAGGGTTTAGGGTTTAGGGTTTAGGGCTTAGGGCTTAGGGCTTGGGGTTTAGGGTTTAAGGTTCAGGGTTTAGGGTTGAGGGTTCGGGTCCAGAGTTTAAGGCTCGGAGTTCAGGGTTCAAAATGAGGGGGCCTCGGGCAACCCGAGTTCTAGAGACCCATGAACCTCCAAGCAGGATCGCAGGGATTTCTGGCCTTCGGGCGTTTGGGATTCGTAGGGTCGAGGGCCGTTTTCGGTCAGGGTTCAGGCACATTTTGGGGGGCCCTAAACCCTAAACCCTAAACCCTAAACCCTAAACCCTAAACCCTAAACCCCGAACCCTAAGTATACGGCTTGGGCTTCGTAAGGCTCAGGGTTTGGGACATCTGCTCGACCCATGACTCAAGACCGACCCATTCCACCTTAGCTTGGTTGCCCACTACCCTGGCCCCAAAAAGTTTAAACTTTGCTTCTAGTAGGGGTCTAGTATACCCAAAAAGTTTAAAGTTCACCTATTGGGCTCCTGAGTTAGACAGCAAACTCCCCCCCCCCCCCCTCCACCCCCCCTCCCCCCTCTCTAAGCCCGAAGAGTCAGAGTTGAAGGTTGAGGGTTTAGGGCTAGAAGACTTGAGCCTTCAATCCGAAACCCTGCGCCCTAAACCCTAAACCCTAAACCCTAAACCCTAAACATTAAACCCTAAACCCTAAACATTAAACCCTAAACATTAAACCCTAAACCCTAAACCCTAAACCTTAAACCCGACACCCTGGTCAGCGACTGTCCTTCCAGCCGTAGGCCAAAGCGTAGTGGAGTGGGCTGTTGCCTTCACGCTGCTGGCCGGAGGAAAGTGGGGCTTACCCAGGCCCACAAACGTATTACAGGGTTTAGGGTTTAGGTTTTAAGGTCTGATAAGCCCGTGAAGTGCCCGAATATGGTTATACGTACAGTTACAAGTGCAGTTATAATTAGTTAATAAGTACCGCCAACCTCCAAGTACACGGGGCTTGCCTGGTGTTGTGAGACCAGCTATTCCATGCACGACCATTCTGCATGGGGCTCTTGAGGGCTTACGGTTTGGGGTTTAGGATTGAGGGTTTAGAATGATTACCCGGAACCGAAAGTCGGGTTGTAAGGTGTGTTTTAAGTTCTGGCGTTTTAAGTTCTGGGGTCGGGGCTTCTGAAACCCGAAACCGTAAACCCGATAAACCCCAAACCGGAAGTGTTTAGGGTTTAGAGTTTGTTCAGGGTTCAGGGTTCAGGGTTTAGGGTTGGGGTTTAGAGTTTAGGGTTTAGGGTTTGGGGTTTAGGGTTTAGGGTTTAGGGTTTAGGGCCGTTGGGGCCTGAGGTGTCGCACTTGTCGACAATCGCGCGGCGGTGGAGCCTCGGCTGGTGCATCGAAGCCACACCGGGTTGAGGGTCGGAGGCTTTAGGGGTTTAGGGCTTAGCGTTTAGGGTTTAGGGTGGGGAGATTACGGCTTTAACTTCCAGGGTTGCGGCGCCTTTATGTTTAAATGGAACCATATAAACTTCAATGGGTGCATCTGGAAGGACACTCAAGGTACACCTAGCGTATCAATGTACGGGCTGCGGGACAGCGGCTCGGGCCCCGAGTGCCCTAGTTTATCGGGTTTAGGGTTTAGGGTTTAGGGTTTAGGGTTTAGGGTTTAGGGTCCTAAACCCTAAACCCCTAAAACAAACCTTTTTTCAGGGCTTAAGGGTTTAGAAGGGTTGTCATGGTTTGGGGGGTTGAGGGTTCAGGGGATTTCGGACTCTCGCTGGCTTTCGGGCCTACTATCATAGAGTCACCTCTGACCTTTGTCTAAACGGGGGGGACACGGGCCTGAACCGGCTTACGTGGGTTTAGCGTTGAGGTTTCGGGTTGAAGGGACTCCGGTTTGGCGTTTAAGTTTGAAGGGGCTCAGGTTTCGGGGCACATCGCACATTCCCGACAGGTACTCTAAGGCTTTGCTTTTGCTTTTTCTATGTTATTCATTTTTTTTGTTTGGGGGGGGGTGGGGGGTGGGCTCTGGGTTTAGGGTTTACAAGGTTCCAGCCCATCATGGCATATGCAAAAAGTCTGCCAAATGCCCACCAGGAAGCAAGTGTGAGACCAGGACAGTGTGCCCATTCCTGGCAAGCAGCGGAAGAACACCCCTAGCAGCTTCAAGCCTAAACCCTAAACCCTAAACCCTAAACCCTAACCCCTAAACCCTAAACCCTAAACCCTAAACCCTAAACCCTTAATGGCCTCAAAACCTGCCTGAAAGCCCCTAGCACCATGAAAGCTTACCCCTCAGAGCCTTAAACCCAATTTCTGGCTAAAGAAGAAAAAAACACCTTAAACCCTTGCAACCCTAATTGAACCCAAAACCCGACATTCCCAAACCCGAAATCCCGATACAGGGTCCTTAAGGGGGGGGGGGGGTCAATTGTACCTAGAAAACCTTAATTAGGGAAGCTTAGGGAGCCTTAAAAAGTAGGGAGTAGGGGGGCATGGGGGGAACCTTGGGTTACATACCCTAAACCCTAACTTGGCTGCACTCAGGAGGGTAGCTATAAATTAAACTCTTAGCTGCCTTAATACGAAACCCAATAAACCCCAAAAAAGGTAAGGATCTAAAGTTACAGTAAAGTACCACAAAGCTAAGCATCCCTAAGCCCTAAACCCTAAACCAACCCTAACCACCCCCCCCCCTTCCAACTCAAAAAATCGGCTCCAACTCTGCCGTTAAAAACACTCGAACGTAGAGCTTCAGTTCGAAGTTGAATGGGGCACTTTGGGGTGTAGGGTTTAGGGTTTAGGGTTTAGGGGTCTGAACCCTAATTAAAACCCTAAACCCTTCTCCCCGACGCCCGTAGAGGGCTTAAAGGGCTTATGCCACTTAAGTTTCAAGTGGTTTGGTTCGGCTTCTTCCGGCATGGCAGGTCAGCAAAAAAAAGGCGCCCCTTTGGGATGAATGGCTTGACTTTAAACGGCCAACCCTGGATGTGAGTTAGAGGGATTCCCTTACATGAGGACCTACTTTCGGACACCCCCCCCCCCCCCCCCCCCCCCCCAAATCAACCCTCAACCCTAGAACCACCAAACACCTCAACCCTGAACCCATAGCCCTGAACCCTAAACCCCAGCCCTCTATCTCCCAAACCCATCTAATTAAGCCCCTTACGCCCTTTGCATTTTAGAGATTTAGGGTTTAGGGTTTAGGGTTTCAGCCCTAAGCCCCGAAAAAGCCTCCTGAGTCCATTTACAAACCTTCTACGCCTGCAAAAATCCACTCCAGAAAGCATCGTGAACCCCCGAATTAGAAATGCAAGCCCGAGATCCTCTCATGCCTCGATGAGCCCTGCCAAACCACTGTACAACCCCAAAACCCTAAACCCGCAATGCCCTAAACCCCCAAAACCCCTAAACTCCTAAACCCCTAAATCCATAAAACCCCTGAAACCCTCAACCACGATGCCACACAGAGTCGGCCGCCCAAGCAATATAAACCCCAAACCCCTCAAAACCCCCTAAAAACGTTCAAACCCCTAAAGCCCTAAAGCCCTCAATCCCGAAACAAGAAATGAGGCTGCCCTAAACCCTAAACCCTAAACCCTAAACCCCTAAAAGCCCTCAATCCCGAAACAAGAAATGAGGCTGCCCAAGGCTCATGACGGCCAGCATCAGCGGGGAGCGGCCCTGTTTGTCGCACTTGTGCCTGCGAAGATGAAGGGCTTAGGGTTTAGGGTTTAGGGTTTAGGGTTTAGGGTTTAGGGTTTAGGGTTTAGGGTTTGGGGTTTGGGGTTTGGGGTTGGGGTGTAGGGTTTCGGGTGTAGGGTTCAGCAGATCATGTACTAGCTTTGGGTCCACGAAGGTTTGTGCACATGCCCACGAAGGTTTGTGCCCATGCCCACCAATGTTTGTGCCTAGCTGGCCGGCAAGGCACAGATTTTAAGCAGAAACGTTCGTGGGCATCGGCACAAACCTCCCTGGGAATAGGCACAAACTTTCCGGGAACCCGAAGCCTTAAACCCTAAACGAAGGTTTGTGCCCGTTGTAGGCGCAGACACAATCTGGTCGGCATAGTGCCAATGCCCACGAAGGTTTGTGCCTATGCCCACGAATCCAATACGGTGTGTATATCTATGTATGTATATATATATATATGTACTTATTTGTTTATATTTAGTAAGAGAGGTTTAGGGTTTAGCCAAGACCCAAAGCCCCAAGGCCCCAAACCCCAAACTCTCACACCCCCAAACCCTGGAAACCTAAACCCTCCTAAGCCCTGTAACCCTAAACCCGCAACCCCTAAGCCCCTAAACCCTAAATCCTAATCCGGCAACTAAACTGAATGCCCCAAAGCTCCCAGCATCAATGGCTCAGGTAGGGTTCAGAGTTTAGGGCTTGAAGTTCAGGGTTTGAGGGTGTACGCCTCGCGCGCCCCGAACAACCTGCCGGACTTCAAAAAAAACAGGGGTCTCACTCAAAGCCCTAAGCACTATATAAGCACTAAACCCCAAACCCGACCCGAAACCCCACCCTCAACCCCAAACCCCTAAACCTAAACCTCATAACCAAAAACTACCCTCAAACCCGAAACACTCAAAACCCTTGACCCGAAACCCAAAACCATACTCTAAACCCTAACCCCTAACCCCTAAGTCCTAAACACAAAGCGGGGTGCTACAAGCCTCCAGGCGAGCGAGGCGGGAATGGAGCATCGGACTCTGTGTTTGGGAGGGGGCCTTCGGGTTTAGGGTTTAGGGTTCAGGGTGTCGGGTTTAGGGTTTAGGGTTTCGGGTTTAGGGTTTGGGGGGGGTTTCTTTGGGGAGGCCGTCTGTTGGACTTGGGGTCCAGACCTTAGGGATGACGTCTCTTGCATCTAGAGTTAGAGTTCAGGGTTTAGGGTTTAGGGTTTAGGGTTTAGGGTTTAGGGTTAGAGGTCAGGGTTTACACGGCCCAAAAGGGCGTTGTCCGAAAAGAGATGAATGCCGGGCCAGTTGCAGAGTCACCGGAGCATCGTTCAGCAAGAACATGGCCATGTCCTCGCTGTTACAAAGGCAGGGTGGGGTTTAGGGTTTAGGGTTTAGGGTTTAGGGTTTAGGGTTTAGGGTTTAGGGTTTAGGGTTTAGGGTTTAGGGTTTAGGGTTTAGGGTTTAGGGCTTAGGGCTTAGGGCTTAGGGTTTAGGACTTAGGGTTTAGGGTACAGCCTGCATAAGGATAGGGTTTTGGGGGGAATGTTATGGTATCATTACAAAGAGACCAAGACAAGGGGTTGTCTGGGCGCTGGGTCCTCGATCCTGCCCCAGGGCACTTCAGACCCCAAAGCCCTGTGCCAACCCTATGCCAAACACTAGACCCAGTGACTCGGAAACTTACTTCTCCAATAACCAAGGGGAAAAAAGGTTAAACTTTAATGTTCCTACTAAATAAGGAAACCCAAAAAGTTTAAAGTTCAACTAAAGGCGAAGTAAGGAAAATGGAGAGGGTGCGCTCAAGCTGTGATGATCGCAGCATATCATGCAAAGCTGCCCATGGTCACTGAGTTCAGGGCTTAGCTGGCTTAGCTACTATCTGCCTTGAGTCAGAGTCTAAAGTTGCACTGTTTGCGTGCGTATGCGTGTACCCTTACATATACAGCTTGCCGGTTTGGACGCCTCGGGTGGAGCGTCCCCGGTTTGGTGGTCCTTTCTTGGCTTTCGGATGTTCAGGGTTGGGTTTCAGGCATGAGCACACATGGAAACAGTTCGCTCAGCACCGATAGTCAGTATGCACTACTTGTCTTTACATAAGTAAGGAAAACATACGAATGAAACACAAACAAAAGAGACCAAAATGATGCTACGAACCATAACACAATACTGTATCCTCACTCAATCCCCCGGAACCCGATATGGGGGTTTCCGAAAATAGGGGCGACCTCTTGGGGGTTCCTTCGAAAGGATTCTATAGTATTTTGGGGTATAAGGGGTACCCCTATTTCCGGAAATCCCAAATCTCAATTGCCCAAGGCCCTCTGTCCATATCGCCCATTGCACAAGCTTCGTGGAGCGCGTTGCGCTGAGACCTCGGGTTTCGGGGTTCAGGGGTTTAGGGTTTCGGGGTTTAGGGTCTAGGGTTTAAAGGGTTTAGGGGGTTTTGGGGGTTTAGGGTGCCGACGTCTTGGCCGCAGGGCTTCTGAAAGGCGTGTGGTCAGAGAAGTTGGAGGTTCTGGGTTGACTCCTAAACCCTAAACCCTACGCGCTAAACCCTAAGCCCAACCCTAAGCCCAACCCTAAACCCTAAACCCTAAACCCTAAACCCTAAACCCTAAACCCTAAACCCTAAACCCTAAACCCTAAACCCTAAACCCTAAACCCTAAACCCTAAACCCTAACCCCTAAACCCCTAAACCCCTAAACCCCTAAACCTCGAACCTGGGGTCGAAAGTTTAGGGTTTATAGCTTGGCTGCACTCAGGAGGGTAGCTATAAATTAAGCTTTTGGCTGCCTTAATAAGAAACCCAATAAACCCAAAAAAAGGTAAGGATCTAAAGTTACAGTAAAGTACCACAAAGATAGGAGATATCAGGCTTGAAGTGCCCGTTTGTGGTGCTTTGTTGGCAACGTCAGCGTTCGCGTGGCAATCCCCGGAAACCAGACGGGGGTTTACGAAAAGAAGGGACCCTTAATGTAGACCCCCCATATAGTAGGATCCCCTTGTAATGATAATGAGGACCCCAATAAGGTACCCCAAATTTCGAAAACCCCCAGATAGGTTGAGGCCCACATGTGATAATGTACTTTTCAGTCGAGGCTTCGCACGAAGCCCTAAACCCTGTGTGTGAGCACGGTTTACTCAGGTAATTTTTAGGCAGCACGGGGCTGTATACTTGCGCTGTTTGGGTTTCAGGTTCAGGATTTCTGGTGACCCTAAGCCTCATAAACCTTAAACTTGAAAGTTAAAGGTCTTCAAGCCTGCGGGTCTTGCCGCGCAGATAGAGCGCAAAAATAGACAACCTTGAGACCAAACAACAGGTCAACCGAATCCTGGCCACCCTAATGATCCCCCCTTGTATGTTTTAGGGTTTGGGCTTTAGGGTTTCGGGTTTGGGGTTTAGGGTTTCGGGTTTGGGGTGTAGGGTTTGGGGTTTAGGGTTAGGGTTGGGATGTTCACCCTTATACGAACAGTCCTTGATAAGGGTTTTAATAGGGGGTACTAGAATCCCTATTAAGGACTGTTAGCATGCGGGATCCCAATCTCCTGAAACCCTGAAATGTGGGGATGTACGAAAAGACGGACCCCTGATTTAGATTCCCTAATAGGAGGATCCCCTGAGAAGTACCCCAATAAGGTACCCCATAAATATCGAAAACCCCGAAAACCCTAAACCCTCAACCCTAACCCTAAACCCTAAACCCAAAACCCCGAACACTCCTGAAACCCTGAAATTTGGAACTTTAAACCCGCCGCCACCTCCCGCAAGTGTGGAAATCTGATGTCCCTCGTGCCTTTCCTTCAGCCTCCAAGCCAGAGCTAAGACCCCAAACCCTAAACCCTAAACCCTGATCCCTAAACCCTAAACCCTAAACCCTAAAATCTAAACCCCAAACCCCCCATCTCGACCAGCTCTCACTCGCAGCCTGGTTACGAAGACAAGGCCAGCTGCCAACTGGGCTTGGGTTTCTTGGTCGCCTTCCTTGGATGCTTTTTGTTGGATGTGTTTGTTTAGGGTTTAGGATCTAGGGTTTAGGGTTTAGGGTTTAGGGTTTAGGGTTTAGGGTTTAGGGTTTAGGGTTTAGGGTTTAGGGTTTAGGGTTTAGGGTTTAGGGTTTAGGGTTTAGGGTCTAGGGTCTAGGGTTTAGGGTTTAGGGTTTAGGGTTTAGGGTTTAAGGTTTAGGGTTTAGTGTTCCTTGGATGTCATTTTAGTTTACTTTTTCTGTTGGAGCTGTTCTTAGGGTTTAAGAGTTATAGGCGTGCCGGCTTTCCGGGACATAGGCTTTAGGGTCCTTACTTCTCAGTTTCCCCCCTCCCTCAAACAAATAATGGCCTAAAACCCCTCAACCCTCAAGCGTCTTGAAGGCTATATACTTCGGGGGATCTTGGTCCCAGAGTGAGCCCAAAAGCAAAGACTTGGGATTTCGGTGTCAGGGTTTGGGGATTAGGCCTGTAAAAAACTGTGGTAGCCCTTGCCTGCCAGCGCAAAGTCTTCGCAGCTGCACAGCCAGCTCGTGTGTGCGAGGAGTGCCCGCGTGCTGTCTTCGCTCATCTTCAGACACCAGAACTTCTGTGGCAGTCTAGGGTTTTTGGGTTTAGGGTTCGGGGTTTAGGGTTTAGGGTTCGGGGTTTAGGGTTTAGGGTTTAGGGCTGCCTAAAGGCCGGGGTTGGGGCCCCAGCGTGCTTCTCACCACTAAACCACGAGGCCTTGCAGAACCATATGCCGCGATTGAGCAGCGTCCGAGGGCCGCGACTGGTATAGGGTCAGTCAAATCCTATTGAAGAGTGGTGCAGGCAGTTGCAGTTTGAGCATCAAAAGAGCCGCGACTGGCTCAGAAGGTCGTGGAAGTGCAGCGCCCCACCAGGAACTCCACCCAAAGGTAACGGGAAACATGAGGCCCACTCTGGGTCCGACACTGCGAACTCTTAGACGGGCTTCAGGGTTTGGGATTTGGGGCTTATAGGGCTTAGGGCCGAGGGCTTACGACTTAGGGTTTCGGGCGTAGAGTTTCGGGCTTAGGGTTTCGGGCATAGGCTTTAGGGTTTAGGATTTAGGGTTTCGGATTAGTTCAGGAATTGGCGCTCGGGCTTGGGGTTTAGGGGTGTGTAGGGTTTAGGGATGTGTTGGGTTTAGGGGTTTGAGAGACCCTGTATGCTCGGGGCTCTGAAAGCTCAGAGGCAGTTCTGAAGCACCCCCCCCCACCAAAAAAAAAGACAGCTAAACATAAGAAATAGCCATGTTGACAACAATAAGGAAAGTAACGCTCCCGACAAGTTGAATTCCGGATTTCTCCTGACGCCCAACCAGCCCCCAGAACCCAAACCCCTAAACCTCAAACCTTGGAAATTGAAACCCTGAAGCCCTGCAACTCTCAACCCCAACCCACCAAAACTAAACCCTAAAGCCCTAAGCCCTAACACCCCCAACCCCCCTAAAACCCTAAAGCCGAAAAAACCTAAACCCTGCCCCCTAAACCCTAAACCCTGAACCCTATACCCTAAACCCCCCAGCAAAAGTTCCACGGACTCGAGACTTAGAGACTGCGAGGGTGCAGGGTTGAGTCTGGCCTCGGGGAAAGGGAAGTTTAGGGTTTAGGGTCTAGGGTTGAAGGTTTAGGATTTAGGGTTTAGTTTTTAGGATTCAGGGTTTTGTTTAGGGTTTAGGGTTTAGGGTTTAGGGTTTAGGGTTTAGGGTTTAGGGTTTAGGGTTTAGGGTTTAGGGTTTAGGGTTTAAGGTTAGGGTATACTCAGGGTTCAGGGTTTCGGGTTAGTGTTCATAGGGTTTAGGGTTCAGGGTTTAGGGTTTAGGGTCTAAGGTTTGGGGTTTAGGGTCAAACCCTGAAGCCCCAAAACCGTAACATGCCCATAACCCTGAATCCCGATAACTAACCCTAAAACCCTACAACCCTAAAACCCAAAAACGCTACAACCCAACACCTACTTTTTCGTAGATAAAGTCCCTGAGCTGATTCTTAGCAACCTACAACCAAGTAGGTTTTACCTAAACCCTAAGCCCTAAACCCTTACAAAGTAGGTTGTGGGGGCTCTTCAGGCACGCCTGATGTGGCCCTTTAGTTCACAAACCCTGAACCCCTAAAACCCTGAACCCCAAGACCAAAAACCCGTATAAATCCTGAACCCTTGAACCCTAAAAACCCTAAAACCCCAAAACCCCAAAACCCTAAAACCCTAAAACCCAAAAACCCTAAAGCCCTAAAGCCCTAGACCCTAAGGCCCTAAACCCTTAAACCCCAAAACCCTATAAACCCTAACCCTAAAACCTTAAACCCTAAACCCCAAACCTAAAACTCCAAAGCCCTGAACCCTAGACCCTAAACCCTAAAACCCTAAATCCTAGAACCCAAAACCCAAGACCCTAAAACCAAGAACCCAAACCCAAAACCCTAAAACCCTAGAGCCATTGACCCTAAACCCTAAAACCCTGCCGAAAACCCTGCACCCTAAACCCTAAACCCTAAACCCTAAACCCTACATAAACCCTATACCCCAAGTAAGCTCGGGCTCTTTCCCTTCTTCGCGGGCGGGGGAGCCGCGGGTTCGGACTTGGACAGGTGCTCCACCAGCCTGGTCTGGCCACGGAAGTTTGAGGACTTCGGTGGTTTAGGGTTTAGGGTTTAGGGTTTATTTAAGGTTTAGGGTTCAGGGCTTCGGGTTTAGGGGTTTTAGGGGGTTTAGGGGGGTTTAGGGCGTTTAGGGGGGTTAGGGGGTTTAGGGGGGTTGAGGGGGGTTTAGGGGGGTTGGGGGGTTTAGGGGGTTTAGGGGGCTTAAGGGGTTTAGGGGGGTTTAGGGGTTTAGGGGGGTTTAGGGGGTTTAGGGGGGTTTAAGGGGTTTAGGGGGTTTAGGGGGTTTAGGGGGTTAAGGGGGGTTTAGGGGGTTAGGGGGGTTTAGGGGGTTAGGGGGGTTTGGGGGGTTAAGCGGGTCTAGCGTCGATTTCATTCCGAGGAGCTCATGCAATGCCTCGGTGGCTCCGGCTTGCACTGCCAAGTGGAAACCTCAGGGACCCCAGCATGTCGTACAGACTCTACCTGGGACTCGATGTACCTATAGACAGATTACGTAGTAGTAACCCTAAACCCTAAACCCTAAACCCCAAACCCTAAATTAGTAGGTATGGCCCATAACACTGGAGGTAAAGAGGGTCACAGGTAGGACCTTTGGATTCAGGAAGTGGAGATTACATGGGCCCTGTCCGTACTACAATAAGAGAGCCCCCATGGCTAGATAGGAAAAAGTATCGTGCCGGGGGGCTGCAAGGACCCCTCAAGCCCTAAACCTTATACCCTAAACCCTAAGCCCCCTACTAAACCCTAAACCCCAAACCCTACTACACCCGAAACCCTAAACCCTACAAAACCCTAAACCCTACTAAACCCTAAACCCTACTAAACCCTAAACCCTAAGCCTTTAACCCTAAACCCTCAACCCAGGCCAGGGGCTGTTCTTCTCGCAGTAGCGCGCCATGGGATCTGCTTTGGCAGCCAGGAGTCGCGCCACGCACCTCATGGTTTTTGGGGATTCGGTCTAGGTTTTAGGGTTTAGGGTTTAGGGTTTCGGGTTTCGGGTTTCGGGTTTAGGGCTTTCAGGGCTTTTAGGGCTTTTAGGGATTTAAGGGTTTAGGGTTTGGGTTTAGGGTTTGCTGACAAGGTACAAAACGGAAAACAGCATTCACCAAAGCACGGGACGGTTGAATATCTTCTGCGCTGCTGTTGAAGTTGCTTCTTTTGTTCCGCAGTTTCCTAGAAGTAGAAACACGTAAGGAAACAGCCTTTGCCTGAACTAGAGAAAAAGGCGCACACAAGCTATCTCATCGTCTCGAGAGTTTTTTCAAGAGCCAATCATTGTCAACCTTTGCGGAGTGAACCCGTTAGCGCCCCAACTGCCCCAACTGCGAAGGCTAAGGGCCAAGTGGTGCACTCCGTGGGGTTCTCTAGGCTTGTGGGTTCACGTGTTTGGGGGGTTGCTGCACCTCACCCCAAGCCCCACACTATGCCGCAAGCTGCTGTTAACCCAAAACCGAACCTTTAAAGGCCTGCGCCCTGAAGCCTGTCCGTCGTGCATGCAACCAACAGCCTCAAGCTCAGAGGCCTAAACCCTGAACTCTGTAAAAACCCCAAACAAATGCCCTGAACAAACACATACCCTCAACAAAAAGTATAAACCCTAAACCCTAAACCCTAATCGCTTCCCCCTAATACTAAAACCACCCCCAATTTATTTATATATATATATATATATATATTATTTTCCCGGACCCTGCCGGCACCCAGCCCAATACTAAACCTGTTTGAGAATTAGGGGGGGGGGAGGGGTTCAGGTCCTTCGCCGTTGAGTTGAGCCATTAGGGGTTTCGGAATGCAGGTTTTAGGATTTAGGCACCCCCTAATTTTAAATATTTTTCGGGCCCAGGGGAATTTCAGAATTAGGGAGGGGGGGGGGGGGGGGGAGGCGGGGGACGGATTTAGTATCAGGGGGAAGGGATTAAACCCTAAACCCTAAACTCTAAATCCTAAACACTAAACCCTAAACCCTAAACCCTAAAAACAAAACAAAATCGCTCCCGCGCCTCGGTCGGTTGGCCCGGCAGGCCACCATCAGGGCGGTGAGGCCCTTGCCTATAGGGTTTAGGGTTTGGGGTTTAGGGCTTCTTAGGAATTGAAGTACCCAACAAATTGAAAACATGTTTCCAAACATCTCTAAGTTGCTGTCCGCCCGGTGGGGGGACATGCCGGCGCTGAGCAGTACCTGGATTCGTGGGTTTAGGGTTTAGGGTTTAGGGCTTAGGGCTTAGGGTTGAGGGTTTAGGGTTTAGGGTTTACGGCTGAGTAGAGCCTGGAGTTATAGGGTTTAAGGGTTTAGAGGGTTTCGGGTTGAGTCTTAGGGTTAAGGGCTTCGAGGGCTTAGGGTTCAAAAGTTCGAGGACATGGAAACCCTGAAGCCCAAAAGCCCCCAAGCCCTGAACTCCAAAACGCTTACAATCCCCCAAACCGCCAAACTCCACTCCAAACTCCAAAACCTCTCCTAAACCCTAAACCCTAAACCCCAAACCCCCATTTCCGAAATGTCTAAACATCTGAACTCCAAAGCCCGCCTAACCCTCCCAAAAAAATCAGGGTTTAGGGTTTAGGGTTTAGGGTTTAGGCCCCTTGATTTGGGTCCCTTGTTATAAAACCCGTATATGCACTATACATAATGAGGGCCCATACTTCGGATCCCTATAAGGGCCCATTGTTCCAACCTGAGATAAAACCACACAACCCTAAACCCTAAACCCTAAACCCTAAACCCTAAAACCCTATACTAAGGGCCTTGAACCTCCCTCCCTTAAGAACCCTACAAAGGAAGCTTCCGCGGCCTCGAGGGGTTCCTCGGACTCGCAGACGGCGGCGTAGTGGACCAGCGTTCGCAGCTCCTGGTCCTTGTCGGGGTTTAGGGTTTAGGGTTTAGGGTTTAGAGTTTAGGGTTTAGGGTTTAGGGTTTAGAGTCTCGCGTTTAGGGTATAGAGCTTAGGAGTCACTTACTGTTCAGGGTTTAGGGCTTCGGGTTAGGGTTTGCAACCCCTAGGTATCCATGTACCTACCTCATCACTGCGGTGCATATAGTATAGGGCTTACGGGCTTTGTTGGAGTCTAGGGGGCTTGGGGATTCAAAGCTTACGGGGTCCTGGGATCTTGATGTTAGGCTTTCGGGTTTGTGGGGTTTATCTATAGGGATTATAGGGATTACTGGGTCTGTAAGGATTTTTTTTGGGTTTATTTATAGGGATTATAGGGATTACTGGGTCTGTAAGGATTTTTTTGGGTTTATGGGATTTAGAGCTAGGGGTGTCTGGGTCTAGGGATGTCAAGTCTGAGGTCCATGCTTGCAGCCACAAACCCTACGCCGCAAGGACGCACGCCGTAAACCCTGAACCCTCACTCAACCCCAAAAGCCCCCACATTCCTGGACCTTATAAACCCTAAACCCCCAAACCCCAAACCCTAAACCCTAAACCCTAAACCCTAAACCCTAAACCCTAAACCCTAAACCCTAAACTCCAAACCAAAGTTGGCTCCTTGCACTGATCTTCGGCGGCAGGGCCCAGCTGTGCAAGCATGGCCTCACCCACACAGCGCATACGGCAACTGCCTAAGGGTAGGGTTTAGGGTTTAGGGTTTAGGGTTTAGGGTTTAGGGTTTAGGGTTTAGGGTTTAGGGTTTAGGGTTTAGGGTTTAGGGTTTAGGGTTTAGGGTTTAGGGTTTAGGTTAGGGTTTAGGGTTTAGGGTTTAGGGTTTAGGGTTTAGGGTTTAGGGTTTAGGGTTTAGGGTTTAGGGTTTAGGGTTTAGGGTTTAGGGTTTAGGGTTAGGTTTAGGGTTTAGGGTTTAGGGTTTAGGGTTTAGGGTTTAGGGTTTAGGGTTTAGGGTTTAGGGTTTAGGGTTTAGGGTTTAGGGTTTAGGGTTTAGGGTTTAGGGTTTAGGGTACACCCCAGAAAAAACCATAAGGCCGGTTCCGCTTTTCAGGAAGGGCTCGGGACTCGTCTCCCGAATGGCCCATAAAGGATCTTCAGAACAACCCCCGACATGGGCAAAGAAGGTTTAGGGTTTAGGGTTTAGGGTTTAGGGTTTAGGGTTAAGGTTTGGGGTTTAGGGTTTAGGGTTTAGGGTTTGGGGTTTGGGGTTTGGGGTTTAGGGTTTAGGGTTTGGGGTTTGGGGTTTGGGGTTTGGGATTTGGGGTTTAGGTGGCCGTTTGGGGCTTCCTATGATAATCTGGAGCTGTGCATTCTAGGGTGCCCAAAACAGGCCCGTAGTTGAGACGAATCCCCACATGCTTCTTTGTCAGCTCCTAAACCCGAAACCCCAAACCCGAAACCCTAAACCCGAAACCCGAACCACTCGCCCTAAACAAAAAAAGAAACACGCAGACACAAACACACGCTCAGGGAATCGCCCTTCACAGCCGCCCCTGCCTCGAGAATCGCTTTGCCTGCCTTCGGGTTGATGCAGGCACAGTGGATGGGCATGATCCTGGGCTCCAGGGGCAGCTACATGGTTCCTGAATATGGGTTTAAGCTTGGCTGCACTCAGGAGGGTAGCTATAAATGAAACTTTTAGCTGCCTTGATAAGAAACCCAATAAACCCCAAAAAAGGTAATGATCTAAAGTTGCAGTGTAGTACCACAAAGTAAGGTTTGGCGTTGAAGGTTCTAGGGTTTAGGGTTTGGGGTTTGAGGCTTTGGGGTCTAGGGTGTAGGGGAACGAAGGGGTTCGGGCATTCAAGGTTTAAGGGCCCTGCAAAGAGTAGGGTTTGAGGTTTAGGGTTTAGGGTTTAGGGTTCAGGGTTTAGGGTTTAGGGTTTAGCGCCCCTCTAGTTCTAAGTAGAGTTATACGGGCCCTAAATTGGGTTATAAGGATCCTAACTTAGGTTATCAGTCCCTTAACTCTAGTTAGTCTAGTAAGGGGGGCCCGGCTCGTAGACCCCAAACCCTACAAACACGACCAAACGCGCAAGGGCTCAGGGTTTTGGGTTTATAGAGCCCAGGGGGACTGTTCTAGGGTACCGGCTGAAAAGGGCTCCCGTAAAACCTTCAATGAACCCTAAACCCTAAACCCTAAACCCTAAACCCTAAACCCTAAACCCTAAACCCTAAACCCTAGAGTGCTCAAAAAATGCTTCCCGAACCTTGAGGAGAAGCCTCCACTGTTCCAGGCAAGGCGCTCAAAATTATCGACCGACTTCTTGGTGATGGAAGCCTGTCCGAGTTTAGTTAGGGTTTAGGGTTTAGGGTTTAGGGTTTAGGGTTTAGGGTCTAGGGTCTAGGGTCTAGGGTTTAGGGTTTAGGGTTTAGGGTTTAGGGTTTAGGGTTTAGGGTTTAGGGTTTAGGGTTTAGGGTTTAGGGTTTAGGGTTTAGGGTTTAGGGCTTCAAGTTTAGCGTTTAGGATTTAGGGTGCTTGGACCCCAAAACCAAACTCCCAAAACACTAAACACCCAAACCCCATAACCTCAAAACTGAGATTCGCCTGCTGCCGTGCACATAAACCCCGAAACCCTAAACCCTAAACCCTGAAACCGCAAAACCCCACAACCCTGAACTCAAAAAGCTTGAAACCCTTAAGCCCTAGACCGTCGGATCTGGAGCAGGGACGCGATTCCCCAAGCCCCACCCGCGCACACCCCATTCCCTGCAAGCCCTTTGTTAGGGTTTAGGGTTTAGGGTTTAGGGTGTAGGGTGTAGGGTGTAGGGTTTAGGGTTTAGGGTTTAGGGTTTAGGCTTAGGGTTTAGGGTAACGAAGTCCTTCTAAACCTCAAACCTTCGACATTCCTACTATAAACCTCTATAGCCTCTGCCCTGACTGCTGAGGGAGCTTCTATCAAGCAGCCCTCTTCTGCCCCACGAACTTCGATGCATGCGTTCTGCAGGCTCTACACAAGGGAAGCAAGCATGACAAGAACGCAGAAACAACTTACCAGGACAGACTGGGTGTGTAGACGGAACCTTACGGGGGGACGTATAAACTCTAGGCCCTAAACCCAAAACCCTAAAGCCTAGTCTCGAGCTATGAAACGCCAGACATCCAGGGCCCAAAAGAACGAAAAGTCACCACCACACTTCCAAAACAAAGGTCGCTTAGGGTTTAGTGTGTAGGGTGTAGGGTTTAGGGTGTACTTGGAGGTTCATGGTACTTCTTAACCAATTCTAGCTGTACTTATAACTGTACTTATTGCCATATGTTTGGGGCACTTCAGGGGCTTATAAGTGGGTTATACGTACAGTTATAGTTGGTTAATAAGTAGCATGAACCTCTAAGTAGGGTTTGGAATTTGGGCCCAAAACCCAAAACCCAAAACTCTGAGCCCTATGTCTTTTTCTTGGAACCCCTCAAAGGGTCGGACCCTACAACAGGCATGCAGCACGCCAACCCTAAGTCAGCGAATCAGCACCAAACCCTAAACCCTAAACCCTAACTTAAACCCTAAACCCTAAACCCTAAATCGTAAACCCTAAACCCTAAACCCCCAAACCCCAAACCCTAAACCCCATCATACCTCGCGCGCGCCTTCCTCTTCGCCATCTCGGCCATCTCATCCTCACTCGGCTCTGGGAGCAGAGCCAGGCGGTGCTGCCTTGGGGTTCAGGGTTTAGGGTTTAGGGTTTGGGGTTTAGGGTTTGGGGTTTGGGGTTTGGGGTTTAGAGTTTAGGGTTTGGGGTTTAGGGTTTGGGGTTTAGGGTGTGGGGTTTAGGGTTTAGGGTTCAGGGTTTAGGGTTTAGGGTTTGGGGTTTGGGGTTTGGGGTTTGGGGCTTGGAACTTGGGGTTTGGGGTTTGGGGTTTAGCGTTTGGGCTCCAGGGGTTTGGGGTTTCGGGTTCTTCTAAGTGGGGCCGGTTTTATGGGGGCTCTTGTTCTTGTAGGCATAGAGATGTGATGGTTTAGGCCATTCAGTTGATTTCGGGTGTTTCATTTTGGGGCTTGGGGGTGTTGGAGCCAAAGCTGGGTTGAGACCTGTTGGGGCTGTGGCAGCTAGGCTCTTCGAAGGGTTGGGGTTTGGGGGTTGTTCGCCCCTTATACTGACAGTCCTTAATAGGGGCTATACTACCTCCATATTAAGGACTGTTCGTCTAAGGTGGAACATCCCAACCCCAAACCCTAAAACCGACTCTTCACTTTGCTTCCTCACTGCCTTGATGGAACGGGAACAGGCATACCCTGGATCCAAACACATGCGGATCTTTCGCAGATTTGCCCTCAGACATCCGCTCCAGGGTGCAAGCCCTCAGTTCATGGTTGTAGGGTTATATAGGGTTTGGGGTTTTTGGGTGTAGGGACTGGGGCTTAGGGTTTTGTGGTTCAGGGTTTAGGGTGCGGGTTGAGGTCCGCCATCAGCTCGTAGCGCCCCTCCCCTTATGTGCCTCAACTGCGCATTCTCGACCCCAGCGCTACTAGATAGGCTACTTTGAGCCGCAAGCGTGCCCTATATCCTAAACTAACCCGAAACCCTCAAGCCTGAGCCCAAAATGCCCACACCCTAAATAACCCTAAATCCCAAAACCCAAAAACTAAAAAAAACCCAAACCCTACACTGTAGGCCCTACACCCGAAACCCAAACCCTACACCCCAAACCCAAGATCCCAAACCCAAAAACACACACCCAAAACCCCAAACCCACAAACCCCAAAACCCAAACCCCCAAACTTGGAATGTTCCCCCTGAAATACTAACAGTCCTTAATAGGGATTATAATGCAGTACCCCCTACTACATTCCCTAGCAAGGGCTGTTAGTATAAGGGGAACATCCCAACCCCAAACCCGAAATCCTCTCCAAGGAACGCGTGAGACTTCGAGCTGCGGGTTCAGGCCAAACCCTAAACCCTAAACCCTAAACCCTAAACCCTGAACTCTAAACCCTAAACAACAAACCCTAAACCCTAAACCCTAAGGGGGCTACCCAGGTGGGAGAGTCAAGCTGCGGGTTCAGGCCGTAGAGGTCTCCCACACCCATCTGCACCACCAGCTCCCCGGCCAGCTCCTTAGCCAGGGTTTAGGGTTCAGGGTTTAGGGTTTAGGGGTTTAGGGGTTTAGGGGTTTAGGGTTTAGGGTTTAGGGGTTTAGGGTTTAGGGTTTAGGGTCTAGGGTCTAGGGTTTAGGCAGGGGTCTACAGTTTAGGGTTTGGGGTTTAGGGTTTCGGGTTAGGGTCAGGATGCTCCCCCTTGTAACAGTCCTTAATAGGGACTGTCATAGGGGGGGGGGGAACTATAATCCCTATTCAGGACTGTTAGCATAAGGAGGAACATCCCAAGCCAGGGGTGTTTTCTAGGGTTTTGGGGTTGTGGGTTTAGGGACTGGGGTTTAGGGCTTGGGGTTTAGGGTTTAAGATTTCGGGGTTTAGGATGATACTAGCCAGGTGTTTTAGGGTTCTGGGATTTTTTGGGGGGTTTAGGGCTTATAAAGGGGGATTCGGGCTTAGGGTTGTGCTGTTTTGTTGCCAGGGTGCAACTTCTTTGGTTGTTTTTTTTGGGTCAAGGTGCTTTAGAGCCGTTTTGAGGATTTTTGGGGGAGGGGGTGTTGGGGGGCTTAGTGTTTGTGATTACTTTGTCCGGATTTGGGGAAGCAGGGTTTGCTTGGTTGGGGGGTCTGGGTTTGTGGGTTTTGGGCTTTTGGTGGTAGCTCCTTAGTCATGGTTTTGAGGGTTATGGGTCTTCTCGGGTTTTGGGGGATAGGGACTTTTGGGGTTTAGGGTTTCCTGGGTTTGTGGGGGAGCATTTTTTTGATAATTATGTACACAAAGAAATAAATAAATCTATATATATATATATATTCATATTATATATGTACATATATATATATACATATATATATATATATGTATGTTTTGTGTTTTTTTGTTTGGGGGGGGGGGGTCAGAGAGGGTAGGGTTTGGCTTCTTGGCGTTTTGTCTAGGGTTTAGGGCCAGTGTAGTTTAGGGTTTGGGGTTTTTGGGGGACGTGCTTTGTTTAGGGTTCAAGGCTTCGGGTTTATAGAACCCCGAACCCGAAACTCCCGGAACCCCAAACCCCCTAAACCTGTAAACCCGTACTTCCCTAACCCCTCAACCCGTAAACCCCCTAATTTATCCCCCTAATTAAACCCCCTAAGCCCTAAACCCTAAACCCTAAACCTCCAAATAAGGCATGGCTCCCAGCGCCCAGCCCGCACTGCGGTGCCAAGGAAGTCCGTGGCCTGCGCTGCACTTTGGGTAGGGTTTAAAGGGTTTAGGGTTTAGGGTTTGGGGTTTAGGGTTTAGGGTTTAGGGTTTAGGGTTCAGGGTTTAGGGCTTAGGGTTCAAGGTGCCTAGGGTTTAGGGTCTAGGGGGTTTCGGGGTTTACGGGGTCTAGGGTTTAGGGGCGACTGTGACCTTCATAGCCTTAATAGAGGGATTTCGGGTTGAGGGTTGAGTTTAGGGTTGAGGGTTTAGCGGTCGAGGGTTTAGGGTTCAGGGCGGAGGGTTTAGGAAGGTCTAGGTTATACTTGCTTTATGAGACTACTTTTTAGTTTATGGTGTCATTGGAGGCCCGGTTAAAACCGGGTCTCCAGAACTTCACGAAGCAGTTCTCTGACATTAGGGTTTAGGGTTTGGGGTTTAGGGTTTGGGGTTCACGTCTGGCAGAATGTGTCATTGCCACATGAATCTGCAGACAAACATCACGTAGGTGTGGGTTGAAGGCTGAGGGTGCAGGACGTAGAGTTTTGCATCCCCATATAACCTTTATTTATAGACACACACCTTCTATAGACCCTGAATAATTAACCCCCTAAGAACCCCTAAGGTCCCTTCAAAGGGTCCCTCCTTTGATTAGTCCCTTGAGACGAGCATGCTGCGCGAATGAGCTTTGCTTTTCTCAGGCCTCAGGGGGTTGTGGACTTGAAGCTCAGATAGGGTTTAGGGCTTAGGGCTTATAAAAGGGTTTAGGGTTTAGGGTTTAGGGTTCAGGGTTTAGCTTCAGCTTTACGGAGTGATTGCATTTTCGGGTTCAGACCCCTTGCGGCGATGCAAAACGTAAGGCGCCAAACCATCAAGCCCACCAGCCCTGCAACCCCTAAAACCCCTTACGCCCCAAGGCCTTCAAACCGCAGAAGCCCTAAACCCTGAACCCTGGGACTCTGGACAGCCAAAATTTACCTAAACCTACTGGCTCTTCGTAAAGCATGAGGGAATTGGGCACCATGCCCCTGCATATATCCTTCTTAAAGAGGTATAGTAAGGTACCATAATTCCCGCAGTCCCTACTATGAACCACCCTAAACCCTAAACCCTAAACCCTAAACCCTAAACCCTAAACCCTAAACCCTAAACCCTAAACCCCAGTAAGTAAACCCCTCGACCCGTAGCTCCCTCACGCGCCTGGCACTCTCGGCCACCCCTGAAGAGCTCGCAGCAGGCTGCCAGCGTTTTGAAGTCGATGCCCTGGATTTTAGGATTCAGGGCGAATGCCCCTGAACCCTAAACCCTAAACCCTAAAGCCTAAACCCTAAACCCTAAACCCTAAAGGCTTTTGTAAAGCCAGGGACTGAAGGGGCTCAGAGGCATTTCGGGAATTTGGGAGCAGTCCAGGGTTGTAGTATTTCTAGCGAATTAGGGCTTTAGGGAAATTAGGGGATTTAGGGTTTTAGGCTTGAGCTCCAAGGCTCCCCCCCCACCCCACACCCTACTTCAGAGGACGACATAGAAACCCCACTCATCACCAGTACGTTGCAGAACCTGAGGGAGGGACGCACAGGATACAGCTTACTTATCTA